>JAUCMS010000145.1:13710799-13721301 GCA_032357445.1 Enteromius radiatus | reverse complement strand
ATCCCTAAGTTGTTATTCCTACAAAGACTTTAAGTTCTACGAATGAGTTTCCTTACCTGTTATTCCTGTGTTGATGAGGAACTATACCTGTTAATAAATATACTTACCATTTACCTCCTGTCTCCGTCCGCTTCGTTACAACCTATTTTAAACAGTAGAAAATAATGTATTATTGATATCATTGTAATAATATTGTTATTCATTTTAATTAAATAATAATAATTAAATAAAATAATTTTGTTTGCAAAGGACAACTTTTGAATGGTAGCATATAGTGTCACAATATTATAAAATAGTAAAATAATAGTTTAATAAGTGTGTGTGTGTGTTACTACATCATTTATGTTATACATTGACATCTAAAGCTAATTATTATTAATTTAATAATAATTTATTAAATGTAATAAATAATAAAATCATTAACATATGCCCATATCAGTTATTATATCATTTTAAATTAAAAAAATGTATATTATATTATGTTATTTTATATTGGTAATACTTTATTTTAGGGTTTCTGAACTAGTTGCTTATTAGGATGCATATTACTAGAATATTAGCCATTTATTAGTACTAATTAGGCACATGCCTTATTCTACATCCCAAATCCTACTCAATACTCAAACTTGACTACAGTCTTATTAACTATTAACAGCATATTAGGAGTTTATTGAGGGAAAAGTTGTAGTAAATAGTGAATTAGTGTCCCCTACTCTGAAGTGTTACCATTATATTATATTATATTATATTATATTAATATTAATATTATGTAATGTAATATATACTTTTTATACAAATCAGTGGCTTGGGTCTCACTTTGAAAAGGGCCTCTGTGATTAGGTTTTCTGTGGACATGCAATATCTTTGAATTGATCCCAGGACATATACTTGTGTATTCTCTCAACTACTCTATTGGTGTTGCTTTCTGAGAGCGTCAAAGGAGTCGCTGACAGGGTGACTGGATGAAATGCTCTCACGAGTGGGTGGTGGAGTCGCGGAGATGGTCTGCGTTACTTCCTGTGGCCTTTAAGAGCGCAGGAAGGAAAGGAGGGAGGTGATGAATGGCGATGGGTAGTGCCAGCAGCGAGGACTGCAGGAGAAGCTCATTCAGGCCTGCCTGGCTGTCTGATTTATAGAGCAGGGAGGGCACTGTGTACACCTCACCATTTGCCATTTTGCCCTCTCGCTGTTCTCCTTCGCTCCGTCGTCGATGCAGAAAAGGTTAGGGGGCATCGAACTGACACAGGCAGTGTGCACACCTGGCTAAGTGTGGGAGTTCTTTACTTTGATGGGAAAAGCAGCAGGGATGTGCCTTAGTAAATACACTCGGTGCCGAAACAACACCTGTAGTCAATTTGATACGGTGCTTGGCACACTTCAGGCATCCTCAGCCATCCTTTTTGTTTTTGAACTCTATCAAACGCAGTGGATGAGTGACAGAAAGATGGACAGATGGAGTGATATTGTTATAAACAAGAGTTGAAAGGCGGCTGATGTTTGAAGGGCCTCTTCACAATAATCACAGTAAGGGCAGAACGAGTGGCAAACATTGGCGCTTCTACCTGAGCCGTGTGATTACTCCACCCCTGAGTCGTGCCCTTCTCAGGCTAATTACCACCTGTCAGACAGCCGTGTCACCTCACCTGCGTTCCTCAAACACTCCTCTTCTTTGATGAGGTTCAAAATATTATCTTTCCGTTGAAGAAAAAGCAACGTGTGCACGTGTGTGACTGCTGGGGTAATTATCATGTTTGCGCTGTCAGTGGAGCTGATTAGCCTGACTCATAAAAACATGACCCTCCGGCCCAGCAAAAACAAGGCCACCCATATTTATAACAGGCAAAGGCAGAAAACACCTGAACGGACTATTAGTCTGTCACAACACACTCTCGCCATCCAACACGCACACACACACACATACATTTAAACACTTCCACATGGAGCTGAAGTCAGCACTTTATGAGCTCTCGTTAAACGCACCTCTACAACTCAGCAGGAGAGCTTGTTGTCACTCAGTTCGAGTTTGTTTAAAACTGGAAAAATCAAATATATAATTCATATCTATCTATCTATCTATCTATCTATCTATCTATCTATCTATCTATCTATCTATCTATCTATCTATCTATCTATCTACCTAGTACCTACCTACCTACCTATCTATCTTATTTCTATCATTCTGTCTGTCTGTCTCAGGGTTACCAATTTTTCACAGCAAAACCCACACAATTGCTATTCAGGAGGATTCCTGGGGAAAAAAAAACCATGTTAAAGTTAAAATACATATTTTTTTGGCAGGATCCCCCTGATAAAATTCTAATTCTAGGAGCTAAATATCACATTATTGTGGTCACTTCTGTGTTCTATCTTCCTATCTATCCATCTTCCTGTCTTTCTTTATGTCTGTGTGTCACAGGGTTGCCAGTTTTTCACAGCAAAACCCACCCAGTTGCTTTTCAGTCCCAGTAAAAATCACAGTTCAGTGGAGTAAAATACATGTTTTCTATTGGCTAAATATCACGTTGTTGTGGTCGCTTCAGCTAGTCTTTTGGGAGAAAATTTCATAATTGTATTTTTTTAAATAAAAATAATAATAATAATAAATAACATTTTTATAATATTACATTATTATTATTATTTATTTTTGTTGTTGTTGTTGTTGTTGTGTGCAGTATTTGTCACTCAGTTTATTAATGGTATTTTTCTTTTGTGGAACATTGTATAAATGTTCTCTTGAATATTCATAAGATTCTTGTTCATTTTACATGCTGAAACGGCAATTTTAAGAAGAGAATCTTATAGCTGTAAAGTGAATGGAGAGAGAAGGAATGAGGAAGGAAGAGAGAGGAATGGAGAGAGAGAGGGAAAGAAGAATAACATTGGGAGTTTGTTGGCAGCTGAGTGACAGAAACAAACAGTCCAAGCTTGAATAGCGCTGCGTGTTGACTCTGACAGGTAACATGTCACCCAATCGAAGGCAAGCCGCTAATTAAGACTCTCAAACACACACACACACACACACACACACACACACACACAATGAAGCCTGACATGCCATTCTGCATATGGACTTGAACTGGTAGCAGCCATCTAAATTAAGACAAAGTCAGAGGAGCGCAAGCATGCTAACAAAAAGAACAAATTCAATCTTTCTGTCATTATAAATACATGTTCTTTGAGGAGGGATATATTCTGATATGTACATACTCCAGGAATGACAGAATTACATAGAGGTTTCAGCATTACTTCACATGCTTAACAGACAATTTGACTAAAAAATAAAAATATGGTAGTGTTTAATATTATATGCTGCTCAGAGTAACTATGTTCTTATTACAGTAATTATCATAACAGGCTAATAACTGAGTAATAACCGTTATGTTACCAGTACTTCTTTAGAGAATTACATGTAAGTTCACATAATGCAAAATAAAGTATAACCAAAATTATATTAACTGTCAACATAACTATTAATGATAATAAATGCTGACATCTGTATTTTTCAGTCATGCAATTAGTTGTTGTCCACTGTATTAATGTATAAAGTTATATTTTATATTTATATTGAAAACAAACAAATTATATGACCACATTGAATAACACAAATAAACACCTAATTCATAAATAAAAGCCTACATTTTGTAATATGTATCATTTAATCTACCAAGAATCCAACTTCAATGGGAATTGATCTTGCCAGCATATTTTTAGTGTCCCTATGCACTTTCAGAAACCCCTGTCTTATTAAATCATATTTAAATAATAAAATCAATGCCGTTAAAATGTTTTGGGAGGATTTTAAGGCCATGAGGATGATATAAGCATTTGAAACTCTATTAATTTCATCGGTACATGGCGTCATATTTAGATTTAATAGAAAGTTTTTAATGAAGCACGATTGGAACGAGGATCTTCTACTCCATTACGGTTTGATGGATGGTGGAGAAAGGTTAGCAGACACTCATTAGCACTCTCTTAAATTACCAAAGCAGTAGCCACACTTTTTTTCTTGTTTTTTTTTTTTGCTCTCTCTCTTTCACACACACACACACACACACACACATCATTTTGCTCTGCAGAAATAAATAATCTTTAGGGAAGAGATGCTGTATTGGGTCCATGTGTAATTAGGACATTTCTGCCAGAGGCAAACAGTGGCAGTGAATCAGAAAATCTAAATGTGGGAATGAAAAAAATACTAACCAAAATGTACAGATATGCAGCACTTGTATCAGATTTTTCACATGTTAATAAATGTCTATTTTTCTAATGCTAACTCCAGGGCACAATACAATTTCAAATTGAAATTACTCTGTAAATGACAAAATACAGCCAAATTTGGACATGTGGTTTGATGTTGATCCTGCAGAAGGTATAATCCAGGTGGGCGTCTGTCTCCGAGTATGTAAATGTGCTGGTACATTTGATGTGATATTATCATAATGGCCCCTGCAGGAAAGTCTGCATCTCCATCATTTCACGTGCCACGCAGATGATGGAGACCCTGGTGAACTAATATACATATTAAAATAGATGTACATATAAATTATATGGGGGTGTTTTATATTCGGATGAATGATGACGCAGAGCTAATGCAATGCCGTTATGAATGAAAGGCAGATGTTGAGCTGGAATATCACACATGCATGTAACATGGAGATGGAAAAAAAGGCATAAATTATAAGTTGTGCTTATACTTAAAGCAAGATGAAGAGACATGGCCATATCCAGGACCACTGCGGGTTATATTTGAATGTGTACGTGAATTATATATTTAAGAAACAATCAAAAATGCTGCAGGATTGTCTGAATGCAGATGGGAGTGATTAAAAAAAGGAAAGAAATTAAATGAACATCACAAAGGTCATATAGTTTTTTTTTTAATTATTTTATCAAGCATTTGAAAATTTTAATACGTGTTTCTGCTTGTTTCTTTTGTTTCTTTTGTTGTTGTTTTATATATATATATATATATATATATATATAAATATGTGTGTGTGTGTGTGTGTGTGTAAAACGCCTTATGTCTTTTGTTTTAGTCTGTCACAGTTTAGTTTTGCTTTCGTCGTTTTGTCTTCCTGTTTTTCCTTATTTTGTTCTGTTATGCCTCTTGTTTAGTTAATTAGTTTACCTGCTCCACCTGTGTTCCTCCTGTGTTTTGAGTTTTCCTCAGTGTTTATAACCCAGTTGTGTTTTATCATGTTTGTTGGTTCTCAATGTTATTTTATGTACCATTCTTTGTCTGAGAACCGACCAAAAAAACAACAAGGAATGGGCCGCCAGCTTTCTCAACCTTCACCAGCTCAATCACCCTTACATCGCTTATGTGGAGGAGTTCTGTCCCTGAGGCAGATCCCAGTTCCCTGCGGATTCCGTTCCACTGTTACAGCCAGGAGAGTCGTTCCTGAATCCAATTCCTGAATTGCGGCCAGGAGAGACGATCCTGAATCCAGTTCCTGAATTACAGCCAGGAGAGCCGTTTCTGAATCCTGATCCTGACTCACGACTGGGAGAGCTGTGCCTGCATGCCGATCCTGAATTACTGCCAGGAGAGCCGTATCCGAAGACCCATGGCCTACAGAACAGGGAAAACCTCTTCCGTCCCGCAACAGCCGCAGGCAGTTCCTGATCCGCCCTGGAGGCATTCTATGAGTCTGCTCCCTCGTCCTGCCTCTAGGGCACTCACTGTTTGTCGGTTCTCAATGTTATTTTATGTGTACACGCCGACAATATGACACTGGCCCACACATTTTTATTTTCATTTTCTATTTTATTTCTATATATCCTGTTCCATGAATATATTTAGTTTATTTCCTACCATAAATATAATACAAATTTAAAGGCAATTATCTTAATATTTAATATATATATTTATATATATATATATATATATATATATATATTGTATGGTGTATTAATGCAAAGTTATTTTATATCATATTATTTTACTTTATTATCACTTAGGATTTTATTTATTTATTTATTTTTGCTATAGCACCTAGTGAATCAAAAGTCTTCAATTTTCAAAGAAAACAGCTTACTTCAACCTTACATAATAAGGTGGATGCACGGCATTACCACAACAGTAACATGGTCTGGATTGAAAACGGCTCTGGAATGAACTAAGCACACCCCTGTGCACATACCTCAGGCTGTGTACGCCGATCATTACAAAACCCCTCAACTCCCCCCGACCCTCTGCCACAATCCATTGCCCCTGCAGCCTCCTGTCTGCAGATCATTACAGCTCTGATTATTAGTGACAACAGCGAACGCCCATCACTCAGCCCGCGTGCCATATTGGCAGATGAACAGTACCCTCCGCTCCACACAGCCCTGCAACCGGACCACAAATCTAGCTGAGAGGGGCCCAGACTGATGATGAGTTCTTTCAGAGGGTATGGCTTGTTGACTTTGAAAGGGGTCAGTGCAAGTGCACCATACTAAACTAACTAGAAAAACAACCAAGAATACCTTCCTATCTTCGTCATTACTTCTACATTATAGTGCTCGTTGTGCACATAATACACTTGAATGCAATTAGTGTTGTTACTAATTAGCAATCTTTCTGTGCCACAGTGGTGATTTGTGACTTGTGCTAGCAAAATGAGTCACAATGAGCAAATTTTACAAAATTTGAAATTATTATTTACGCATTCTGAGCTACACCTATTTGAGGTCGATGAAGTCAGCAACGTCGGTTGGAAAAAAAAAAATCAAGTTGAAGGTTTCTGAAGGTTGCAAAGCAAAATGTCTTAATAATAATTACTATATTAATAATCACAATGTAACCATGTCTATCTTTGTTATTACAAATTAAACCTGCTAAACAATAACAACAACAGTAGAAGTATAAGAAAGAAACAAATAAACAAAAATAAATAAAGGAAACACAAATAAAGGAAAAATCACTTCAGTGTGTTCATTACAAATTGATCATTAAAACTAAAAAAGCAGTTCAGTCAAGAGAAGCAACCTTTTCTTTTATTGTTTAATTAACATTAATGAAACAGATGGCCTAAATAGTAAATCATATTGTACTGCATGGACCTAATGTAATGTTAGACATTAGATATTTTCCCCAACAGTTCCCCAAATATTTACTCAAGACATAACATATTATGTTTGTATGAATAGCAGAACAAATACAGATCATTTTAGATGTTTAGTTACCATTTGGAGTATTGGGATTGCAAAAAACAGATCATTGTGAAAACCTCAAATTCAACCAAAAATTATTTACTCTTTTTGGTGTGTAGCTCTAAATTATCCTGGCACATTCCGACTCATTTTGCCAGCACGGGTTACATTTATTACATTTAGTGTCATCACTACATTATTATGCAGCAGGTGTTGAAAACAAATGACTGTCTTCATGAGTGAATCATTCATTCAGCTGATTTGTTCAAAAACACTGATTCATGCAGGAATACAATTAGAGACTTTATGAGTAAGTCAATGAATCATTGACTCAGCCGATTCGTTTAAAACACTCATTTATTCAGTAATTAGGCTAGTGACTGTCTTAAAAGTAAGTCACTGACTCAACCATTTGTTCAAAAACACAAATTTATTCACAAATCTAATGATTATCCTCATGAGTGAATTAAAACATTAACTTAGGCAATTTGTTCAAAAACACGGATTCATTGAAGAATAAAACTAAAAACTATATCCTTACGAGGGTGTAATTGTTCCTCATTTACTATTTCCTGACCATCAACCGAAGCTCATTAGTCAATCATTAACCAGTAGGATCAGATGTCTTTTTTTATATTCAGGGCTTTAGCTTTATATGCGCAAATTGCGACGTAAACGTAAACTCTGTCATAAGTTGATTTGATTTGTTTCTACTTCAGATTGATAAATGAGGCCCCTTGAATCATTGATTCAACTGATTCATACAAACCACAATTTTTTATTTATTTATTAATTTTTTTCATGAAATGAAACTAGTGTCTGTCTTTGTCATTGAATCATTGACTTAACCAGTTCACTCAAAAACACGTCCAAAAAATAAAACTAGTGACTTTTTGAGTAAATCATTGAATCAATGATTCAGCCATTTCATTCAGAAACATAAATTCATTCAGGAGTAAAAGACCACAGTAGTGCATTACGCATAGACTCAGCAAAGGATTTTGCTTTTGATTTGACTTCTTCTAAAAGCTGTATTTTCACTGGTGAACACAGTAACTGGTAATACATAATTTCTGCTTTTGTTGAATAAATTTAACTTCATAAGCTATTAATGTAGACACAACATTATTCTTTGCTGTAGGTTTTAATGGTCTGGTAATTGGATTGAAATAAAATGTAATACAGTCAATTTTTGCATTGCAGTTTACATTTTGCTGTTTATGTATTTAAACTAATATAAGGTATGATTATTATATGAACACAGTTACTGTGTAACTGTCAGACATTTTTTTACTATGGTAATTAATCATAGTAATATGTGTGCACTGTAATGTAAAGTGTTATCTATTACAGTGTGTTAATATTCAGGCAGTTTATTTTCTTTTTCATTTATTAACCCAAAATACAATTATCAAAGCAAGGTAAGAGTGAAGGGGGAAAAATCTTCAATTCAGGAAATTTGCATAAAGCAACAGTAATAAAGAATTTACTCATGCTAATCCAAATGGGCAGCATTATGGAAAAAGATGCTTAATAATAATTATTTATTCATGCAACATGGTCCCATGGTCATTTTTTAACGTATGTGTTTATTCTTTTTTAATAATGCTGGCGAAACAAAATAGTCTCCCCTCTGCCACTGGCCCGTAAATAATGATAAATCAAACGTTTCATCTCACTGGAACGCCAAATAAGCAAATAATGCAATTTTATCAATTAGGCTTTTGTCTTAATTGTTGACTTCACTTAGTGTGCGAGCAGCAGCAAGGCAGAGCGCTCTGCCATTTTTCAATTAAAAGGTCCAGATGTTTTCGGAGGCATCAGTAGGCACCAGCAGTTATGAGAAATGCTTCATCTGCATTGTAATAATCACTACAATATCAGCTCCGGGCAGCATTTACATACTCATGTTTTATTCCGGCCCTCTTTTCTAATGTAGCGCTTAATTATAGTCAGCATCCCACAATGGCGGGCCTCTGGAGCACCCAAATTTATTTACTCTGTAATGTGGAGAGGCACCGGCCTCCTTCCCAGCGAAGCTGTAATGTGCCACTCTCGCAGTGGTAGATAACCGTGGACAATGAATAGATGAAGTTAATGAGTAAAAACATATGAGATGTTTCGCTGTAGTAGAGAGGAAACAAGAGTTTGGGAAAGAGCAAGTGAAATGTGGGATTGGGTGTAACTTGGTTGTAAGATTAATTCAGTATATATATGTTTTGGCCCAGTCAGACTAAAATTTGAGCCAATGTGTTTCAAGCCACAGTACTATGGGGGTCTCCAATATATTGATACTCTCTCTTTTATATATATATATATATATATATATATATACTATTATGAATTTAAGCTGTGTGCACAAAGAGCTGCTTTATTGCTGACAAACTATATAAGAAATGTACAAGTTTTGTCTCCTACAATGGATTGTCGTTGAAGATCCACTTCATGCAATGCTATTTTTTATTTTATAAAGTCTTATAAAGTTTCCCAAATGGAGTGAGAAACTGTTACAAATGATTCAGAGTGCGTGTGAACAGTGTAAATGAATTAAACTGGATTGCAAACAATTTCAGACTTATTTGCAATCCCGTTTGACAAATTAAATAATAAAAAAATGATTCACCTGCAAAATCAGACATTAATAGTTTCGAGTACACACAGTGAATGGACAGCACACAACATGATTGCTACAATATCATTCATATATGTTAAACAATAAAGAGGATATTTTAACAGGTCACAGCTGTATTGTACTGGGACTGATTCCCCAATATAATAGGCTCTTTGCACATAACGCCATGACATCATATCCTTTTTGAGTAATGCGGTATACCTTTTTCTGGTTTGCCAATATTTGGCGGCAGAGTTATAGTTTAGTCTTTTCAGGTTCTGTAAAAATGGCGATATTTTACACAAGATGTTTTCAGGACTTACTGAAACTTACCATTATCGACGTGCATCGCATTTGTAAGGCAAGCCTATTCTTTCAAACTTTGTGATTTGACGTTAGCAAAAGGTTCGCTAACAAACAATGCCGGTCTGTGACCGAATGTGCGTGTGGTAATGTGCTACGGTTAACGTTAGTATACACGTTACTAGTTATTTAAGCGGAATGTTTAACGTTGTGTTTATACATGCGTGTGCCTAACTTTAGTTAACACAGCCTGAACTCGAACCTTTTGGAACTCTTGAACTCGGAACTTTGACACAAATTACCAGTGCAGCCTTACATTTAAACTATGAGGTTTTTCCTGCTTCTTCATGGATCTGAAGCAGAAAGCCTGTACAGCAACTTCACTCGTTGCTCGGTCTTTATTTGACACTAATGCCAAACACATATCGAAACAATAAGAAGTTAGTTC
>JAUCMS010000145.1:13697312-13710699 GCA_032357445.1 Enteromius radiatus | reverse complement strand
TCCTCTCCTCTCCTCTCCTCTCCTCTCCTCTCCTCTCCTCTCCTCTCCTCTCCTCTCCTCTCCTCTCCTCTCCTCTCGGTCAGTGTATGCTTCTTGAATGAGGAGTGAGCAGCACCATAACAATGCTTGCTGATGTTTGGGATGACAGAAATGAATACGCGCTCAGCTCCTGGGAAAGTGGTGATTAATGGCAGCGAGTAGGGGAACACTGTCCTTTCCTTCTGCTACACTTTGATGGGGATTGAAAAGCAGCAGAAGAAAAGGAGCAGGTTTTTATTCTCTCACAACGTGGAGGTCATCCTCGAGTACACTATTTCTGCTGCTTTTCGCTCCATTTTCTGTCCTGTTCTCACTTCTCCATCCTCTGAGTTGTGCGTTATTGTCGGTTGGAGGTCCTCATGGAGGTCCTCGCTGTGATATTGTCCCAATGAGACGCTGATGTTATAATTGATATGGGATTCTCAATGGCTATGTACTGCTCCAGAAGTTTTGGGGTTAGTCAGATTTTTAAAATGTTTTTGAGTCTCTTAATGCACGTCAAGTCTGCAAAAATAAAGTGAATATTGGGAATTTGGACATTAAATGCTCTATTTAAATGATCTAGTGAGTAACTATTTGATTATATTTAAAAAAGTCATTTATTCCTGTCATGACAAATCTGAACTTTTTTAAGTGGAAAGACATTTCTTCTTCTTCTTATTATTATTATTATCATTGTTGAAAATAGCTGTGCTGGTTAACATTTATATGGAAACTGTTTTTTTTTTCTCTCTTTTTTGATGAATAGAAAGTTCAAAAGAACATAATTTATTTGAAATAGTAAATAGTTAATAGTTTTCTAGTAGGGCACAACCTAAAGTGTATGTTCTGATAGATAATAATAATGTCCCAAATAATAGGGAAAGATAATAAATATAAAATGCGACCACCATAGAATTGTGTATAAAATTCTGATAACAGCTATTAAAAAGGACGTGAAAATGATTCTTTTGTTGTTGACATCAAAGGTCGTGTGTAAAGTCAAACTTTATGGTATTTTGCAGCGAATATATATCACTTGAAGTAGATACCAACAAGAATGGATTTTGACATGCCTTTGACATGACTAACCTCGAAAAATATGAAGAGAAAAAAAGAAAGAAAGATATTTAAAAAAATTACCTTGAAGTAACGCAATTAAAAACAACCAGACAACTTCTGTTATTGTTACAAAATGTATGTATATGATTAATGTTCAATAAGAAATATTTATAGTGGTAAACTTTCACTGTGCCAGTAAAAGTCATTCATATAGAAACCACAATTTACCAAATTTGACAAGATCTGATTTTGTGAACACCAGGTATTCATGCCTTCATATCAGTTAAGATAGTGAGGTTAATTACTGTCACACAGTTTTTCTTCCTTCACTCTGTTCTTTCTCTCTCTGGCAGTGGCAGGGTCCCAGGGACATCGCCTCAGTTACTTGTTAATTCATTTAATCAGGGATCTTGGCACTCTGCTCTTCTCCTGGCTGGTGCAGTAATCTTATTTAGAGCGAGACGCAGAGGAAACCGCATGTCCGCGACCTGAGACTTTCATCCCTGTCAATACACACCCCGCTCCTCGCAGCACAGCAGGGTTCTGACACAAGCTGATCCATCCTTCCCGGCGCTGTAAATACGCGCACTTCACATTTATTCTCATGCATTACTCATTTTGTTCGGCCATCAGACACATAAAAAAAGTTCCACAGACCTTTGTATCCGGCTTTTGATTTAGAGCTCAAATATCAAATCCTCTTTTTGATCATGAAACCTGCAGTGCACGGTTTCATTTCGCATCAAAGTTGAAATAGGTGAACCGAATTCGATGACATGCGGCGGCCGCAATATCATTATCTGTTGTGTCCTACTAGAGACGGCATGCATTTTTAATCATGTGTGCCACGGCGGCTCTGTTCATCCCTTCACGCAACTTCTTACGTTTCATATAAGAGCAGAAAAACAAGAGGACCAGCGATCGAAGGCCTTTGGTGAAGTCTCGTAGCTGCTGAAATGTAAAGTGTGGGTTTAGACACCGGCCACTCTGCTGACAGCTAGATTTTTTCCTCGCTTTTGCCTCTCAAATAAGCGGCAGCTCTGTCAGAATGATTGATAGCGATTTGTTTTACGTGGCACAGTTTGAGATTTTTCACTCTTTTTCTGCCTTACAAGGAGTTGGGAGTTTTTAGAAGTGGAGCAATGAGTTTAGTAAAAAAAAATGCTATCATTAATAGACAGGTGAGTGCTAAAGAGGTTTTTGTTTTAGATTCAACACATTAACTACATGTCAAATATTGATCATAATGATTTAGTAAAATAGTTTGACATCCGTTTTTGTTAAGTGTTTTTTTTTAAGTAACAAATAGTGTGCTTTCATTATATAATTTATAGTGTGTGGGAAAAAAAGACAGAAGAAATTAGCTTCTCCTTCATATAGCACTACAGAACCTTTTTAATTTGCCCTAGCCTTTAATGTAATTATGTACTGTAGACTGGTGCATCCTAACCCATGCAAATGAAGATTATACACCAAGGGCAGAGGGTGTTTCTCAACTTCCTCCTCAAATTTGAGACCCTTTCAATGAGACACGAGGTGTACAGTAACATTCTTCTCATATAATTTTAGCTTATGTATGTCTGCTAATTTGCTACTTGCACCGAGTCTGCAACTTGCTTTTTTTTCTGGAATATGATGAGCATTATGTGTGTATGTGCGTATATGTGTGCATGCAGAGCACGGTCATAGTTGCACGGGTGCGCAGGGATGGTAGTGTAGCAGAGTTAATTTATTTAATGACTGAACCTCTCCTGTCTCCTGAGTCCTGATTATTCTCTCTGCCTGATGAGAGCAGAGATAGAGTGGAGGAAAAAATAGAACACACACGCACACACATACACACTCCATAATAAGCATTTTAGAGTGTGTTTTATTTTAACACAGAATATTTTAATTTTAAAATGGCAAAAAAAACCCCGTATATATATATATTGTATATGTAAAATATTATAAGTACACTGAGCACAATATTGTGGATAGTGTGCTTTACCTCTCTCCTCCTGTCTATCCAGGCACCGCTGATCATGCCAGACTGTAGGGCACACTGCTAACACACAGGGTCTGCAGTAGAATGGAAGCACTGGACCCTTGAGCTCAACCTGAACTTGCAATGAAGTAATGAAAACACAACATGATGGCTCAGAGGATGAAAGAGGAGAGCTAGAGCCAGGGAGAGCATAGGAAAGTCAACGTATAGCATTTCCATAAGCCATCATCAGCAATCTAGCGGAGGGTCGCACAAACTGGAAATTATTTCTTCAGGCATTCGCTGTCAAGTGTTATTCAAATAGCGCCAGCCTCATATTTGAATAACAGCCGACATTTTGAATTAATTAATCAGCTGAGATAGTCCAGGGCCTTTTCTCATTAGCGGACGGGTCAGGCCGGAGAAGATATATGCTCTGGTGATGATATACTTGTCTTTAATCGTGATTTATGGAGATTTGCAATCGCACACAATTTGTCAGAGGTTCCGGGAGCATGCTAAAAATAAATAGATAACAAAACAGGACAGAGCATATTTCATTACCTGATCTTTGATTGATCTGGCAATGCTGAAAAAAAAAGAAAGAAGTGTTTTTCTTCGCAAGTGCCGGAACACAGCATAAATATTTGCAGTTTCATGTTTCTTTTGTTGCTGTCAGCTTTTTTTCTACTGCCGTTTATTGCCAATAGTGGGATCGTTATGTATATTATAATTTTATATTATTATTAATATTAAGCTAGCAATTTTAAATATAATTTGTCAAAAATATGCCAAAGTTTAGGCCTAATAATGTTCATTTTAAGTTAATAATCACACACACACACACACACACATATATAGTAAACAAATAAGTAAAATATAGTATAAGTTAATACACTAGTGTTTATAAATTTAAAGTCAAAAGTCTCTGAAACAAGTTTTTTTTATGCTCACCAAGGCTGCATTTATTTGATCAAAAATACAGTAATCAGATGAATATTCAGCTATTACTCACATAAATCATATATCAACAGTCAGTGCTTTTTAGCGGTAGTGTACAACTATCTATAAAATTCCCCTCAGTATGTGTCCTAAAATAGAGATGGAGCGTTCTGTGTGGGTGCCCAATGTAAATAACTTCCTGCAGAGTTGCTGACAGTCCAGTGTTAAGCAAACTGTCACTTTTCCTCTCTTGTTTAGTGCCGGACAAACAATTCCAGAGACGCTATCTGATTTAAAACAAGGATGACGATCTCCTGCTGTAGTTTCAGATCTGAAATATAGAACATCACATCACATTTAGTTTATTCATCCATTAATATGTATTATATGCATGCGTGTGTGTGTTTGTATAGGTAATACATTTAAGTCCAAGCGGCTTTTGGCAAAGGAGCCGTTCACATCTAGGATTACACAGACCTAGTTGGAGTCATGCTTAGAGACTCATTAATGTGCTTGTGTTTTCAGACGAATTAATCATTCCTCCTGCCACGACTCGTGGATTGTCAAGTGGACTTGCTCTAAGTGTGTACGTATACACGCCTAAGTACTATGTATGTTTAGAGAGAGAAAAGTTCAGCGCTCTGGAAAATAAAGGCCTGCTGGTTTTGCGGTTTGGTGTTTGTGGGTGTTAAGCGTGTAGAGCAGGAGTTTACATTGTAATTGGTGTGTCTGGTGCCGAGCGAGGGCTGCGTGTGGAAGTGTTACAGAGTAATAGGAGAGGCGATCTTCTAAATGCCTGAAACAGCTGCTAACTACGTCTGACTGTGTGTTTCAGCATTAACACTGCCCTAACAAGACTCAACCAGCTGCCTGCCAACACAAGCGTTTACACTAGACTCCCAAAGCAGGTTCTTTTTATGTTTACCACTGTCTAAAGTAAGACGTGAAAATGCGGCAAGCTTCCTGCAGGTAATAGGAATCTGCGGTAATAACATGTTAGCACCTTTTCAGTGAAGTGCAAATAGAATTTTCTTTTTCTTTCTGTTATCCATTGTGTTTTTTTTTATTTCATGATGACACCATATGTAAGTAGTACATATAACATTATTTCCCCAGGATGCAGTAATAGATTTAAGCATTAATTGTTTAAACTTCTGCTATGTGTCATCACATTTCATAGGAAACAAATGAGACGTTTCCGCATCTCGCATGTTTTATCCCTTTAGGTGTTTTAAGTCTTCATTAGAATGTTGCAAACTGCATCTGTGTGGATGAGAGTGGCAATAGATGCATGCTATTATAGTTTGTTTGTGCATATATGTGTGTGTGTCTGCATAAATATGGGCAGGGTGCAGATGTGTCATATTGGCGTGCGGCCTTCATATAATGCAGCACAGCGCTGACAAAACATTCAAATAAATTGCTGTCACTAAGTCCAAACGCCGGCTTCTGCGATTTTTATCTGACGGGCAGAGGACTCAAAACGTGCCACCCTGACAGCCAATGCCGGGACACCTGTGACAGAGATAGGGAGGGAGACGGAAAGAGAGAGGGATGATAGAAATCAGGATATGGCTGATCCGTTACACCACAGCACTCATCAGTGCTTGATATTAGGAATGTAAGAAAAGAGCCATGCGTGTAGCGAGACATGACTGGGAGAGGATGTGACATCATGTATTTTGCACCACTGCTTGTCAACATGCTGCTGATGTCACTTTTGGCACCACTGGACAACTGCTGTCATGAGAGCAGTTTTTTTTTCTTTCTTTTGTTTTAGTTTTTGATACATAATACTTGTAAGTCATTTTTATACACTATTTTTATTTATTTTATTTTTTTTAAGGTAAATGTCACAATATTACTTTTTAATTACATTTCAATTTAATTTAATTAATAATTAAATAGTTATATTTTAATTACGTTTTCAGACATTGGATACAAATTTCTATATTTATTTCTAAACATTTTATACTTTATTCATCAGCTTATATCAGCCTCCAAGTTTACTGTCATTTTTGGTCTTTGATTTTTATTTATATTTAACAGTTTGCTGCTTTTTTGTAACTAATATTAGTTTTCTGACTGCACATTTCTCTGTCTAATTATTTATCGAATGCTCCCATACATATTTCATCAGCTCCCCGTTTTTGATGTTACAAAGTCCCTAAACACTCATTTCCAAATAGCAATGCTAAGAAAGCTGGCTTCTTGATTCAGCCACACAGATTATTAAGCTTGAAATCTTGCTTTGTCATTTATTGACAACAGCAGAAGGATGTAGACATTGTGACGAAGGACCTTCCTCTGTGTCTTCCATTCTCTGTAGCATTGTTATTTTGCTCGTATGCCATCTTAATGAGAAATAGAGCCTCATTATGATTTTAAGGATGAGAGGGGAAAGCTTTTAATTAATGATATGTAAATGGTTCTGAATTGATTATGTTACAATATCAAGAGAGATGGGTAGAAGCTGTGGTGTAATATATTTTAATTAAGAATTAATTAAAAATGATGGCAATTTCAGAAAGCCTCACAGAAAATAGTGGAATTTACTCTCTGTCAGAAGTGAATTAGCCTCTGATTAAATGAATGCCTTGTATTTATAGCGTGGTTATTTTTAAGTCTCGCCAGGAAGAATTACACATTTTCTCTGATATAATTAGCTCTTGTGTCTTGGTGGTCCACCAATTGCTGGATTGATTGAAGGTCATGTGACTTCTGTACATTCTCATAATCAGCCAGGTTCTCTAATTGACCTTAATTTTTAGACATTTTCACATTTGATATTTTTCAAACCAAGTCTGATATGCCCTCTCTCTCTTCACATTGTGACAGAGGCTTTATTGCTCTTACGCTGTACTAATGGCCCTTTTTTGCAATTTTCGATTTTCATTAAGACGTTATTTAGTATGTTTATTAAGCTGTTTCCTCACAGCGCATGCAATTTGGGGTTTTATTATCCTTGCGAGGACGTTTGGCAAAACCTGACCCAACCATATAAAGTATCGAATCTGTCTGTATTCGTAGACACATTCTGACACATCAAACACAAAAACTTGACTTACAAATTTAAGATCTATCCCTATTCTGTTATATAGTCATCACAGCAAGAAAGCATGACAGTACAGCTGCAGTCTATATGCATTTTATAATCAAAAATGAAACTCTGTTGGCCGAGATGCAGAGTTTATCACAGAGTCGACACTCCACAGAGAGTGAACTGTGAACATGGGAAGACCCTGATTAACCTTTAGCTGCATAGATCTTCCAATCCTTTGTTCGGAAAGAGAGACGAGAGAGAAGATGCGCTCCTCAGGAGTGTAGGAGGCAGCGGAGAGGCCTTTGTTCTTGCCGCTGTGTAGCACGCTTTTCTGGAAAGATCTCCCCCGCGATCAATGGAAGTGCGGCTGGGATGGGAGTAATCGAGGTGGGGTGAGGGGGTCCCTCGTGGTCGGGTTTGATTGGAGTGCTAAGTTTGGTGTTGAAAGGCAGAGGGGAACAGCCTGCTGGAATCAAATCCCGCAGGATCAGTTAGAGCTTCGCAACAAAAACACCTCCATATCCCACAATAAAAACGAAACGCCTCACATAAGAGATCTCATGTGAACGGTGCATTAACAAACACGGGAAAGAGAGAGAGAGAGACGCAGATTGCTCTTGATTTTGTGTGAGCGTGTGTGAACAATTGTTGCTAACGTGTTTACATATCACACATTATACACAGTTGGTGAGGCATATGAAGGCGGACAGCGAATGTCAGCTTTATTCTTAAAATTGTCATATGAATGAAATGTATTTACAGGCACTGAAAAAGTATGTGTGTTTGTGTATATATATATATATATATATACACACACATACATACATATATGTCATATACCTGATGTCATTTTGGGTCATTGGACCACAAAGTGAAAAGCAAATGTCTGCATTAAAAATAACTGTGTGTATATATATATATATATATATATACATATATATATATATATATATATAGCATTTTTTATTATATGCATTTATTATTTTATATTTAAAAATGTAACTTATATTTAGGAAAAAAAAAAAAAATGTATATATATATATATATATATATACATTATAATACTTTTTAATGCCTATTATTTCTTAATAATTATAATAATAATTTAATACATTTTAATTTTAGATATTGAAATAAAATATTTAGCTATTTAAAAAATATTTATTTAAATATTTTAATTCATATAAATAACATTTTAATAGGAAAATTATTTGCTTTTCCTTGATAACAAAAACATAGTGTAAAAAAAGACACTGATTGCTCATGATTATGTGTGAGTGTTTTTTTTATCATTTATAAGAAATGATGGAAAGGCTTATGAAGGTGGACAACTAAGTTCTCTCTGTCTCTCTCTCTCGGTCAAATTAGATGACAATACTAAAAATGTTTTAAAAGTGGTGCTCAATAGATTCCCCTCTGAATAAATGGAGTGTTTGAGGAAAGAGAAATAGAGAGAGGCAGTGATAGGAGTCTAAACAGACAGCATGGAAAGCAAGAGAAGGACAGAAGAAGTGAAGGGGGGTCAGCATGTAAACGGGGGGTATCAGTTCCATTCCCAACAGAGCATCTCTCTCTCTCCCTCTCTTGCGGTTCACATCCCTCTCTCTCGCCCACCCACCCATGACTGGTCGAGTCTCGCTCCTCTCTTCGACACCTGCAACCAGTTGCAATACATCACTGTCAGGTCTGCTTTCCCCACCCATCCGCACACATGTATGTGCGCGAGTGTGTGTACGGGGAGAGTTGAGCGCTCCTGACACACACTCCCCGGTGGGAGCGGTTGTAGGTGAGGGTGCGTATGGAGATGCCAGGTCCCCTCACCACCCTCCACTGCTCTCACACTCAAAATATCATTCAAATGGAAGGCTGAGGATTTCTATTTTTTTGTCCACGGGGCGATCTGAATGCATCAAGAGCGAGAGGTGTACCCGTGAGATCACAGCCACGGCTCCGCGGACAGAACCGGCTCTGATTGGATACCTCGCTTTGATCTAGCTAAAACACTTGGTTAGGTTTAAGGTAGTCTAGCACTGACAGACGTTTAAGTCTTGGTGACATTGCGACCAAAGAATCTCCTATAAGTTTTTACACTATCCCGGACAATGTTAGGAATTCATTTGGGAATTCCTATTTTGAAATGTTATACTGCATAAATATAAACCATAGGTTAATGTTCTTATTTGCATATTTGCAGAGTCAGATGTACAGGCAAGCACAGTTCAGTTTATAATTGTTTCTTTGTTAAGCGTCTTAAAGGAATAGTTCATCTAAAAATGGAAATTTGCTGAAATTGTACTTAGCCTCAGGTCACTCAAGATATAGATGAGTTTCTTTCTTCATCAGAACAGATTTGGTGAAATGTATCATTATTTGACTTGCTTAGTGAATGGGTGCCGTCAGAATAAGACTCAAACAGCTAATACATGCATCATAAAAAATCCACAAGTTCGCTCTCATTGGCTGCCACATGTGAATAAATGCTAAAACCATAACAAATTAGACAAGTACCAAACATACTGTACTTATTTACTAGAAAACTTTTAATATAATGTGATATAATTTCTATAAGAGTATGTAATGTTTAATTTAGTAGCAATATATTATTTGACTAATATTTGTATTTAAAATCATACTTTTTTTATTAAATATATATATTTTATTAAATATATTTATTAATTTAATGGTTTAAGTCAGAAAAAAGGCAGCCAAATGGATTAGAGAAAAATAAGTCAAGAATTTTAGCTTTTCAGATAAATTTTAAAAAAGGTGTTTAAGGAAAACCAGGTTAATAAAACCCGTGAACCCTGATTTCTAGAAACGAGAGTAAGAGTAAAGCAACCAATCAGAACAGAACAGATCTTATTGGTTTGAGTATGAATCAGATGGACTGTCAATAATTTGCAGTCATCCCTTTTGCAGCTGAGAGGTTTATTAAGGAGATGTTAAAGAGGCTAGCGAGCATTATGAAATTCAGTTTCAACCTGACACATTCCTGCTTCTGATGACGGTGCATATTGACATTTCCAACTGTGAATGTGAAAACAGTCTCGCTTTTGTTAGTTCATTAAACTTCCCCACATGAGTCTGTGGTCAGTGGCCATACGGCTCAACAGGGGTGCAGGACATGGAATGAGGGCTTGTGTGTGTGTGTGTGTCATGAATGAAGCAGAATTACTGCGGAGTGTGAAAGCAGACTGTAATGGGGTCATTTGGAAGGCAATTGGCAAGGGTTAATGTACTATGGAGAGATGAGGTGATATTGGAGTGAAATTTGGGGCTCGATAATGTGTTTAAATGAAAAAGGCAGCCACGAGCTGAACACAAGAGTTGAATCAGGAGCTAGGAATTGTGTGGGGAGCGGAGGTGGGACGTTTTCGAGGGGGCCGTGAGAATAATAAAACTCACAGGCATACAAATGGACATCAGGCCCTCGCTCTCTTTTTCAGTCGCTCCTCCTCATGAACATTTTTAAAACAAGAGTCCTCTCTGTGTCTCAGTGGCCACGGAGGAAGTGTTATTTTACTGAGGGCCGTCTCGGACAAAGCGCTCCATTGTGCTTTGCAAATTTATGAAATCATTTCCTGTATCATCAAGGAAAACACCAACATGAGAGTATGACAACATGAAATGTCACTTTGAAGGACTGCTTTGAAACTGAGCACCAAGGCCCCTATGATATTCAATACTCGGCATATGTTTAACATTACGGCCCGGATAAACAGCGCAATGGCCCGGTCTTGTCCTGAGTTAAGTGGTTCAAAAACAGCCGTAATGACACAGAGAAGAGGCCTGGAGAGGACGGATCTTTATGCTTTGTTACATTAACTAGTTCATTAGCGTAATTGCTGTGTGTAATCCTGTTTTGGAGGGAACCTTAAGTGCGGTTCTGGGAGTTTCTCATTGCCAAGGATCTTAAGGAAGAGTTTCGCACTGCAAAAAAAAAAAAAGGATTCTTGTCACATTTGCTAAAATTATCTAGATACTAAAGTGTATTCATTTGGAGCAAAATTGTGTAAGATTAGACTTGTCAGAAAATGTCTATTAGATTATATAATAGAATAGTGTAGTATGTAAATATATAGTATCTTTAAAATGTAATTAGTATAATTGATTGTTTTATTAAAACATCAACACAATATTAATTGTATTTTAATGCATATTTTTATTCTTGCTTTAAGCATAAATCTAATGCATTAAAATTAAATATTATTTTTATTCTATGCAAAATTTCATACAAATTTTCTTAAACATTTTATTATTACATATTTTACTTAATTTACTTATAGTTTAAATACATTTAGTTTATATCATGCCTATATAATGTTGTTATTATATTCATTTTTTAGAATATTATATTTATTTTTTCATTGTTTTTTTCTTGTTGTAAAAGCTTCAGGCTCTAAAAAAATTGCCAAAGGGATTTTAAAATAACTTGATGCAAGATTCTATAAAGAGTCATCAGGTACTCAGTTTTGTTTCTCAAGTATATTTGTCTTGTTTTAAAGCTGTTTAATTATTTAATTGGAAAAAAATACGAAAATACTGATTTGGAAAATGATTTTTGCAATACATTTTAAGGACATGCTGATCTTCTACTGCTACGCTGCTCAGCTTAAACTTTGATCAAAGCCAATCTTCCTTAAGGTCGTTCATGTGAATTCCCCCAGAGGTGTTAGTGTGCACTGGAGCGCAGGGCAAGAGAAGTGTGTGTGTGTGGGAAGAGAAAGAGCATACAGTTGGAGTGCCTGTGCTGGATCACTGACCAGCCATTGCATTATCATCAGTCCTGGCCTCCAGTATGTGAATCCCTCTGATCATGTTTAACGTTGCAGCCGGACAGCAGTCATGACTGAAGATTCCTAGAGTGAGGATGTTTTCTTTCATCTTTTTTTTTTCTTGAGTTCACCTTGTGAATTGCTCTCTCGGTGCACGTGCAGATCTCTCTTTCTGTCTTTCTCTCTCTCTCTCTCACACACACACACACAAACTGTGCCCCTCCACTCCTCCTGGGCTGAGGGTTTTGGCGAGGAGCCGGCTACTTCAGCTGAAGCAGATTTTCCCAGGCTCCCACAGGGCTATTTGAGCATGATTCCCATTGGGCCTTAACCCATTATCAATGTTCCAAATCATTTACAGAGAATCTATTGAGTCTTATACTGTAATGAACTCACTTCTCATGGCCTTCTCTCTCCCTCACCCTCTCTCTCTCTCCATTTATATGAAAGTCAAAGTACTAAAGTGCTACCCTCAACTCCACTTCTCCATTTTCATCTGACGCCACTGCACTGTGTCAAAAGCCAGCATTTGATTTGATTTAAAGTGCTCAAATCCAAACAATTCTGTGATTCCAAGGAATGGCGGGTTTTGAGTTTAATGTACCAATCACTTCTTTGAAAGAGATTTACCTCGTAGACTTAAATGCAGTGTTGCACATACTTTCAGTGGTTATTTGCAACACTTTAGGTTCAGCAGAAGCCCTTATCTTATGAAGAACCATTTTTTTGCTGTACGCAGGTCTTGAGTTGACCATATGGTTGAAGTTAAATCCAGAAGAACTTTTATATATTTTCTCGGAAGACCCAAATATGGTTTGAGAAAAACTTGGTATATTTTTCCACCACTAATTTTATTGTTATTATATGATTTTATTTTATATTTTCTCTCAAGCTCAAAGATTTTTCTATGGCATCAGGCTACAAGAGTCACACAGCACTGGTAAAATACACATAACAATTGAACCCTTTGCATGTTTTCCAATTTAGTGGCACTATGGTGGATCTAGCCAGTGTTCCTCAAGCGTAAAGCAGGCCTCCCAGTCTGGAGTGAGTCTAGAGATCTCACTCTTGGTGTCAGGCCATGTTGAGGCTTATAGCAGACATCTTCCCCTGTCTTTAGGGATAGCCACTCCTCCTCTTTATCTCTCCACAGCAGACATTGGTTGAGAGATGAGGAGATTAAAGCTGCCCTCTCTTTTGTGTAACACCGTGTCTGCATTCATGTGAGACGTGTGATTGAGAGAGGTGAACGAGTGCTTAGAGCAGCTCTGCTGTGGATGATATGAAGGGAATTACTCTCTTCCCTGTCTCCCTTTCTGTCTCTATGTTGTTGTGTTTCTCTCTTATTTGCTCAGTGTTTTTTCTGTCTATATAGATATAGATATGCATGTAAATGTATATTGTAGCATTGCATGTTACTACGAATGTGAAAACTACATACATTAAGAGTACAGCCCCAGCATGCATGTCATGTCACTGGAAAAACACCATCAGAAAGAACGTAAGAGAGAGAGAGAGGGCAAAGGGAAGAAGGGAGAAAAAAATCAATGCCGCAATCTTTTTCTTTTTGCCTTCTCCAAT
>JAUCMS010000145.1:13666631-13691664 GCA_032357445.1 Enteromius radiatus | reverse complement strand
AATGAAGACACTGCCAAATGGGTCGGGATGTTCAGTCTGCATGTGCTTGAGGTGAGTTTGTGTGTGTGTGTGTGTGTATTTCTAGGGTTCATGGAGTGTGTGCTGGGTTCAGCTGGTTTCTCATGGCAGGTGTCGACAGGGTTCGAGCTCCGCCTGTCACAGGTGTGTATATTCAGATCCTCGGACAGTCCTGAACAGCAATGAAATGAGACACTAGTATCTCCCGCTCTCTTTCACTCTCACTTTTCCACTCTATCATACCCTCTAACTAACCCTTTCTCAACTGCAAAAAAACAAAAAATAAGGAAAAACAGCCTTAAGCATTATTCGAATGGGATTTGCTGTTTGTGATCATACCTTTCTTATTCAATTTTCTTTTTATGTCATTTCTTTTTAAGTAAAATCAGTAGGAAACAGAACTTCAAATTTAGCTTTAGTTACAGTATTTCATTGAAAAACTGTTA
Source organism: Enteromius radiatus (assembly GCA_032357445.1). Lineage (NCBI taxonomy): Eukaryota > Metazoa > Chordata > Actinopteri > Cypriniformes > Cyprinidae > Enteromius > Enteromius radiatus. The sequence goes on along the minus strand of JAUCMS010000145.1, from coordinate 13,691,200 downwards.
CAAATTGTATAAATAAATAAAGACAGAGACTTGGCACTGATCAGACACTAATTATTTCTTAAGGTGCAAACTACATAATCAAAAATGGTTTATTGTCAATAGAGAACAATGAAGCAATGCTCATGCCAATTGTTTTTTTTTTTAAACAACAAGGTCAATGTGACACACCCACAAGAAAAATATATGTATTATAAAATAAATAAAAAAAAATATACGTGTATATATATATATATATATAAGAAAAGTATGATTGGAAAAATAACATTGGAGAAAGGTTGTGCAGATTATTATTGAAAATACTAGAAATTGTATTCCAATTATATAAAATTTGAACTGCAATGAAATCGTCTCCCCATGGAAACAATTACAGTCCAAATAGGTTTTTTGTTATATAATTTTTTGGTCAAAGTGTGTTTTATGCAGCACCACCTGCACAATATCCTCTCTTCTCTCTACACGCCTTGAGCCTTCTGAAGAGGTGTGTGTGTGTGTGTGTGTGCGTAGAGGAGCTAATGTTTCGGAAAATGTCACTTTCACAGGCTGGCCGTGGCTTGTCGTAGGTCAGGCTCGGGGTGCGGGCTGATCCAGTTATTAAGTCCAAAATCCCATAAACAGCAGTCTCAGCCCAATTAATAATTTACATAATTAACATGCAATTTTAAGTTGGGGCTGGCAGAGCAGGAGCCGTTTAGGGGGAGGGAGGGGTCGGGCATGCAGGGGGGTAATTAGGGCTAACGCAGCCGTGCCGCTAGGACCCCTGTTGGCAATTCCAGCACATTCCACACACTCTCTCTCTTCCGCGTCCTCCTCAGCATGGTCGACTGACAACTGGGCGACAGGCTTTCCCAGCTAAAGCGAAAGCCCCCTCTGACAGTATTAATAGTTGACAAACTGCGCCTAAAGCCTGGGCATTGTTTCTGTCACTTGTTTGGTTTGATGTCAGTGTTAGCCGTTATAAATCAATAGTGTCAGGATTTGGTAATGTTTATAGCAGAGCCAAGGTTTATTATTTCATGTGACTGTCATGGACAAATAGTATTTATCATAGCTGTCTATAAATTACGGCCGACAGACTGTTGGTTTACCCAAACCCACTCCACTCTAGCAGGGACCATTCCGACGTCCACTTCCATATTTAAAGCAATTTATTTTCCCTGAGCCGGAGCCAGACGTTAACCCCACGCTGGTTCTCCTTTCTCTCAGTCGGCCCACGTGTGTGTGAGTGTGTTGCTGCAGTGGTTTCTGCCGTCACATTAACACTTCCTAAACAGCTCAAGGGCAGACCTCGAAACATGACCTCTCATATCTCTCACTCCAGGATTTTTTTCTCATTTTTCTTTATTTTCTCAAACTTTCCAATTTGTTGAGAATTACTTAAAAAAAAAAAAAAAAACTAAACTTTGAAACCATTATTTTTATTTGTCCTATCCTATCCTGTCCTGCCCTATCTCATCAAACTGTCCTTTTCCTTTCCATTTCATATATACAAACATATATTCAAACATATATTTCCTGGACAAGGTGGAATAAAAATTGCTTTAGTTATTCTTAAACAAGCCCTCACTAGTGTCATTTTAGAAGAACAATACTGTCTTTTAAAAGATAAAAAGATGATTCGACCAGAAACTTTAGTAAAATATGACCACTTATATAAATAGTATCAGTTTACTGTAAGGGTGAAATTACGTGTACATTTACAGTAAGCAGTGGTACTGAAATGCGGTGTTATTTTATGATACTATACTAAATTCAAACAACAGTATCCATATTCATTTTATGAATGGTAAAATAAATAGGTTTACAAAAACAGTGTTGATGTCACTGAAGGCAATGTCCAATTATGTGCCAGATTTACACCGCTTACGTCAGCTCAAACTATCTTTTTGTCAGGATTTACTAAAAATGCACAGTGAAGAATTATCACTGAACAGGCATGGACACAGGTATGTTTGCAAACTTCTTGAATATGCATTTGTAGGAGTTTATTAGCCCCCCCCCCCAAAAAAAACATTAATTTTGCAATGCTCATGGTGGATTTCACTGGTGATTGTGGAAATGATCTTCCTGCGTCTGTGTTCTTTAACATTTGCATTGTTAGTAAATCACTTGCAGATTTTATATATTCATGGATTTGTGGTCTAACGATAATTTGCCCTGTTTAGTGAATCTGGCCTATAAACTTAATATTTTAGGGCTGAACTACATGTTGTGTGACATGCTCTTTTCCCCAAGGAACATAACAGCAGTGTTTAACCAATGGCATTTTTTTGTTTACTTTCATACAATAAACAATTTTGAGCTCTAGGTCGCAACATAAAAATCAGTTGCCAACCACTTCAGCGAACAAAGTGACAAATTAGTACATTAGGATCCTACGTCAAAATATTTCTCCTGCTCTCTCTCTCTCTCTCTATCCTTAGAAACTGACCATTCCTTCTCACTCCACCTCCCACTTTCTCTCTCTCTCTCTCTGTGCCTTTGATGATAGCCGCGCTGTCTCTGTGTGTAAGAGATGTCTTTGGCCTTGGAAATGATTTCTCGGTGGCCAGGCCCAGCTCCGTGCTATTGATCAGTGGCAGCCATTGACTATCAGTTCCACTTGCAGCAAGGAGGTCATTAGTTACCCACACACACACATTCATCAGAAGGCAGCCGTGTATCACTTAGAATGCTAATGCACGCGCTAGGAGCTGACAGCTGGACCAGGGGGAGAGAGAACGAGGGAGGGCGAGCGAGAAGAGGGGTGGCTGTAGGGTTGTTCCTGTGTCGAGGAAGGTGTACCAAGGGAGCGCATGCAAAATTGTTTGCGCGTGTGTACAATTGAACTCCGTATTCAATTCTTAGCGGCCCGACTGCTAATGTGTGTGCACTTTTTCTTATCTTACCACTCCTGGCTAAGCCTTAGAAATAGTGACGAAAAAGAGAGATGACATCGGCTATCCAGCCTTTACCTGCATTTGCAGTCTCTTCTGACAAGGGCCACCATGCTTGACCTACCTTGTTTTAGCCCACGGCTGAACGTGACCATACCCTTTCAAATAAAAACAAACAACACACGAGGAAAGCAAGGCAGCGAGAGAGAAAGTGGGAGAGAGGGAGAGCTCTATAATTGGGCCAAGCGAAGCTGCGGGAGGTGGCCGAGCCTCCACGTTCGCCTTTTGTATATTCATGACCCCCCTGACTTGATTGATGGAAGGATAGCGTTTGGTGACACTGTCATTTGCAAGTTGAAAAGGTAGCACAGTGGCTGGAGCCGCGGGCTGGGGTCCGGGCTAGGACTGTAGTACAAGCCGAGCGGGAAAGAGAGGGAGAGGGGCTCATTTCTATGCTGATGATATCCAAAGCCCTTCTCATTTCCTTTGTCTCCAGTGGAATGACATCTGCTGACAACAGACACTTTCCAAAGGGCTCCACAGTGGTGGAACAGAAAGAAAAAAAAAATAGAATTCTGGAGTTGAATGTTGTGCAACTTAAAAACAGATACTGTATATCATAGAAAATAGAAAATTATTTGCAGCTTATAAAATATATATTTCATGTATTCTATGTAGACTGCGTATGGAAACTTATATCTGCAAAAACAGCTTGTTTTTGTGGTTCTGACATATCAATGTAACACAGTGTATGACTGTCTGCATTTACATATAAACACCTCGATGTGAACCATAACTGTATTTGGATGGCTGTCAGTCTTAACAAGGTCATTTGCATACAAGTTAAAGTAGCAAAGACAAGCTGTGAATTAAATATTTTTTTAAATTTGATTTAAATATGTTTTATTTTTAATTAAAATTATATTTGTGTGTGTATATATATATTTCTTTTTTCATTTTTAATTAAATATATTTCAAAGTCAGACTAAACATCCCACAGCGTTCCTTCATGACATGCCAATTTGTGAAACACTAACGCGTCCGTACACATCTATACACTCTGTTCGATCTGCTCACAGTTTCCAGTTGTGATGTGAAATGTGCAGGTGTAGCTCCCGTCTTTGTATTTACACCAATTAACACATAAAGTGTAATTACCCCTGTGGAGTCGGTTGGAAGTCCACAAATGAGGGCACCGCTGAGGCCCCTGGCAGCTGACACAGAGAGCCAGAGAGAGAAAGAGGAGAAATTAGTAAGTATCAATTAAGTGACAGTGATACTGATGAATGCTCACTCTGAAAGGTGTCAGATGAAGACTGTGTGTAGGGACTAAACCCAGAAGACTGCAAGATTTGAATGCGCCATGGGGTCTGTGTCACTTAATGCTGTCTGTAAATGCTAAGATGAGGACAACAGATGGAAGATGAGCACAGAGGGGCTGCACAGCCCAAACGTAGGCCAAAGTTTTGCTTCTGTTTCAGAAGTCTCAATGTCAAAGGTTTGTGCGCTAAAAGTTTGGATTTTACTTGCGCTAAAAGTATTTTACTGTATTACAGACTAAACTGTAATATTGCGAAATATGTGCGCAATTTAAAGAAACTGCTTTCTATTTCTTAATATATTTCGGAAGAAAAACAATTCCTGTAATGACAAAGATGCATTTTTTATCAACCATAACCTCTTCAGCGTCATATGATCCTTCAGAAATCATTTCAATATTCTGGTTGGTGTTCAAAATTAATTTGAAGACAAGATTAATTTCTTATTATACAACATATTATTATATTGAAGTGTTGAATGTTTTGTGGACACCGTGATATATATTTCAGGATTCTTTGATGAATACAATGTCTAAAAGAACAGCATTAATTTAAAATATAGATCTTTTCTAATGTTATAAATGGCTGCACTGTCACTTTTAAACTATTTAATTAATCTTTGCTGATTAAAAGTGTAATTTTCTTCAAAAGTATATATACAGAAGTCGCTAAAGTGAATATATGTGTGTGTTTATGAGAGACAGAGACATCATGTAGTTGCACTTGTCTTCTTTCTCGTATTGTCTTGAATACCATGGATATACAGTACAGACATGAAGAGACTGAGAGAAAGAAAGAGAGAGGGAGAGCGAGAGGGAGCGCAAGTGTGATGGATAAGCTCAGGGGCTGTTTACAGCAGTGTGTAAAGCATTAAAGAGCTGGCAGAAGGGCCATTAGCATAAATGTTTAAATCAGACAAACAAACTTATGTACCCAAATGAAAATGTTTTCCTGCATTAATCTGGAGCAGAAGGCTCTAGTAGAACAATTAGTGCCTCTCTCATTCGCTCTTTCCCACTCTTTCTTTTCCCCCAACTCACTCTCATTCTCTCTCTTTCTCTGCCTCTATTTTATTCCGCAAGTGTTTATGTTTAAAGACCTAGGACGGCACTTCTCCGGTCCCCTATTAGTGCTGAAGCATCAGACACTTTAGAGCCCCCGTTTCAAGAGTTGGCGAGTAATTGTCAGACTGGTGTATTATGACTGAGTTTGTCAGACAACTGTGAAGTTTCACAGACCAGCTGCGAGGCATCAGACTCTCTTCGTCTCGCTCTCTCTTCCCGAGCTTCTAGTGTTGAGGACCAGACTGAAGCTAGGCTGATTTAAGGCCTTGTAAAAGTGTCGGCTTTTTAAATACTGTTTGCATGCCGCCTCCCGGCAGACATTTCATATTCAGCAGATTTACATGATGGCCATTATTATGATTTTATGAAGCGTGAGCTTTTAAAACTATTGCCTCAGAAACGCTGGGGCAATTTCTGAGATAGTTCACAAGCTCATGACTAGAAGAGACCGTAAAGATCGAACTGTGAAGAGCTCGGAGCCTTTTTTTTTTCAAATATACCAGTCCTCTGCTGCAAAACCTAGTGAGGCAGCATTTGAAGGCATCACAGGTGCTGCTGATGCAAAGTCAGATTAGAAACTTAGGCAACTTAATTATACGTATATCATGTATTCCATTCAAACGATTTGTTTTTCTTAATACATCAAGTAATAGCAGTACAATGTGTTAAAAAAAGACGTTTCGTGTTCACTTGTTGAAGTGATATTTGAGATAAAACTGTGTATTCGAATACCAATTCTACCCACGTTCACCAAGATGCTCTACCTTGGACCTATCAGCTAGTATTTCATCTGGTCAACCATATCTAATCTTGGACCACGTAATAGCCATTTTTAATCTAGAAATGATACACAACCAGGTACCACCGTGAACTAGTTTTAGCTGGAGTTTATAAGTATTTGAAGTTTCCACGAAAACTGTGTATGAGGGATTCAAGATGCCTGTGTGCTTCAGTCTGAGGAAAATTCCATTTCACCATAACCTTGTGTGTCATGGAATGGTATAAATCCAGTCCAGTTTTTACATATGCTCTGTCGACACCACCTTACATTAGCTGTTTGTTTAAACTAGCCGATAAGCTCTTCAAAGTTCAGCTGCTCAAATTCTCCCTGAGAGGTTTTCTACTCCCTTTTTTATCCTCAAATGTTAAACTTGCATAATTTACTGCAGCCCGTTCCAGCAATCTTGGCCTGGCTCTTCGGGCCTGCCTCTATCCATCTTTACAGTAGTGTAAGCACTGATAGCAGAACATGCTAGGTGTGACAGAACCTCTCCTCTTGTGGGTCGGACTTGACGTTTCTCTCGTGGAGAGTTATGGCTGTTTTGGTAAGACTGGCGGGCCAGGAGGGCTCTTTGCTGCAGGGTGGAGTGATAGATTCAGCTGCCTGAAGCATCCCAGTGTGTTTATCCATGGCTAGTATGGCAGCTTTCAGAAGACATTTACCCCATGATTTGCGATGAGCTTATGTGTGAATAATTAATGGCAATTAATCCTTAATTACAGTAATTAGGCAAGTCACAGGAAATTAAGCTGCAGCTGGAGAGGCCCTGCGCGTCAGGGAGGAGGAGAAGGGAGGACGCACAGGCGAATGTGGCATGGCGGTGCTGCTGGAGCAGCAGAGGGTGGCTCGGGTGGCACGGTGAGTGCCGGTGTGTGCCCATGCGAGATTGGCAGCCTCGGTGTGGCGTGCGGTGACACAGATGCTCAGCGGGCATAGAGCCGCCTTGCAGAAGAACAGAACAGCTCTGTATCGAGGAATACTCTTTATCCATCTTTTATTTCATTCTTTTCATGCCTTCTTTTCGGCAGTCCCTCATTTCTTGCAGCTTGCAAAAATAGTCATTGACCCATTGCCTTTCTGAGCTCCGAGGTCCACAGAGATTAAGACAGCCATTTGAGTCATCTTCTTAATTCTCTTTTAATAAAATTCAAATTTATGGCATTTCCGAGCACCTGGGCCATAAAGCACTCGTGCCAGGCTGCCAGGAAGACCTGGTGGGTAGAATTCCAGGAGGGGCACACTAACTCATCTGATATGCCGGCTAGATTCCTGATGAGCCGTCTGCGGCAAAGTACAAGCAAAATACACTACCCATTCAGAGAGCTTAAAATAGCAGATTTGTGCTTTCATTGGAGCAAGTGGACATGGGGAGATGTTTGGATTGTGTTAGCTCTTAATTGAGATGGGAGTCCGAGGAGACGCTGGTCTATTTTTCCCATTTAGTCCAGAGCTCATTTGCGTCTTTTCATGCCTGCCTGTGTGAATTTCCGCTCCTTTCTTCTACTGTTACTTCAAATTACGCTGTTAAGCACATCACTAATTCATGTGCCAGGGCCTCCAGATCAGCCTTGGGTTTCATCCCTGCCCATTTCCAACACAATATGACCTTCATCTTTGTTTTTCTTTGGGTTTTTTGACAAGACCTACTGTCAATTTACATTTTAAAATTTTAGGTGATCCACAGGGCTCAATACTGGGTCTGTTTTTATTAAAATTGTTTTGGTAATTTGCGCTTTACATTTACCTTACTAATATTTTCATAACTTCACATACTGTACATGGAATTAAATGCTTACTCCTGTTCCATTTTAGGTTTTTGGGATGATGGGAATAATTATAACTGAGAGCCTAGACTTATTCACTACCAGTTTTTGACAGTCTTCTCTCCTGTGCGTCATTGAAGTGGCAGCGTGGGTTCATTTTTATAACACGGAAGGAGAAAGGGAGTGTTTTACTAATAGGGGGTTTAAGTGGCATGGTGAGGCGCCCAACTGTGATATTACATTAACCCACCCTGCCTCACATAGCCTGCCACCGACGACAAGATTAAGAGAACACACACCACCCCACTCTTAGCTCTCAAATACTCCACTTCAAATAATGAGAATTTATTGAGGAGCTCAAAGATGCTCCTCTCACACCTCCTTTACCTCTTCCCCCTCTTTTATCAGGACGCACAGCAGAAAGCATGCCAGAGTGCCGCCGATGTGGATGTGCATGCTCTCTAATGATGGTGCGCCAGCCTTTTTCATCTCTGTCAATTTACAGTAAAAAATAGTTCAGGTCCACATAATAGTCACATAGTTAAAGCTCGTATGTGTTAACCCTTTTTGCCATCCATTATAATAGCAGTTGAAGCGTTTGCACACTATTTGTGCTCCAACTGTTCTAGCACCATCTACATGTGCTCTCTACATGCACACATTTTTCTCCATTGCTTCCTCAGATAATCATTCAGAACCCAAGCACCAGCGAGTCCTTTAGCTCCAGACAGAGAGAGCAAAGGCAGGGAGAGGGACCGGTGGTGTGAAGTGACAAGGTCAGCAGGTTCTCTCGTCGCTGTACAGAATCTTCCGGATAAGTGAAATAAATGAGGCAGTGTTAGCTGCTAACGGAACGCATGTCACCGCGATGCTAAAGGCTAACTGCCGACTGCCACGCCTTCAAATCTCTGGGTAGGCTAAGCTTCAGCATCAGCGTAGACATCCTGGTAAAGTGTCTGGGAAAAGTGCAATGGAAGCAGATACTCGTGTAGTCCAGCTCACCGATTCAGTTTCAGCAAGGCAGAACGGCATAGGTGCAGTGCTAACAAGGCAGTTATTAGCTACACATCAGCAAACGCAGAAAACCACTCTGACATCTTACTTGCATCTTAATCATTAAGAGTCACATTAATAAGTGGTACATTCCTCTCTGCAAATAATAATGAAAATACTCCTTTGTTGTCAATATTGTTTTCATTTTTAATCAATTTATAGATTTACATCCTGTTATTTTTTTTTATGAAATGCCTTTAACAAAAGCCAGTTTAGTGACATCATCCTCTAGGAAGTAAAATAATTTTTGGCTGGAAAACAACAGCACAAACATCAATAAGTAGTTTGTTTTCTGGCATTAGTCCCAATCCATTTTGTATTTATATATTACAGAAATCTGCATATAATCAAAATTTCAAAAGATTCTGTACAAATAATCAAGCTATAATCTATAAAGATGAAATAGTAAAAGAGTAAGAGTTCAGAAGGCACTGCTTAAGATGAATGATATTATTCACAACAGCTGCTTACATATTAAAATAATGCCCCCCCCCCATCGCACAAAAAAAGCCCTAAAAGTGTCAGGTCCCTGTAAGATGTAGAAAATCCAATTGAGGCAAAGCACAGGAGACTGTACTCTGCATTTGTGTTTTCTTAATGTAGCATTTCCATACAAGCAAACTTTATTGGAAGATGCAGCATTATAGCTGGACGGGGACCTCAAGATGTAAACATAATCGAATAAGGACGCAATTTGTGAAAAGTGGCCGATGTCCTGAGTCTAGCCCCCATCCTCTTTCCCCCATCCAGTCCTCTCACAATTAAACATCCAAAGCACACAGAAGAGGGGATTCAAGCGGAAAGTATGTAATAACATTAGCCGACTTTTCAAAGCGGACTTGTATAGCTCTGTGTGTTTGCTTTTAATTAGAGTCCAATTGTTTTAATGGCAAAGTTTTATTCAGAGTATTTGTGTGTATACTTTCACACTAGACACATTCTCCTGTTTCTTTTCCCCATCTTTTCACTTTCTCTCTCTCTCTCGTCTTTATATTTTTCTTGGTCTCTAATTGTCCTTTGCAGTGAGTCAGAGCTGCGCTACAAGAGAACATAAGTGCAACGTGTTGAGGCTATTTCTCCCTGAGAAAACTCTGCAGGGCTGTACCAGTGACAGCGCTAGTGATGGGCTAATGGAGCAGTCTGAGTGTGTGTGGTTGTGCGCATACGTGTGTGTAAGGCTATCCCTTCGCCCCTGCGCTGACCCCGTTGTGGGCCTGAATTCCTCAAATGCTTGCAGGATCAAGTCACTTAATCTGTGTCTCTGCTCGAACCCCAACGCACTCGGGCCTCGGAGGGAAGTAGAGATAAAAGAAAGGAGAAAGCCATTGAGATTGAGATGGAGGGAGCGCTTGGAAGAGATATACTGTATATTGAGAGCCTGGTTTCAGTCAGTAGGCAGTATGTATTATTTCACACTACCTCGTATTGTCCTCCGCCAATTGTTTTTGACAGGTAAAACGGTCAGGGAAATCGGCAAGGGAATTCTGTGTATTCCCACAAAATGGCAGGCATCGGCATTTAATCACAGAGTCTACGGTGTGAAACTGCTCTCTATTGAAATGTAAGAATTTGCTGCGCCAGGAATGGGGCGCATCCTCTTTACGTTGAAGACTATTCCGGAGGGATCGCTCCTTGAGATAGAATTCCGTTTGCGTCTCCAAACAGCATTCCTGTCGCCCGGCAATCACCGGTGCTCCCTTCATCAACTTGCAACAGCTCCCTCTTGATAGGAGCAATTCATAATTTCAGCTCCGTGTCACACGCGCACAACCGCGGCCCACTCATGCCTAATAGCGAGCGAGACTGAGGCAGGAAGAATGGGGCTAAAACACGTCTGAGCCTTGAGAAATATTTGAGGATCAGTCAAAGATATATTCCAAGAACTCGAATGCATAATATATTCGGGGCCTCGCGAACATAAGCCGCTGTTTTGCTCCGCTCCTGTTTCCCGCTCAATCACGATGATGAAACAACAGAGGATGGGCGGAGGGTTGGTGGGTTTAGAGACGGGTTGGTCCTCCATGCCGGGCTGTGCGCTCGTCTTCCGAGTTCCTGTTCCTGAGTGAAACGACAGTCATGTGGTGGGGGAGCGAAGGACTCCTCAGTCAGTGCGTGACACTGCTGTCAGTGCATGCATTAATTATGCAGCCCGGGGCCACGGAACGAGAGCTGGAATGTGTAAGACTAAGACGGAAAGATAGGGAGGGAGAGATGAGAAAAGGAGGAGATGGATAAAGGAGATGTGTGTGTGACAGGACAAACAGTGCAATGGAATGAACTGTTTAAGAAATGGCTCCAGAGTCCATTTTAACCTGGAGGATTTCTGTAGCGGTGCAGGGTCATACATTACGAATGAAGGCATTACTTTTATTTATATAGCGCTTTTAACAATACAGATTGTAGCAAAGCACTGAACATTATGAAAAAAGAGAAAAGAGTGGTGGTAATGTATAATGACGACATTAAACTATTTATTTATTAAATGCAGAGATGGTCTCTGTAATTAAAACACGATAATCACTAGAAATTAGATGAGAGAATGGAGAAAAAGAAACCTTGGGAGAAACCAGGCTTAGTTGGGGCCAGTTCTCCTCTGGCCGGACGCCCTGTACCTAATTTCCAGTTCAATATTAAGCGCATGTCAGATTATGTAAAGGACTTACTGTATAGTGTGTGTGCGTTTGTGTGCATTTGTTTCGGTGATCTGTCCACGGAGCTCGTCTAGGTGTTCTGGTCTCAGATAAAGATCATCTCTTTGTGCTGATACACCATCTGATCTGGATACAGAATAAGAGAGAGACAGACTAATATTAGCGTAGATGTAAATCTTTTTACGATGTGACGAGTACATCGTGTGTTAAGGGAGTGTTAAGTCAACAATAACCTGTGTATTTCCTTAATGCACATTCCTGCTCTTATTGTGATTATTCATTGTCTTGTAATGCTCAATTTCAATTTGTAATGTTGGTCTTCTTGAGAAATGGCCTTCCTTGTAGTTTTATTTTAATGAAATGAATTTAGTTGAAGTAAACTTTAGTTGAGTTTGTTGTTGTTGGTATTATTAGTGTTATCATTTTGCATTTTCAATTTATTTATTTTATTATTTATTTTAAGTTTCAGTTTATCTAGCTTTTATTTTAGTTTTAGTACTTTAGGGATGTCAAAGTTTATGTCCTAATTTCAAGTGTTTAACGTCATTACATTGCTCAATATTGTTTGTTTAGCTACTTGTATTTAAGTTTTACTTGATTCACCAAAAACATTTATTTGTAGATATAGAAAAATATTAAGTTACTTTTTAGGGTTTTGTTTAAATTTAAAACATTTATTTTAGTTATTATTTTCTATTTTGTTACCAAAACTGTTAGTAAATTAACATTTACTTACATTCAGCCTTGTTCCATAACGACACGTAACATGCCCTTTTCAATAGATTGTTTGGCCCAAAATCAAGAAAAATCCAAATTATTTTCTTGAATATCATTTTCAGATTACAGAACCATGATGTTTTGCAAATAGCATTTTACATTGAATGGTTTTAGTTGAATGTATGCACCATGTACACTATTAGTTACCAAACAGCTTGTAGATGAACCTTTTCAAGCGTCCTGTGGAAAAATACCTCTGAAATATTGTCTTGGAAGATAGTACTGTTAAAGTAAAGAATCCAGTCACAAACTTGGTTCCAAATAACCAAGACTTATTTACATTCGGCCAAGTGACTGTTTGGACAAATGTTTGCGCGTTTATGTTCATTTGGGCCGTCTGTGTTGTGTAGACAGGGCCAGCTGTGTTTAAAATATGACTCTGCTTTTTAAGCTGGACCAAACTGAACTGGACATGTAATGACAGCGAATCGCCATGGCAGGCAGCTCTCCATGAGAGATTCTAATTTTAAACCCTGTCCTAGATTTAGTACAGCCTAGCACAGCAGTTTCCTTCCTGTGTGCGCACACATACTTACGGCTCACTGTGCTGTCTCCTTTCCTGTCACTCATCCTGCATCATCCACCATAATTCAGAGGTGATGCCTCCTGACTTCTCACTGCCATCAGCCTTCTGCTCTGTAAGTGTTCCAAGGTTTGAATCCGTGGCTGTCAGGATCTCTTCTATATGCAGGGATATATATTCTGCTTGTCCGGGAAATACTGCAGAGGAGCTTTTCGAATAGTACTAATTGAGTCAAATGCAAAAAGTCTGGAATTTGATTCTGTTGATCTGGAGTTGTTTCTATGAATGCATGAATTCACTACCATTATGCCCTGCAAAGACTTCTGCGTCTTTATGAAGACTTAACCCTGCCGGATCCGGCATGCTTGCTTTGTAGCGTGCACAATTTTGATCTCAGGAAAACTGCTGTTCCGTAACTGTCACCTGTCACTTCCATTTTTCCACAACACAAAAGAACATATCTTGTATTACATGGTATTCCACAGGGGTGTTTCTCTTTCCTTCCCCTGATCTCTGCAGTTATTGAAAAATAAATGCTGTTAACTACTGTTTGAGTAGGCTTTGATTCAAATGGCATGAAAAGGAGCTGGTTGCTTTACTCTCAGGGAGCACAATTGAAACCATTAACGAATTATTCACTCTCTCTCCAAATGTATTCATTTCTTTATTCTACGTGATCATACATAACCATATTCCTTTTGACGGCAAAGTATAAAAGCGATATTAGCAGCCCAACACAGCATGGAGCTACATTGCCCCGAACGGCACGGTTCCGTGGAAAGAAGTAGGTGGCACTGAGGAAAATCTATGGATTCGTTCCCTGAGGAATGACATGCGCGTATAGCTTTAACTTCAGCCTCTGTTATACCTTAAACAAATTCACGCCCGCCCACAGACCTCTTAAATATTTAATTTGACAACTTTTTAATCCGTCACTGCGCCGTGATGAAGTAATTGTCACATGTCGGGAAAGAGGGAGAGGAGGAAAAAAAAAAGATTAAATTATACTTTGAAATGTGAATTGAAGTGATTTAAAAGGTGCCGGGCTCTTATTTGTTTTAGGACCTCGAGTAATAAGCCAAGGCTAAGAAGGATGACTTTTCCCATGTACTTGGGTGTTTATCTGAGGGCTTTGGCATTACAAAGCCGGAGTCCCTGGTGATTTGCCCGGGCTGGCGTTCGCTGCGATCCAGAGGCTGATGGGGGCTTCAAACCATAACCTGTACTAATGGAGTTCACAGGTCTGCTCACTCACACACACACGCACGCACACGCGGTTCCAAACTCAGCAGTGCCATATATGACCGATGACATTTCACGAGTGCTTTTAAAACCTATGCCTAAGCTACTGACCTTGGTTTTGCTTGGATAATGTGGAGCGGGAGGCAAAGGATTTGCCGGTTGAAGCGAAAACCTTTCTGTGTTTGGACAAACTCCTGAGCTCGTGTACGGTGACTAACTGTCTTTTCTTAGCATGCCTGATCTTTTCTGATCACAGATTAGCTATCACGAGAAAGGTGTAATGCCCTTCTATCTCATCTGCAGAGAATGGAAACAGGACAGATTATACTCTACCCATAATCCTGTGGGACTGAGTAGAATCCAACATCCCCAGTGTTTATCGGACCATCACAATTTAATCAGTTTAAGCAAATTATTGTATCATTTGCTCACATTCATGTCATTACAAAACTGTATGACATTATTTCTCTCAGGGAACATAAAAGTAGATATTTGGACAAATGTATTTGTCGTCCATCATACAATGGAAGTTTACTGGACATCAAAATGCTTACTTCAGCATATTTTATTGTTATATTCCAGAGAAGAATGAAATCATCATGATGTTAAATAAATGATAGAATTCAGTTTGTTTTGGATGAACTGGCCCTTTAAATGTGACTATTTAATTCAGGCTTGTATTTGTCTTTCTGCGTTTAGCTTTTTTTCCTAGATTTACCCCCTGATTTCTTCTCACCCTCTCACCCTGGCATGGGAGGTGTGTGTGACTGCTTGTGCCCGGCTGGTGCCCAGCTTTGCAGGGCATGGCGCCGAGAGCAGCGGGCAGACCCTTCAGGCTCTCTCTACCTTTCATCCACTGCTGAAGGTGAAAGTGCCCCCTCAGGGTTACTGAGCTCTGCCCCTCCCAATGGCTGCTGTGCAGGGAGTCAGATAGAGGAGAAATGATTAAAAAATGAGAACTGCTGAATTTGCCCTTGTCTACTGTGTAATGTTTAATAATGAAGGCATTTTTGTCAGAAATTAACTTTTATATTAAGGAGCAATGTTTGTCCCCTGGAGTTGCTCTTCTGGGCTTTTTATCTTTATGAAGGCTTTTTTTTACTATATTAAAACGGGCAACATGTTGCCCGCTTACATCAAATTCTCTGAATCAATTGCTGGAAATGTATTCTCAGTTGAATAACTATAGATGTTATTAGTAACATTAAATTAACATTACATTTAAAAGTAGCTGCAAATAATACTATCTATCTATCTATCTAGCAATTCGTATGCCATTAATAGATTGTGTTCACATGTCCATTAAAAAGTAGTGTTCAGGAAGGCAGTACACACACACACACACACACACACACACCGCTATTACCCTGCACAGAGGCAGCTGAGATTTATGAAGTCCACATGTTTAATACATTTCATTTGGTCCATGGGATTTGTACTTGCTTTGGGTTTTTTGTGCGTCCACTAGTGAAATATTCAGTCCATACTCAGCCAGTATTAATAAGGGACTCCAGAAGAGAGGGGAGCACGGCGCGCATAAACATTTAGCCCTTATAGACTTCCTTGAGAATATAAGGACTGCACAGTACATGTTGAGGGCTGTGAAGCCCCAATACATAATGTCCCAGTAAGCAACAGCCTGTTGAGAAATGGAAAGCAGCGTTGCATACTCCTGCAGGCCTTCTAGTATTTTAGACAGTCAGATATGGAGAGTGTGTAGACTGAGTGTGAAATAACGCCCAGGTAAATTTAAAGCCCCTGCCGGCTCCCATTTTCAGGAGGAATCCATTCATTTGTATACACATCCTATGAAGATGGCAGCTGGAGGAGCGCGTGAGGCAAAAGGGGGAGGAATGATGAAAAAAAAGAAAAATAAACAGATTACTCCACTGCCCGGTGTGGTCACTAAAATATTTGCTTTGCTTAAGTGCTGTTGGTTTTTCAAAGGAAATAAAAGAGAGCGAGTGAGGGACGAAAGCAGACCCTCTTCTCTGAGGTACCTGCTAAGCAGGTGAGAGTTGTTTTTAGCGGAGTGTTTGCTTATCTAATGGGCTTTCCATTTTGATGGCTGAAAGTGTCATCACTTCTCCATTTAGGCAGCAAACAGGAAACGTGGGTTAAGAGAGAGAGATAGAGAAACAAAAAGATTGGACTCTCTTGACTGCATGAGTAATGAGGGCTAAAGAGAGTTCACAACCTGACTAAACAGCTAGCTGTGTTAGCTGCTGCCCGTAGCGTGATACTTGCTAGCTCTTGTGTTCGTTTCGCCCTTGTGGCCGCAAATGCACTTGCGAAGGCGGATGCTTTTGTTTACATGGGTAATGCGGGTGTATTTAATGTTGACAGATATGGCTTTTGGGTGAATGCTAGCCGGGGTGGATTGAGGGGCCCATAATGTGGCTGTCATCTGTGTGAACAGAGGTTGAAGAGAAGCAGCCCAACCTCCATCCGAACCCCCCCCCCCCTTTTTTTTTTCGCATGGAACCAGCGCTCCTCTCACTCACCGCTGCTTGTATTTATGGACTGGTTTTACTGGCCTCAGACATGGCGCTTTTACACCGATCTGCTCAGACTCAGGGCTGTTCAGACATTTACTTTATTCCTGCTCTGAGTTACGTTCTCATGTAAAAAAAAAAAAAAAAAGAGATATATTGTCAAGGGGAATTCAGAAATACACTTGCATAGACACTGACAAAGTTCTTACACTGTGACTCTGTGGCATATACACTCTAAATATAACAAAATATGCCACAATCATGACAATGTTTGAGGTAAAAAAGAAAAAATCAGGCAAATCAAGTCACATTATGGATATAAACTCCCAGTTATGAAAAATAATGTGCCTGTGCCAAATTCTCAGTTGACAATACAACTAAAATGCTGTAATTGTTGCAGTCATTAGTGAAAAAAATACTGTGGTAACACAAAAGAAGAAAAAAATTAATTACTACATAAATGTATTTTTATTATACTAATGGTAACTGTACTAATTTTGCTTTATTTTTGTTGGAAATTATTGTTACCTGTGCATTTATGCATGAGTAATAGCCGTTAAAATGAACTACAAATTCACACTTTATTTCATGCAAACTTTCGTGCCTCAGTGTTTGTTTCCATGAAACCAAAATCCATTACCAAGACATTTCTGTCTTATTAATAACCCCCCCTGCAATACGCATTTATATTCAAATCTGCGAACTGCTGCGAAGCTCCAAAGAAGCAGGCAGAAGTCATCTGCGAAAGTCTCTCTCGCGCTAAGCCCTCGAGTTTATATGCACAAACACACAGAGCGCAGAAGAAACGAAAGGGAACAACGAGAGCGAGCGAGACAGCGACAACCCCTCCTCGCCCTCCTCTCCCAAATCCTAAACACTGTTTACTCATATTTTAAAATCAGCCTTTCCACTGCCCCACTGCGAGGATATCGAACTCATTCAAACACGTCATCTTTACCAAAGCTTATTAAAAAGACGGACACAGCAGCGGAGGATCCTCATTTTTCAGTCTGTGCTGTAATTGCCCAACACAGACTGGTGAACAACAATCGCAGAGAGAGGGAGCGAGAGCGGGTGAGTGGAGGCAAGGAGATAAAGGGCTTTAGAGGGCTGGAAAAAAAGGAGAGAGAATGTCTCGGAATCTCTCAATGGACCATGTTCCAATAAATCCCCTCGCATTTCAAAGGGGTGTGGGATTTCACAAACACATTTTGAAAGACGATCCTGTGAATCGAGCGAGCACTTTACGGTATAAGTGCCAGCTTCTTTAAGCTGAGAGAGGGAAAGAGAACGGGGGGGGGGGGGACAGGGAAAATGCGAGCGAGCGGGGTGGGCTTTTTGCGCATGTAATGCCTTGTGTTTGACCTGAAACCGCACTGGCTGGCTGATCTTTTGTGGAAATGATATACATGTGGAACAGAAACATAAGGCAATCCAATCTGAAAAGGTCAGTCGCCACTGCAGTCGGCTAGAAAATGGAGATGAAATGCATGTTTCCCCTCATCTGTTTCATAAAATTGCAAAAAAAAAAAAAAAAAAAGGATTATAATAACAGCCTCAGCCCACAAAATGCTCTCAAAGCTTCATCTTCAGCCTGAAACCATTGAACTGAGGTTGCTAAAAGCGTCACGTCCTGAGAAGAAAGGAGGCACTGAGATTGAATTGTTTGCTGGCAAGCTAGGCTAATGGTGCTGTTGTTGTGGAGGGCTCGCATGCTCTCATTAACCCTCTAGCTCGTTAGCGGCGGCGGTTGCGCGTGCTTGACGAGCCCCGGCATCTCAACCTGACGCATGTCGTGTCAACGAGCGCTGTTCCTCGCCCCGAGACAAAGGCACATTGGCAAGACACTGGTCCACCCCGACCACAACCGACAAAACGTTATCCCCACTAATGTCTTCCCCTCCAATTAAATCTGTAACTGTTAATTACTGTAATTAGCTAAGCAAGACCTTTCTCTCTCTCTTTATCTCCCCTCTCTTTCTCTTCAGCGTTTAGCGATAAGCTGAGCTCTCGGTTTTTGGAGTGCTGTTTGTTGTGTGAATATTCGTGATTAAAATATTAACATAATTTAAAAGCTAAATGTCAGAGGCCACAGTTCAGGCCCTAAACCCTTATTAAGAAATGTGTGAACAAATAGGTTTTTTTAAAAACATTTTTACATGCACAGAGTTCATCCATATACGTGCCAAATTATATAAGAAACAGTGCACTAACTAATGCAGGTTATTTGAGAGAAAAAAAATATTTTGTGTATGTTTTTTTTGTGTGTGTGTGTGTGTGTGTGTGGGTTTAATGTTTACTTAAATACAATATAAGAAATAATCACTGGAAATGAGAAATGTAAAACAAGTCTGTAATATAGGTCTGTTAGTAGCACTTAAGTTAGCAATATTACAGAAAATAAATAACCAGATGTACAGTACATCAGTCTGCATAGTATGATATTAATTCGTACTGAAGCTATAAAAATAAGTCAGTCACGAGTAGCGATTTTCTCTTTTCCTTCTGTTGAACGACTGCAGGTATATTAGGCTGCTGTCACTTTAAGAACTCTCATTAACACAGATCCAGTATGTTACCCCTTTTCTCCAAACTGTTTACATTAACTTAAAACATAATCAGCAGCAATTGATATAATTGCTTTTTTATAAATACATTACAATGCAAGACATTTACATCAGCACTCCCCAGGATGTCCTTTTAACTTGACATTCTATGTACTTAACTATTTAAGCATAAAAAGCTGTGAAAGAATACCGAATTTGGGATCATCATTTAGCCTTGGTACATCATTTAGCTTTTTCAAATGTTATTGGACCCCCTTTGATATGCACAATATAGCAAAATATCAATCAATGGAGAGTTTACTGTATGTTTTTATCGCCCAGCCATGTGTTAAATATCTTGTTTTTAACTGAACTCCTTTTTGTGAACTGTCCCTTTAATGTGTGGTAAATAAAGTTTACTCTCTTTTACTTGTTTCCTAAACCGTTTGTGCGAGCTTCTTTACACCTTTATGCCCAGTGATTGGCTGGTGCAGGTTAACAAACCACAGTAGGCATCAGCAAGGGATTCTACGAGAATTTTAGGGAACGTCTTCCTTGTTCCTTCACACCTGATTTGTGTGACTGTGCACTACGTAATGGATTTTGAAGAGTGTTATTGCTGAAATAATTGCGTGCGAGTTGTGTGGTGAATGTGCATCCTCTGTGATTGGAGCTCCGCAGGTTTCCTGCCTCAGGATGCAGAAAACAAGGCAATGCTAATCTGTAATTTGGAGTGTAGTTCTTTCTCGGAAAAAAAAAAAAGAAGAGACCCTTCAGAGGGAGCTCTTTCTCTCCTTCTCCGTCTCTCTCTCTCTCTCTCTCTCTGCTCCAGGCGGCAGAGTCTTTGCTGTGGATTCACTGCAGCCAAATTTAAATGATGGACTGTCAAGTCTGGCACAGAGGACACCATTGCAAAAAGTCATTTCTTTGGCACTGGATCACGGCCCAGCTGTATGTTTCTAACGCTGCTTTTGTTGTTTATCAACACGCCCTTGCACATACATGTACATAAAAAAAAAAAAAAAGACACCCACATGTGGGCATCTGACATGCAGGAACACTCCAGTGCGCTCACATATCGCAGCAAGAGAAATGAAGGAACCAGGCAGAGAGGATTCTGGGATTAGTGCGCCTGCATATTACAGCAATATTCACGTCTGCCCAAAGCTTTTTATTATTGCCTTGCATGCAGTCGTGCTCATGCTGCGTGTGTGTGTGTGTGTGTGTATAATGACACTAATACACCAGAACCTGCCATTTGTGTGTGCTGTTTTTATATGTGTATGTGTGTGTGTGTGACCTGGTTTTACATACTTCTCCGTTGCCTAATTAGGCAGTGCTGGAGAAGGACGAGGCGGCTTGCATAGATTAGTTGCCTGTGGGTATTTCATAAGTGCCTTTCAATGACACATTTGCATTATTTGCTGGGGGTGTACATTAAGAGGCACACTACCTTGGCCACAAATGAAGGCCAGGAGCTTAATAAGACAAGAACAAATAACCTAAGCAGATATTAACATGAAATATGACAACCCAAAGCAGGCTAGAAATTGAGAGAGTTGAATTGGAAATGTACAATATTGAAAATAGCAGTGCTCAAAGCACATATACATATTTCATGGAATTCTGGAAATATGAAGATATTTTATATTTGAATGAATGAAGAGGGAAAGGGGGTTATCAGTAGTGGGGTTGGGAAGTTTGATCCATGTTAATCAAATGGTTCATTTGGACTAATCCAAATACTAATGCATTTTTATTGCGAATCAAGTATTGTTTTACTTAAATTGATATAATTGCTTTTTTATAAATACATTACAATGCAATGAGCCTAAGCATTAAAAAGATGATTCATCATCTGCACTTTGTTCACTTTGTTTCAATTATGTTATAGATTCCATTTAGTTAGATTATGCAACATTTTGCAAAAGCACCCCATCAAAGAATATGTTCAAACCAGCTATTTGCAAATCTGATATCTCTAATTTAATAGAAATTAATTTCTTACACTTTCAGAAATAAAAAGGTGCAAGAGCTGTCAGTGGGGGCGGTACCTTTTTAAAAGATACATGTTTGTACCTGAAGTGTCAATTTCGGTACTTTAAAGGTACATTTTAGTGCTTCAAGTGTACATAATTGAATCTAAAAGGTACAAAAGTGCCCCAGTGACAGCTTTTTTCCCTCTGTTCCTCAGAGTGTATAAAGACTTACTTTTAACAGTTTGTTAGATGTATAGATCATGAGAAGGTTAGATTAATGTTCTGAAAGTCTGTTTAACTGAATCTTTACAAAGAACCAGTTGAAAATACAATTAATTTGTAAACTAGATATTTCCAATCATCAGTAAAGATTAATTTTGAATACTTTTATTCATCACTATGCTTTCAATTAAGTTTTGGAAATTTCCTTTCGATTTTATGGGTTACGAAGTGCTTTGTAAATCATTTAGACCAATTTGTTAAAGAGAAAACCAGTAAACATCCTTAAATCTTCTTATTACTACTGTTGAGTCACTTTGAGTCATATAAATTACCATTATAATATAATATTTAAACTAAATGACTGAATCGCTAAAATGAACCAGTAAAAAACAATGATTTGTATTTTTTTCTTTTTGTCATTTATGAATAAAGACTAGCTCTTTATCACATGGCTGACTGGAGGACTGCGCCCGACACAATGTATGCCGAAAAATGCTGGCTTCAGCATCTTGACTAGTGACTAATTATACATACAGGCTAAACAAATGATTGAATAAAGCTCAGCCTGGCCAGAGCCAGTGACCCTGTGAGATCCAGCACAGGAGCCCATGCTGAATAGGTCCCGTCAGGTCACTTGTGTGTGAGAGAGAATGTCGATCTGTGTCGCTGTGGCCTTGCTCTCTGGTTTGGCCGGCCTCCACATAGACACACAAGCAGGCCTGCTCGCTGACCACTGTGGTTCTTGGCCCCAGGCCGACTCCATGTCCAGGAGGGCACACACACACACACACACACAAAGAGGCAGTGACAGAGGCCCTCTTGTTTAGACACTCTCACTCTTTCTCTCCATCTCTGCCGTGTTTTCTCCGTCCTCTCCCTCTGGACTCTCACGCTGCGTGTCACTACAGACAAATGTCAGCTCCTCAACGGGACAGTGATTAATTTTGGTGTGCTTGGCGAAATGTCTACAAGATGTTTGTTTGGGTTATCTTTTCCCACCCCTGTCTTCTCTCCCCTCCTCCTCTCCCTCACCCTGTCACAAACCTCTCTCCTGGGGAGAGGAAACACATCATCATCTAGGGACATCCAGGCTACCTGAACTGACAGGAAATCCTCTACTCTTGACTGCTGCCACTTTTAGTCACGTCTCTCACTCTCTCGTTCTCTCGCTTTCTTTCCCTCCTTCTCTATTGCCTTTTAAAATTCAGATGTTTAAACTTGAATGCCCTATCCCAGCTCTGAGGTGTGTGTGTGTGTGTGTGTGTAAGTGTGTGTATTGTCACGCATCGCTGTCAACAGTCCTGATTAGCTTATCATTCTGTGCGGAGGGAAGAGATACCGCGTATCATCAACATCATCTTCCTCCCAGTCCAAGTTGTACTGCTCCATCATTTCTCATTCCCCCTGCATTCACTGCCATGGTGTTGTCCAATCTGCAAACACTGATCATTTTTCAGCCTTGTAGTGAATTTGAAAATTCTACCAAACTCTGCAACTGAATTGAACTGAAAGATGTTTGTCAAACACACTATTATAGCTAAATAACACTTAAGTGAGGTTGTAATGAAGTGTAAAAGTAGCTACTTTTTAGTTTGGTTTAGCCTTGATATTTGTTTATTTATTTTATTTTATTTGAGGCACAAAAGCTTTTTTGAATGTACAACCTTAAAACAGCTAAATATATAAAAAAGATATAATGATATAATATAATAAAGAGTTTATTTGCAAAAATTATTTATTTTCAGAAATTATGTTTTTGTTCTTGTTTATTGTGCATTCCAAGTAATATCAATCAAATTGCAGTTGGATTGTTTTGAATACAGGTAATACAATTAAAGTTTACAGAAGGTATGTTTTTAAATATATTAAAAAGTTTGTAACTCCAACAGTATTTTTTATTTTTTATTTTTTGGAAAGCAGAACTCAAATAATACTGTCTTTTTTGACTAAGCATGTTTAGGTTTAGATTGCACTATATGTGAAGAATAATGTATGGCACTCAGTTATTTTCATTTTTTTTTTAATTCAATTGTTTATTGAATGTGAATTAGATAAATGGGAATTTATGGTAAATTAATGTTTGATTAAACAGATTCTCAAATGTATTTTCTTTGAAGAAAAAAACAAATATATATATATATATTTTTTTTTTTTTTTACATACAGCCGAGTGTAACACATTATCGGAACAAGTCACTCTTTACCCTAAAATTACACTGATTTGTGTCTCTATAGAGAAAATAAGTAATATTTTTTGCATCTGAAATCCAACTGTTGTGCTATATAAGCATTATGCATTCCAGACTTTATCCCAAAAGCCTTGCTGTGTGAGACTCACGTCTCTCTTCCTCTCTCTGGTGTAACTTTACATTTAGAAAATGTCCAGCATGTTAAGTCTGTCAAAGTCGACAAGCTGGGCAGGCAGTGCGCAGTGGTCTCGTGGTACAGCGGTCCCCGACTGTGGGGAAATAGAGAGCCTCTAGCGTGTGACTGGGGCTCTGATTTGAGCTGGCTGAGTCGATTTGGTGGGAGGGCGCAGTGCGCTGGCCTCCCCAGTGCAGTCTCAGGTATGGTAATTAGTCTGTCATTAACATTGGGAATAGCTAATGTGTATTAATGTGTTAATGGCATGTTAATTACCCTACATGTGAGAGTGAGAGAGAGCCCGGAGGCGCTTTCCCTCAGCGTTGTCTTTGCCATGTGGATGTAGGCCAAGACTCATGTATGGACACACGCATGCACAGAAAAAGATGTGCTTGAATGTTTTGGTTGGTTTACTTGGCAGAACAAAAGATTTTTAGAAGTGATCTGATCTGCTGTGGTCTTAATGTTTCTCCAGCAGACGTAGCAGAGATGTAGATTGTGTTATTTGAGATATGTGTGTTAGTGTGTACATCCACATCCAAAAGCATATCAAATGTGATTCCAAATGATTCGGTTTGTTTTTATACTGATTTAATGATGTTTCTCTTTCCTAACCATCTCACAACCCCTTTAGATTTTATTTAACACATTATTTAGTGCATTTATAAAGCCATTTTCCTTATGGGGACGTTTAGTCTGTAAAACCGGTCCCCACATATACACTTTTCATGGTCATGAACGACTGAGCAATGAGCTGCTGTGAGAGAGATGACCTTTCTAGATATTGACAGGAAATAAATTCCCTTTCGATTAGTTAGCTTTGGGAGACCTGCACCGGTCGATGCAATTAGATGTGCCGAGGTGTCAATAGGCAGCGGTCTGCTGCAGAGCAACTCATTGAACAGAAAGAGAGGGGAT
>JAUCMS010000145.1:13649131-13661631 GCA_032357445.1 Enteromius radiatus | reverse complement strand
TATAAAAATGAAAATAAGAAATCATGGAAATAAAAGGTGATTCAAAATAATAATACAATAATAATAGAAACTATCAACTTGATGTAAACAGATAAAAAAATAATGAAATCAAGTAAAAAATATATTTTTTAAAATAAACAAATCATAAGCATTAAACATTAAAATAAAATTAATATAAAATATTAAACAAATTGTAAAGAATAATAAAATGACAAGAACAACAAAAATGAACTAAAATTAAAATAAAATTATAATGAAAGTATGAAAGCATGTGAATTCATGAATTCTAAATGTAGTAAAATATGATAAAAACTATTATTCTATAGACTTGATGTATTGAAATAAGTAAAACTACACACACTAATAATAAATTTAATAGTAACTAACACACACACATACACCCACCAGAACAACAAGCAGCTATTCCTGAAAACCATTATAGTATCCCGAAGTACAGAAAAAAGAGCGGATCAACTTGATATCTTAGCGATTGGTTGGTTGTGTGTATGTGTAGTTGTGTGACTGCTCTTGGAGTCAGTGGAGCAGGGTCATATTGTCCCTGGTGTGGCCTTGGCTCTGTGCGCTGACACTGCATTGTCCAGCACGGCCAGCTGAGCGTCTCACACAAATGACCTCATTCATCCTCGGCCTCTCACACCATTACACCCCGTGGCCTAATATCAACAGCACATACATGCGCTAACACCTGATCAATAGCGCACGGGCCAGGCAGTCTGGGCTGAAGGTGCCGCGCTCTAAATTTGTTGTGTTAGCCGAGTAAATGGTCTCTTCATGTTGACAGCGTCTTGTCTTTGTTTATTTACAAAAGTGGGTTAGCTAGAGTGTCCGTGTTCGGTGGGGTTTGTTTGTACTCTGGGTTTGCTTGCCGCCGGCGTTGATGGATTGTCGCTTTTTTTTTTTTTTTTTTTTGGTGGTTGTGCTTTATGGGAACGAGTCTTGAAGTCTGTTTGCAAAACCGTAAAATGAAGGTGTAAATATTTGTTTATGTTGTAATGTGCACAAGAATTGGAAGCAAGTGTAGTGTTGGAAATGTATACCCTTAGTCAGTTATGTTAGTGTGTGTATATATATGCATTGAACTTGTATTTTGTGTGTGGGATTGATTTCAACAACATATAATAAATAAACTAGGTAGTTAACATAAAAATCAAGTGGCATGGAAAGGCCGGTTATAATAAATGCAGAGATACACTTTTTTTCTCCCCTATTTTTTCAATTGTTTGTTTAAAAGAAATTAATTTTATTCAGGCTAGATTGCATTATATTGATCAAAAGTGAGAGTGTAATGTTACAGTGGATTCATATTTTAAATAAATGCTGTTCTTTTGAGCTTTCTGTTCATCAAAAACAAATCCTGGTTTCCAAAAAAAATAAGCAGCACTACTGCATTCAACAAAAATATTAATGTTGTTGAATATCAAATCAGTATATTGGAATGATTTCTGAGAGACGATGATGAGTAATGATGCTGAAAATTCATCTTTGCATCACAGGAATATATTACACTTAAAATAAAATATACTAAAACATAAGTTATTTTAAATCATAATAATATTTCGCAATATTCCAGTTTTTACTGGATTTTTTATCAAATGTATGATGCCTTACTGACCCCAAATTTTTTGTGTATTTCTGTACTTTTTTATTATTATTATTTTTATTCCTCAATATAATGTTCAGCTACTCAAATGTAAACCAAAATTCTTTAAACCCATCAGGCATAACCTGTGTTCTAGTGTGTAACATATGTATGTCTGTGTGTGTGTGTGTGTGTGTCTTTGTGTCTCTGTCAAATACACAGAGAGGCTTAACTGCTTGCCAGGCTTCCACGGTGCAGTAATAAAGTCAGTAATCTCCTCATTTAGGATTCAGCATCTCACAGTATCTTAATGAAGCCTGTAATGAAGCTCTCAGAAACTCTCAAAACCCCCAAATCACCCACTAGTTAAACCATCCAAAATACCCAGACCAACCACAGCATACATACACTCGTCTTAGTCCTAAACATTTCTTTGTGCATTTATGATGATGTCTCGCCCCCTGTGTTAGCTGAATAATAGTATGTTAATTTCAGGGCTTTTCTTTCCCTGGTTTTAAGGCTGTTTTTTTTATGTCTGCCATTTAAAGCTTATGTGTTGGAATGAAAATTAATTGGGATCTATTCTTTAGTTCCCATCAAAGGTAAAACGAAATGGCAGATAACATATAATCCAGGCAGCTCTAGATACCAAGAACATTGCTTCTTATGGTTAACGGCAAACACCGCTACAATGAAAGTCAAAATCGGAATGTGTCCCAAAAAAGAGAAGGCTGCAGACAGTGTGCATTTCCTTAGAGAGGCACCGTTACAAATACATGTTAAGATTAAAAAGTTTGATTAAAATCTTTCACAAAAATAACTTTTTCTGCTTCATTATTCTCCTATATGAACGGAATTCATTATGCAAACACGGAGAGAGAGAAAGAGAAAGAGAAAGAGGCAAGCATGATGAGGAAGTTTGTAATCAATCTTAATGGCTCTTTACTGCTCCAAGGTTCATTATGAATATCAGGCAAACACAATGAGCTATCTTTCACCCTCATATCGATTGCTATGCAAATTTACATACATTTCAAGCAGCCTTGCCTCTGCAGAGAGCAGAACCAGGTTGTATAATAAAACAGTTTGTTAACAACAAAACATAACGGCACTTGTGAGGACACTTTCTGCTCATTATTACGCCGTTCTCGTGATTTGGGAACAGCAGGCGAGCGCGTTCAGACACGTGTACAAGCGCGCCTTTCTGTTTAGCATCGCCTCAGTGTGGAGAGGTGCCATCATGCTGTTGAGTGTGTGTCAGTCGGTGAGTGTCCCTGTCATGTATGGCTGTGAGTACACACACCGTGTGTGCAGTGTGCTGTGAAAATTCGAGAAGGCAGCACTGCAAAACAGAGGAAAAACAAATTCGTACCTACGGGCCTTTTCAGCACTCTCTCAATACCCCCAGCGCCCTGATCCGTCTCACTTTAACTCAAGCATAGAGATGGGCCGGAGTGGACGACGTATTTTCGCTCTAATACAGTCTGTAGTTATTTTAGCCTGTTGTGACAGATAGTGGTATTTGCTGACAGACAGAGGCTTGGTTGCAGAGCTCACTACTCGTGTTATAGTACGCCTGTGATTAACGCCTGTATGAAATTCAATCATTCCTCAGTAATTAATTCACTCTTTCATCATTCACGGGTCAGGACGCGAGCGGGACAGTATACGTCTTTACTTTCTGTTGCTGGAAAATTGTTGCATTGTGTCTGGTTTAGACACAGTATCCATCACATTCTTTTACTAACATTTTTAGAAGTTGTTTTAAGGGTTTAGTAAGTTAGCATATACTGAAAATAACAGTTTGGCCAAAAATCAATAGTCTGTCATCATTTACTTGTTCCAGACCTGTTGAGTTTTACACTTAAAGGGATAGTTCACCCAAAATATTTTGTCATTGATTGCTCATCCTCATGTTGTTCTAAACCCATAAGACCTTTGTTTATCTACGGAACACAATATTTTTGATGACATATGAGAAATTAGACAGCAAGAGAACTACCACGATCAAGGAAATTGATAAAATAGTCCATATGACATCAACTATAATTTTATGAAGATATGAGAATACTTTTTGTGCGGAAAGAAAACAAAATTAGTGACTTTATTTAACTATACGCTTGATTCTGCTTAATGTTAACAACACATACATCTAATAATGTCATGATTTTTGTGTTCTTTGTGCACAAAAAGTATTCTCTAAACCTACGGTTGAACCCCTGATGTCACATGGAGTATTTTACCGATGCCCTTGCTACAGTACGTTTCTGTGCCTTCATCAGTAGTACCCTTGCTTTCTGTGGAGGGTCAGAGAGCTCTCGGATTTCATTAGAAATACCTTAATTTATGTTTCGTAGATGAACAAAGGTCTTTTGGAATTACATGAGGGTGAAAAATGTATGATAGTTCACCTAAAAAAAAAATGATTCTATCTCTTTAAGTGTAAACTCAAACATGTCTGGACTGTAAATTCTTGGCCAAACTATCCCTTTTAGAGCATGCCCCCCTAACTAAACCCATACAAACTCTTAAAAAAAAATCCATGTTTTCTTTTGGCCCAAATGACTTTGATTGACTTTAAAAGAGTATTACCATATAATCTGTGCTCCTTCTAGTACGATAAAGTGATTCAAAACAGTTCAAGAATTTAAAAAGCCTCGTCCTGTCACTGACCGATCGCTTCTTGTTGTTTATCAGGTCTAAGTATCCGCGGGGCTCAGGAGGAGGACCCGCCGGATCCACAGCTGATGCGTCTTGACAACATGCTTCTGGCAGAGGGCGTGTCGGGACCAGAGAAGGGCGGAGGATCGGCGGCGGCGGCGGCAGCAGCAGCAGCAGCCGGCAGTCCCACTGACAACTCCATCGAGCACTCTGACTACAGGGCCAAACTCTCCCAGATCAGACAGATCTA
This sequence comes from Enteromius radiatus, assembly GCA_032357445.1. NCBI lineage: Eukaryota > Metazoa > Chordata > Actinopteri > Cypriniformes > Cyprinidae > Enteromius > Enteromius radiatus. The sequence goes on along the minus strand of JAUCMS010000145.1, from coordinate 13,657,120 downwards.
CCATACCGAGCTGGAGAAATACGAGCAGGTGAATGGCAGTGTGTGCTACACTACAGGAAGACTTTCACAGCTTATATTGTTGTACTGAAATTCATCTTCAACAGGTTTTCTTTTCAATTTATCTTAAATGAACCTTTTTTTAAACTATAGAAAAAAAAAAAAAAAAAACATGTTATACGAAATAATAAAAATGTAATTTGATAGATTTGTTTTATTATTTTATAATGTATTAATATGCAAATAACACTTTTTTTCATGTTTGAACTTTTTTTTTTTACATAATTTTAGTTTTTCTAAAACATTTTTTTTTGTTGTCAGCATTAAATTAAATGAACAAAAGGGATTGTCTATGCATAAACAGCATACCAAATGCAAGTAAAGTGTCAACTTATCAATCACCACTGTTCTTCAAACCAGTTTTACATAAATATATGTGTTTTAATATATATTTAGATAAGGCAAAAATAAGGCCAAAATTCATAACGATTTTAAATTAAAGTTCATCAGTTTTGGGCTGATCCTCAAAAAGAGTCTTTTCATATCTAATGTCATCGAATGGTTCAGGATTCCAAATATTCCTATTTTTGGTATACAGATTATTGTTACAATGAATTACATTTTATTGTGTGCCATTTGTGAATCATAGAGAAAATGTATGATAGTAATTTTTTAACTGTATTAAACTTGTATTATCAAAATCTGATAACCATCTTATAACCAATGACGTCACTGCAGTTTTTAATAGTAAACCGTGACCTTTACTTTCTTGCATTACTTGAACCATATATTCGCTTTTACATTTGTATTTGTGTAGATTCTGACAAAAACACTCAGGTTGATTTTAATGGCAAAAGCAAATTGTATAGCACTTAATTTACGTTCTGTACAACCAAATCCTTTTCCAGGCTGGTAAGCACTGAAATTGCATATCAAGTTAAACCCAACCAGATTGTATGGTAAAGAGCCAAGAATACAGCAAAAGAACTTTGTATCTGCATTCACACATTTGCATTGATTGTATAAGTGTGAATAATCCCAGCTTGCTGTTCTGTCTGAATAGATGTTTTTCACTGAAGCTCGTGACAGGTTTAAAGAGAGACCTGGAGGCCTTCATCTGAACTGAAGGTGTCAGAGGTCTAAACCTGAGCAAGCATTTTGCATTTTACAGTCCTGTCTATCATGATTACGACTGAGAGCGGATGTGATTTATGGTGGTATTCAGGCATTAGGACATCTTCAACTTACCTGACCCCTGAACAGCGGTAGTCTAGACATCCTCTTATAAATATTGAGCATACGCTTTTAGTTACAGTGTGGAGAGTAGCCTCTGATTGCATAGTGCATTTGAGAGTGTCGCTATGCAGGACTGGCTGCTTCATTGAGGTCATGTATTGATTCTTTAATGGAGCTGACATTAATTTTTGATTCAGCGCTTTAGTTATTTTTCTCATAATCAAGGACAAGCCTTTCAATCGTTATTTCTTTCATATGCGCTATAGTTAAAGTGCTTGGCGTTTTGAAGAGATGCATGAAACATTTCGTAGTAATAGCTGCATGTCTTTTTGCACTGGGTTAATGACATTATGATCTTTTTTGGCCCGTATCTTCAACCTGAACATGAATGCAAGTACAAATCTCTAAGAATCTCTAGATTTTCGTCTTGTTTGTCATTGACCCTCCTAGTGTTCATTGTGTACTTGCACCATAAACAATAAAGAATTGTCAGGAGAACACTTTTATTTCTAAATCACAATCCTTTTAAAATGATGTAGAAGTTGTTTAGCTGAAGATGGCTTAGCCAGCCAATGGCCTAAATTAGTCTGATTAACTTGCAAGCGTTTAAAAAGGGAGTGTGTGAAAAAAGGTGGCTCAACCCTTTCACCCAGAGTAAATGCATCTTTCTTAAGGGTGTTCCCTCTTTTAATTATCTAAATGTAAATACTTAACGAATTTTACTTCGAGTAATGAGCTAAAGTGCGCACTACCTAAATTAGTTATTCTAATTAATCATGTATGAACCACTGCTTTAACGAAAAGCTGTTTAAATTCTGCTGGCGCTGGGCAGGTGCCAAATTGCAAATCGGCATTTGCATTCATAGATGACTTCACTTATTAAGCCGTTCAAGTCCTCCGCAGCACTACAAACAGTATGGATGGTGTTTTTCCCCATGCTTTCAAGAGCGGCAGCTTTGAACTTGCTTCAAAAATTGCTGATTGCTGCTCCAGAGAGCTTCAAGCAAATGCAGTTGAACCGACGTGCTTCTTCTGCGGAATAACGTCAAAGAGCATTTCTGTCACTGTGCTGAGAGTATGTAATGATTTAAAAAAGAGGGTCAATCTCTAGGATGTTTTTGGAGTTTAAGTGAGGATGTGATGCCGGAATTGTGTATTCAGAAATTATTTATTAGTGTAGCTGTTGAGTCTCAGCAGCATTTTCTAAAGACTTCAGAGTAATATAGTTTTGCATAATGCATATTACACCTACATCCTCACTCAGAATAAAAGCTGTGTCTTTCTCCGCAGGCATGTAACGAGTTCACTACCCACGTCATGAATCTGTTGAGGGAGCAGTCTCGCACACGACCCATCTCGCCCAAAGAGATCGAGCGCATGGTCAGCATCATCCATCGCAAATTCAGCTCCATCCAAATGCAGCTTAAACAGAGCACCTGTGAGGCCGTCATGATCTTGAGGTCCCGCTTCCTCGATGCCAGGTTAGTATCAGTGTGTGATCTGTCCACATAATTTATACTACATTGTATCAGTTGAAAGAATTCATTTTCTGCTAATTAATCAATGCAAGAAAGTAATGATTAGAGAACTGAATATTATCAATTATAATGGCACCAAAAGGTGTGGTCACATTTACAAATCAAGTCATATAAATAGGAATCCTCTCAATCTGATATTTAATGTACTTGCGTTGAAGTTTTCCAACAGATTGTTCAAATTGGTCACATGCAATGTTTTCCATGAACTTATTCAAAAGATTCATTGTTTATCCCAGTTTCTTGAAGTAGGGACCATGTTTAGCTCTATTTTGGGTTCATTTGACCCTTAACCTACCCAGTCAAGGTTTAGGCACAGCCATTGATGGTATGGCACCTGTTATCAACCAACCACAATGAAGCATTCATTATTATTCAACCATTTGAGACCGTTAAGACATGGTCTTGCCAAGACTAGGGATTTAGAGCCTAAAGGCCAACCACTCAACACAGTCATGCTAAGCACCTGAAAGCAGTTAAGAGTTTTATGGAGTGGAAATGAAGTCATTTGCGTTTGGTGGGTAGGAGGTCATCAGCAGGTGGTCCAGATTACTGTAATCACAAACAGTTGGTAGAGGAGATCTGGAGAGGCGTAGAGGGTAGAGAAATGATGCAGTGAACATGAGAAAAGAGCGGATGAGATCTCGAGGAGAACGCTCAAGTGAAGCGGAAGCACAATCGTTTGGCCGGCCACTCGTGTGAAAGGCATTAAACAAGGCGAAAGAAGCCATCGCTTAACCGTGGTGGGGTGGGCCTCAGTGAGCGGCGGTAAGTGCAACTCCATCAAGCCCTGCCCCAGTACTTGAGGAACAGTGTTCAGCTGGCCATGGCTTGATTTCTCTAATGTCCCAAGATACAGCTCTAACTGGGAATGCTTGAGCACCTCTAAACGTCCCCATCAGAGTGAAAGAAAGCGCGATAGAGAGAAAAAGCTCGCCGCTCTAAACACTGAACATTTCACGCTTCGCTTCGAGTTCAACCGATAACGTAACATCGTCCATTTGTGTGTCTACATATGTATTCTGATAATAGCCTTCCTGACTTCATTTCCTGTCAGCAGCTTCATTATGAGTTTGGCCATCACACATGGTTTTATTTGAGTTTCTCTAATTGCCTTCCTCCTCTTGTTCCCTACCCTTCCCCCGCTTGTCCTACGGCAGACGGAAACGGCGGAACTTCAGCAAGCAGGCGACCGAGATCCTGAATGAGTATTTTTACTCGCATCTTAGTAACCCTTACCCCAGCGAAGAGGCCAAAGAGGAGCTGGCTAAGAAGTGCAGCATAACAGTATCCCAGGTGAGGCCACACCACCATCCATGCAGCACATGCCATGTTTGTTGGATAGTCTGGAAAAAATGACTAACAACAGGTCAAAGTCTAAAGACTTAAAGTAAGGTGATCATATGTGCCATTTTCCCTGGACGCATCCTGGCTAGGATTTCTATATTTCCTAAAATATATAGGTTTTAGCTTTGTTTGTGTGTGCAGGCCAGTTTATGACATTGGTTCTTTATGTTTTCAAGCTACTTTAAATGGAAGCAATATAGGAATCCTAGCCAGGACATGTCTGGGAAAAATGTCACGTATGGTCACTCTACTTAAAGTCCCTGTGCTCAGGGTTTACTTGGGTTAATCCAGTGCTATTTAAACTGGTTTTAGCTGATTTAAGCTAGTCCTCAGCTGGTCAAACTCAAGGGATCGTCAACCCTGCTCCTGGAGCTACACTGTCCTTCAGAGTTTAGTTACAACCTGCTTCAACACACGTACCTTCCTGTTAAAAAAACAGTATATGCTGGTTAGATATGTTTTGAATAACGGCTGTTGGTTTAAGCTTGTATTGTGCAAGTTTAAGATGGTCATTATCTGGTCATGTACTGGTTATGTGCCTGTCCTAAGCTGGTCCCAAGCATCTAGCTCCTTCACAGGGCCAGCACATGACCAACACCAGCTTGAACCAGCTCAAACCAGTAGCCATGCTTCAAAATCAACCTATCACATGCAGTTTTTTTCAACTGGGTTAAAAGATTGTGGTTCAGATTTGTTTCATTAAGGTTGGAGCTAAACTCTGCAAGACAGATGTCTACAGGAACAAAGTTGAAGACTCTTTCTTTAGCTGGTTTAGAGCATTGCCCAGTTGGTCTCCTAGCTTGATCAGCTTAAAAGTGGCCTCCAACCACGGTCCTAGAGGGCCTTTGTCTGTGAAGGTTACTGGCCCTTCAGGACCAAGTTTGGAAACTCCTGCTCTAAAACCAGCTAACAGACCTACAGACCATCCTATACTGGTTTAAGCAATTTTTCAGTGAATACAACCATAATCTAGGCTAACGGCGGCTAATTGGCTATGCTAGGTCGCACAAAGGCCCTGTCTCAAATGGTGTACTAAATGTGAACTTACCGTCTGGTGACCTTCGCTCATATGGTGTCCAGCTTGTCATTTTAGGTTTCCAAACCTTCTCAAGCAGCCCATTTGAAGCCACTATGCATCCTCGAATGTTACCCAGTAGTCCGTGTGGCAAAGTATATACTCTGAAGAGGATCGCAAGGGCTGAGGGTGCCATTTGGGACAGGGCCATGCTTGATCAGACCAGAAAGACTCTCCGGTGTGCTCTCTCTCATTGTCCTCTTCTTTCCTCTCGTCACTGTCTAGCGTGCATACCTGTTTGCTCTAACACATCAGTCTGATACTTCCACTGAGCTGAGTCTCAAGCAGGGCCTGAAGACACAGAGTGTACCCTGTTGTGGATGGATGCCACAGTTTGTGGTGATCTGTGTCAGTCATTGTGTTTTAGAGTAAATGTGTGTGTGCGTGCATGCGAGTGTATGTGTGTCGGAGAGAAAGAAGAGGGACTTTATTTTACTCGCAAAGAATGATTCATTATCCCAAGGAATTTAAAAGAATCACAGTGTTTTCCCACTCTAATAACTAAATTCAGAATCCACCTGAAGGCAAGAGTACCCACCCACACCCATCTCCCCACAGACAAAACTCTTTTCTGTTTTTTTTTGCAAACGGTCACAGAGGTGGTCAAGGAAAATGTGTACTGTTAACCTATTGGTCTTAGAGCATATCTGCATACTCTGTGATGTAATAAATGTTTTTTCTCTGTGGGGAGGGGCTTATGGAGGGTTGTTCAGAGTCAGATCCTGTAAAAGCCATTCTTTTTTGCCTTCAGGGGGTGGGAACCACCATCACAGTGGCACAGGTATGTCATGACTTCTCCTGCTCCACTTTTCTTGTGCCATTTGTTTTTCTTTGTTGCTTTTCCTTTATTCTGTCACCCCTTTATGTGTGTTCACTTATACCTTAGAACATGTTAAGACATTTTCAGCACTTTGTTCCCCAAAAGTCTACTGTACATTTCCTGCACTTATTGTAGTGCCAACAAATCTGCACAATTAAGCAAGTGTCGAATGGGACTATATTTGGAGTGCTCAGTAATCAAACCAAGTATCGGATAATATTTTTTCGTTGTAAGACTTTTGCTGTAACATACATATATACACCCCCTCCACTCTTTCCTAGAGAATTTCACTCGATTGTCAAAGCGCTAAAAGTATGTGTCCCTTTTGATTGTGTTGTCTTGTCATTGCACATTTTGACATGCGTGTGATAGATATTTACCCCACATTGTATTTAATCAGTGTGTTCTGTGTATGTTCAGAAACTATTTTTTTTTTTTTTTAGAAATATCTTTTATTAAATTAATTTGTATGCTGGAATATTTTGTTCTTAAATTTATTGGAATAGTACAAGCAATGGGGTTTAAAAAATAGTTTTGCAGTGTTTTTTTATTTTTATATTTTTTTAAATAACAGTAATATTATTTTCTGTTATTTACATTCCCACTCTTATTGTAACAGATTCTAGCATACGTAGATCCCAGAGGCTGCCTGCTTTGCCATTTTTCCTGTATCTGAGACATGTGCTGATTTGAAGTGATGTGTGGTGTTAATGGTATTGTTGATGAAATTTAGTCGCCTTTATCAGGCACCACTTCACTGCACAGAATCAACCTCATTATCTGGGCACAATCACTGTGCATGTGTGATTCTCTGTCTTCTAAATGAGGCACACAAGGTCACATGATGTTATTTTTTTTTGGAGAGAGCTTATAACCACTGTGATTTTAAGCACTGAGTCTAGAGGGGATGTTGTGCACCCTGTAAATGAGTGGGCACAAAATGTGGTGGCCATCACCCAATTAAGTGCGGTTCTTCCGCTTTGATCTTCCTGCGGTTCAAACGAGCGACACTTATCAATATTTCAGCTCATTATACATGTAGCAGAGCTCTGCCTCAGGTTAATGTGTTAACTATTAATGCAGACCGCTTCATTATTGATAATATCAGCAGCCCTGGCCACTGCAACCGCCCATGACAGGGAGTGTGTGTGTGTGTGTGTGTGTGTGATGAAGCAAGAAGTCTGAGTCTCCATTTAAGCTCCACTCTCAGCAAGAGAAGCAGTATAAATCGGGAGGTATTGAGACCTGGGTAAGATCATCCATCCCATTTCAGTGACACTAGTGGCGTATTGACCCAGGCTTGGGGAGGGAGTAGTGGTGAATTATTTACTACACCCACACAGGTTTTTCTCTCCATTGGTTTAAAGCAAACAAACCAGGTACTGGGTTCCAGACATAGAAGACTACTGCATCTCTGGTCTGTTCTTGCATAAATATGAAACTTTTTTATTACAACTATGTCGGGAAGTCATTTGTTGTCAAAATCCTAAAACATGAAACTATGTCACAGAAAGGTGCCCTTTTTTCATATTGAAACCAATAAGAATACAAAAGATTGCATTTGGTAATGTTGGTAGTACATTTGAAAATATTTCCTATTTTCATCATATCTATCTTTCATCCTAATTTGTCAATGGCTCGTACAGCTGGAGAACAATCATTTAAATGAGTTACAGTGCCCTCCACTAATATTGGCACCCTTGGTAAATCTGAGAAAAGATGGCTGTGCAAATAAATCTGCATTGTTTATCCTTTTGATCTTTCGTTCAAAACATTTGCAAAATTCTAACCTATCATTGAATTAAAACAATTGAAAATGGGGAGAAAAACTCATGATGAAATACATGTTTTTCTCCAATACATGTTGGCCACAATTATTGGCACCCAATTATTGCTATGTCTTTTCCCCAAGATAACAGCTCTGAGTTTTCTCCTGTAATGCCTGAAGAGTTTGGAGAACACCTGATAAGAGAAAAGAG
>JAUCMS010000145.1:13626311-13649031 GCA_032357445.1 Enteromius radiatus | reverse complement strand
GTGTTTATTTTGATGTTTGTGTTTGGATTATTGTCCCAGTGGAAGACCCAACCATGGCCCATTATAAGATTTCTAACTGAGTCAGTGATTTATTGATTTTTATCTTTTGGTATTTGATAGAATCCACGATGCCATGCGTCTAAATAAGATGTCCAGGACCTCCAGCTGAAATATAGACCCACAACATCAAAAACACAGCAGTATACTTCATTATACACATGGAGTAATTTTTATCCCTGTGTTCACTAAACCATTCTTGAGCGATTGCTGCTAAAAAACTTTTTTTTTTTTTTGTTTCATCTGATCATAGAAGCCGGTCTCATTTGCAGTTACAGTCCTGTCTGACAACTGAACATGCTGAAGATTGCTTTTGCATGGAAATTTTCACTTCTCTAGCTCTTTTCTTAAAGCCACTTCACTAATTTGTGAAGCTCAATTATCTTTTGTAGCATATAAGAAATATATTCTTTGTTTTTTCTCATTGTGATTAAGGGATTTTGGGCTTTGTTTTCCCTCCTATATATATTTCTGTGAAACAGGAAGCCAGGGCTGGATTTTCATGTTCATAATCACCCTGTAGTGCTCAAAATTGTGAATATGAATGGGTATATACTTCAGAGATATTTTACTCATAATAAATTCTAGGGGTGCCAAAAATTGTGGCCAACAAGTATTGGAGAAAAACATTTATATCACAATGCAATTTTCTCCCCATTTCAGTTGTTTTAATTCAATGATAGGTTAGAATTTTGTAAATAGTTTGAACGAAAGATCAAAATGATAAACAATGCAGATTTATTTTCACAGCCACCTTTGCTCAGATTTACCAAGGGTGCCAATATTAGTGGAGGGCACTGTATATGTTGTAAACATGTTTTGTTTTGTTAAAATATAAAACATTAGAGTTAGGAACAGCTAAGTTTAAGGTATTTAATCTTTAGAAGGAGGTTAGCTTATAGACTGTGTGTGCCTCTTTTCCATGGCCTTAAACTGCTTCATAAGCAGGTTAAGTAAAAAGGATGACGGCTAGTGCTTTCATTGCTTCCAATTAAACCTTGCTTGTTAGTTTAACCTCTAGGTAAACCCATCAAACAATTGATGTTAAGGCAAAAGCCTGCCAACGGTGGTGGCTTCAGCCGAATGGTCATTAATTTTAATTGCCTAGATATTAAAGATTTAGAAGCGCAGAGGCATGGTGGGGGTAGAAATGATCTGATGTCATGTAAATTCAGCCGCTGTAGCGTAGTGTGGCTCGGGCTGCTGGAGATATTAAAATGGAAGCAGAGAGGTGGAAATTAAATAAAGCATCATTAAGGGGCTGAGGCTCTCTGGTCCTCCAGTCCAGCCAGAGCCGGAATACGGCAGGAGAGATCGCCACGGCGACAGGCCACCGTAATTTATAGGGCTATTAAGAAACAACCCTTAATCTCTTTATTATTCCACAATTATGCAGTGCTAGCATTTGCACATCTACCACCCCCCATGTGACCCAGATCTTATTGTTTCCTGGCTGCTGTTTTTAGTAAAATTAGCATTATTGTAATTATTAATGTATTGCGTTGAGGCAGTGCGGCTGCTTTTAGGTGTACTGTCTGAGTTGTGGTTATTATTATGTCTATTATTTGTCTTAAGGCAGGAGCACAAAAGTGGTTTTATGCAAAAGAAAAGAACATTAGCGTTATTAAGATGCATAAAAGCCTCGCCTTTGAAATGAGGGGAACCGAATGGATCCAAGTTACCTTAAAGAAAGGTAGAAACAAAAGAAATAGTTATGTTAAAACTCTTATTGAGAATGTATTCATTTATTAAATGGGGCCAGGGACTGGAACAGAAACTTTTTTTACCAAGATCTGTTACATACCACCTTCACATTTGGCACTAGCTACCTGATCCCATAAGCACAACAGTGATCCAAATTTTGCCACAAGACGAGCAGCCCCCCGTGTGTTGGTTTTGTCTAGAGACAAACAGAGAGCATGTCACGCCTCCATCCGCAATAACGCACAAGCCCTGTCTGATAATCGCTTAATTAGTCTGCATGCCCAGCGGATATTACTGTGGGAGGCTGGGGACTGTGGACTTGATGGACCCAAACATGACATCTTGAAACAATCACTCTGCTCAGTGCCTCGTCTGCATTGACGTCTGACACCCCCTCCTCTTTTTTTCCCCCCTCTTTTCTTTCCATCTCTCCCACAGGTATCCAACTGGTTCGGCAACAAGAGGATCCGCTACAAAAAAAACATCGGCAAGTTCCAAGAGGAGGCCAACCTGTATGCCGCTAAGACAGCCGTGACTGCCGCGCATGCAGCAGCTGCCGCCGTCCAGAATAGTCAGACCAACTCGCCCACCACACCCAACTCCGGTAAGCTTGCACTCATCCCCGGACGAGCCCCCCAAAAACCAACCAGCCATCCCCAATTCCAGCTTGGTCCTTTCTGAACCTCTGCTCCCTCTGGCATGCCGGTTGGCTGCTGTGACAGTGAGAGGTCCCAGCCTGGGGGATGAGCCTCACTCTCCTGCCTCTGAGACTATACATGCTGAACGAGACGAGCAAAGTCAAGCAGAAACTGTGTGAGCGGGTTGCACATGCTGAATATGTTTGTAGTTTTGAGGGGGTGGGAGGGTGTCGGTTGCCGGTGGGGGTGAAAGAGATAATCCTCACCCACTGTCCTCCCTTTCTATCCATAAATATGTGACAGTGTTACTGCTGCTGTGAATTGATGGAAATCTCTTACTCAGAGCATGTTACACTCTTAAAGAAATGTGTAGTTTGAAATAGTAATGAATATTTGATTAGCAGAATGATACAGTGTCTACCTTAAACTGATGCTCTTCAGACATAATAAGCAGAAGATTTGACTGTGATAAAGACATGGCTTAGACCCTGAGGAGTTGTGGGTAAGCAATTTTTTAAGGGGTCCCCTTTTTCTTGCACCCAGGATTCCAGATGAAAGATGAAGAATTTCAGCTGGACTCTGCAGAGAACAAAAACACTCTATTAACCAACATGTTCACTGGTACTGGCCTTTTCCATAAGCTTCTTATTGTCCTTTTTTGTCATTGGCATATAATTCCCTTTATGAACTAGTCCACTAGAGTAGGAATAGGTGTGAACCCCTGTGGAAAACTTCCAACTCCATACACCGTCTTTGTCCTTTTTTGTGACCTCCCCCTCCTCCCTTTTGTTTTGGCATTTTTGGTGACCCCCACGTGCCCTTCTAGAGATGTAATGCAACCTAGCCGTCATCCCCATCCCTATCCTTTCATTTCTTCCTTGTTTCTTTTGCTCTCCTTTTGTTGCTTGCTTTTCCGAGCATTACTTCCTAGTGTGGCGTGTGGTGCGCGTATGTCCTCGCACACATTGCGTGTATGTGTGAGTCTGTGATAGCCTCTTTTCTCTTTCTCATCCCCTCGTTATTCAGCTCCTTACATCTTTCCTTTCTAGGTTCGTCAGGTTCTTTTAACCTCCCAAACTCGGGGGACATGTTCATGAGCATGCAGAATCTGAATGGGGATTCTTACCAAGGGGCACAAGTCGGAGCCAATGTGCAGTCACAGGTAGGCGCTACGCACAGGAACTGGGGCTGTGAACCAGAGCAGACCTGTCAGCTAGCCTACCATCCACATTAAAAACTCAACTCCCTCCCCCTCAACATATAGATAGTGATACAGATTTGATCACCCCCTGAACAATTAGCTTCATTATAGTCATGGAAGATTAATGATGGCTATAGTCTGGACATGGATGGATCCTTCACATTTCCAGTCTGGACCCCCAACTAAATTACCATATCACAGCCCATAAGAGGCCCGTCTGACTAGAGACTCATTATTTACAGCATTATGCTAGTATATTGATCCTGGAGCAGACCCCATTTTGTAGTTGATGTTGTGAATGCATTTGGCTCTGACTTGAGCTCTTGGGTTGGTATTGGTTGTATGGTACTGTTCTTTCCTCCAAACCTCTACATCCTTTTCTGTCCCCTTTTTATGATTATCCCAGTTTTCCATGTTCACCTAAGCGCATTCCATCTTCATGTTAAAAGACACCATTTGAAGGAGAGAGACGAAGAGTTAATGTGTACTGAACTTTCTCAGATCTGTGTCACATACCGTATTCTCCTCCAACTGTTGTCATGTGTGAATATTGCCATGTTTTGTAGTGAATTCCAAACCAAAACGATTCCATTCCTTGTTTCTGTGATTTTGTGTTTCGAGCCTGGAAATAGAGTAACCGTTGCCAGAAAGCAATAGAGAGAGGAAACGCATATGTTGTCCTAAATGTTGCATTAAACCACATATGTATCCTTCATTCAGCTGCGTATTCCATTTTAGTATGATTCATTTAGTAAACCGCAAAGCCATCAGATTTTTGTTTAAACACCATTGCCTTTGTCTGTTGTCACCATACATCAACTGTGTTCATGTTTGCATGTGTTTCTGTGACGCAGAATCTTGACAAGCTTGACTTCCTGTTGTGTCCTCTGCAGGTGGATACCCTGCGCCATGTTATCAGTCAGACGGCAGGATACAATGATGCCCTGGGGGGGAATCCCATGTATAGTCCACATGGCTTGAATGTAAGTACAGTCTCAGTCAGCCATGACTGAAGTGGCATCGAACCTTATAGACTCACCCTAACATTATAGAGATGATGCATAACGCAAACCATTTCAAATGAAAATTGTTATACATTACCCCATTCAAGAGTTTGAGCTCTCTTTTGAAAGAAGTCTCTTACGCTCGCAAAAGCTATGCTTATTTGTGAAACATTATTGCGACCTTAAATAACTGCTTTCTAATTTAATATATTTTAAATGTAATTATATCTTGTTGTGGCAAAACTAGATTTTAAGCAGCTATTACTCTAGTTTTCAGCGTCACATGACCTTTCAGAAAGCATTCTAGCGTGCTGATTAGCATTCTTATCGTAGCAATGTTGATAACAGTTGTGCTGATTAATAACTTTTTGGAAACCACCATTTTTAGGATGAATATTCTTACACTTTTGATCAACATAATGCATCCTCGTTAAATAAAATTATTGATTTGTTGTTAAGAATTTGCTTTATTTAACAAAATAGCATTTTAGGTTAACATGAACTAAAAAGTGATGATGTGAAACTCTGTAATGTGCAAATACATATAGTTATTATAACATAAATCAGAAGGACCTGAGTCAGACAGCAAGGAACCACCATAAATCCAAACTCCAGGACAAACAGAGTGATGATTCAGGGGACGACAGGAGTATCTATCCCATAATATGCATAAAGCTGAAAATATGACCATTTTTTAAAGCGGGACTAAATGCTTTGCTCAGTAAAAGCTCAAGCGGCTCAAGTATTTGGGAGTGGTGTGAGGAAAATGAGATTCAGAAATATATTAAATCAGTTTGTTGCCTGTGTAAACAGTTCCTATTACAGTAACCTATAACGTGGTAAGATGAAAAGGCTTTTACTGGCACGTCTTGCCTCTGTTTGCCTGTTTTGCAATGCTTCAAAGAATTTGCAATATCCTTATCAACATGATGAAATATGAAAGTATGATTGCCTGCAGCCATCTGCAGGCATGAATTTTATCTTCCTTGATGAGGTTTGATATGATGTTTTTTTTCCAACCATACACTCCGTAATATGAAACCATCAGAGTAAAGACTCATTTATTTGATGAGAGAGAGAGAGAGAGAGAGAGAGAGTGAGGAAAAAACATATATCTTCCTTGAGCTAAACACAGGTTTGGATGCTATATCTGTTACCTGGCTTGTCAAGGATTTGTTTATTAAAACATAAACTTAGATGTGTTAGCCTTAAACATTAATCTAAAAAAAACTGCTGAATGACGAGACTAAATGTATAGTTTGTGAATGACAATTGAGCATTTTCTGGATTTGTAATACTATCAAGTGAGCCAGTAAAATGTGTTTTAAGGATTATTACATATTCCTGATACAAAAACAGCTTATTTATCGGTCGAAATGGTCCTTGTATATTATCAAAAGAGACAAATGAGCTTTCCAAAAGCAAAACAAATCACTTTCTATTGAGAAACAGATGCAATCAGATGGAGGAATAATTTGCAGCGAGGTAATTAATAGAGCAGAGCTGTCATATGTGTACTTTCTGATGACTGTTAGAGCTCCATTTGCATGAATTAACTCTACCAAAGCACACAACGATAAATGTCATAAGTCAAAATGCATGCCTGATTTTTCACAGCAGTGGGGCCCAAACGTGGCAGTGTATCTGTGGCTAATGCTGAGACGACTGTGTGTGTGTGTTTGGAGGCCTCTGTGGCCTGTAGCTGTGCAGATGAAGTGTCAGCCTCTCGCAGGCTCAAACGCCACACTTTCACACTCTCTCACTCTGGTCCACTGCTCAAGTCAGAACTCACTCTATCATTACAACAAGTGTGTGTGTGCGTGTTTGTGTGTGTGCGCGCGCGTGTGTGTCAGGCTGAATGCGAGTGATCCATGTCATCAGGGTACAGCAGACTTCCTCATAACGCTCGCGTTTCAGCATCAGTCCAGACATTGTGGCTGGAGGAGACTAGCACAATCTATTTATTGACCTGTTCCAGGAACTCGAAATCAGCAAAATCCTAATTCCGCCACTGAACATTCCCTGTACACACACACACACACACACACAGGCACATCTCTCCATGATTTTTATATAGAAACACAGACAGATTGCTTTGATAACCAAGCACCTCATTAGCAAATCAGCATACGGCAGTAGTTCTCAACTAGTGTTTCTTCAGGATCCAGATTTCACATGAAGTGGCAATTCTTTCAAATGTTCATTGTAAAAAAAAAAAGTTCAATAAAACGTTAATTAAAACATTATTATTATTATTATTATTAAAACAGTGGTTCACCATGTTTACTATTTGTATAATTAATTGTTTCATTTTGTTATTTATTTAGGAAGCCAATGATTCGCCATGTTCATAATTTAATTTATTTATTTTATTTATTTGTTTGTTGTTGCTGAGTTTTTTGGGGGATTGTTTTAGTTTAGTATTATTATTATTTGTATTATTTTTAAAACAGTGATTCGCCATATTTACTATTTGTATAATTATTTCTATTATTCTGTTACTTATTTATGAAGACAATGATTTGCCATTTGTTTGTTTGTTTTAGTGTGTTTATTATTAGTATTATTATTATGTTAAGCAATGCAATATATATATATATATATATATATATTATTTTATTTGACTCATTATTAATCCATTGATTCATATTGATTCATATTTAATGTAGTCTGACATTTTCCTTAACCTTTATAATCATAAACAACCTTCTGCAAAATAATGAAACCTATAATACTGGTGATTGATGGGACCAAATATTTTTAAATAGTCACAACAAAATAACTTATTTTTTCTGCTGTCAAAGTTGGGTTTGATGGCATCCTCTCACCGGTTTGTCGTGTTGATATGGAGAGGGAGGGTTGACTTAGGTGGGAAGTTTAACTGTTTTGTAGGGAAGAAATCTAGCTAAAGCTAGTCTCCAGTGAGATCTGGGCGATTGAGTCGGGAGCGCTCAGGCGAGCAGGGTGGAGGAAAGGCCTGCACCGTCACTTCCACTCAGCATCCTTCCAGCTTCGCCCCTCCCGCTCCGGTCTCCCTCCCCTTGACTGACATCAAAATATGGAGCGACAAGCTGTCGGCCCACCGCTGAAATCTGATTAGACATTGATTTCAGCAATCGTTCCCATTGGCCACAACGTTTATGTGAATTTGTTTTCTGAGAGCGAGGGAAGCAGGGGCCGAGAGAGGGAGAAGCCAAAGTGGGTTTAGCGTGGCAAGATGGCCGTCGGCATGTCAGACAGTAGATCAGAGGAGACAGGCTCTCTTATTAATTTCTTAATGCATTAGTATGCATATGCTTCACTCACACACCAGGATTCTCTGCAAGAAGACAAATAAACACCCACACTTCCTGTGAATGTGTGAATATTCAGAGAGATTATCTGTATTTTATTTTATTTTACTATAAAGGTCTATACTATATATAAATATTTATGATATAGTATATTATATAGTGTATATATTAGTGCTGTCAAACTATTATTTGTGATTAATCACATCCATTAATTCCATGCATATATTTAAGAAATATATTTAAAAAATTAATTTGTGTGTGTGTGTGTATATATATATATATATGCATATGTATATACTGTATGAGTGTGTATTTATATACATAATAAATATGAACAGTACACATCACATATACATATATATATATATATATATATATATATATATATATATATGTGTGTGTGTGTGTGTGTGTGTGTGTGTGCTCAGTTATTAATAATGTTTTAATGTTTTTGGTGCTTTATTGCATTATTTCAGGATACTTTAATGAATATAAAGTTCATTGAGCAGTATTTATTTAATAAAATAAATACTTTTTTGTAAAAATATTATAAATGTCTTCACTGTCACTTTTGATCGGCTTATTGCATCCTTGCTAAGTGTTTATTTCTTCATTTATTTTAAGTCTTACTTTTAAATGGTACAAAAAGCAAAACAAAAAAAAAATATATATATTTTGCCCACCAGTGTGTGTAAATATAAACATGTATTTTGTCACTGTAATAAATATATATATATATATAAATATATTTTTGTTTCTGTTTTGTTTTCAGGGTAACGGGGGATGGCATGATGCTACGACTCCATCCTCTGTGATCTCCCCTACAGAAGGCCCTGGTAGTGTGCACTCTGATACCTCGAACTGATCTCCTCATTGACATGACCCCTTCCCAAGCTGTGGAACAACCAATCACAGAATTACAAAACCACAGACTGACCAATCAGAGACACAGAATAGACTCTCACAGATAATCCAGAAACATCATCATGGAATCATCCACAGTACTTTTCCACAGTGTTTTGGAAGCTGGACATTTCTTAGCTGTAACATCAGTCCACTGCAGTTTTTACTAACAAGCTCTCCTCCAATCATATTAAACCAGTATGCTTTGTTTCCTTTATCATTTGAAGTGTACAAACTCAAAACGTATGTGAGTTCTTAGGGTTTTTTTCCTCTTCTTTTGACTTTATTACCAGTCATAAACCCGCTCCATTGTTCTAACCAACTGTCTGCAAAGCTTTAGTGCAGGAATACAACTGATACTTAACAAAAAGTATATTCATATGATGCTAACCGATGCATTTAACAGGGCTAAATGCTACAGAAGGCAGCTTGGGGACTTCATTGTTTTTATTAATATCACACCTAGCAATGACTTAAACAAGACCACCTATGGAAGGCAATCCACTCCATTTTGGGGGGTGATTTTTTGAAATACCTGGCAATTAATGTCTTTTTTTAAAAACGCAAAACGTAATCGATATACAGTCCACTACGATTAAGGAAAGGAAGCAAAGAAGTCGTGAAAAGGAAATATCTTGTTGGCAATTTTCAATTCAAAAGCGTTCTTGTATATGACATAGCTTGAGAGTATTTATACATCTCACAAATAAATACTCAGCTTTATTACCTCATTGAAACTCATAGAAAACCAATAGATTTAAAACATTTCTTTAGCTTATAGTGCTCTCACTGACTACCTCTCAACAAAATCACCACCACTTCTTTTACTTTCTTGTCATTCTTTTTTTTTTGTCTTTTTAAGATACATTTTTTACTTTTGTTAGGTTCCATCTTGTAAGAAATTTGCTCTCTCTTTCTCTCTCTCTCTCTCTCTCTCTCTCTCGCGCTCTTTATGTAATCTAATGTATATTTTAACCTTCTAAGAAAACTGAGTTGCTTTGTTGCAACTTTTAAAAAAGAAAAAAATGACCATATTATTAATAATACAAATAACACGGAGAGTACGGAGAGTACAGTGGCTGGTGGAGGGGAAATTTTGTGCCCGGAACAGGGAGGGGGAAATACGATCATAAAATTAACACCAAACAGTAAAACTGTTGTAAATACTGAAGAACATTTTGAATGTTGCTCATCTTGTTACTAATTCATGCAAAAAAGAAATAAAAAAATTAATAAACAAAAACCCATGAGTAAAAAAAAGAAAAAAGAAAGAAAACCTGTAATGCATAGAGGTTTCAGTATTCAGAATTGTACATTTCAAAACCCTGTGTGACAGGGTTCCGACTTTCTTTCTCTTTTTTTGTATCGTATGTGATTCTGAAACTGATAAAAAAAAAAAAAGTCATACAAAATTTATTTGTGGCAGTGGTTCTAATGTATTAAAGATGTTTCGTGTTTCTTTCTAACCAGACTACACCCTGGACTGAAAAGTCTTCCTTGTGGTAGTTATGTGTAATTTCAAACATGAATAAACTGTTTTCCTTTCATGACAGACTGTTTTGATATTGCCTTCTTTGTTTTAGGTGCACTTGAGGTGATTACAACAATACGATATTACACAACATTTATTTACCTTAAGCGCGTCTGTGACCCGAGTTGCATTTTGTTATGTATCCGTGCACATATCAAAAGCAGAGTCTTGTTCATTTGCATGAATACCTCTTCATGCCGATTATAACAAAGTGAGAGATTTATTCTCCTCCAACGTGCGTGTATCAAATCAAGCACGCACGCCGAACTAAACACAACACCCCATTTTGCTAAAGCGTAAGTGCTTGTGTCACATTACTTAGACAATCATACGCCAATATCTTAAATGCATTAGTACACGTCTATGCAAACCACACATGCGCATGACAGAGCTTCTAAGAAGAATTGACAGTCCCCTCATAGAAAGCATGGTTCCTCCCGCAGGCATGTTCTCTGTCAAAGAGAAAGAGAGGGATTTTAGCATAGTGAGGGCTGCTGGGGCCAAATGAATTATTTGGTTTGATAGGGATCCATGGAACAGCTTGTGAGAAGCTATTCCATGTGGCATGGCGACATGTGACAAGATTGCATTAATAGTACTAATTGTTGCCTGAGCCCTTTGACAAATGCAACTAAATTAATAGCTTCCTTTAATTGGCCTGTTTGCAAAATTGCACTCCGGTCCAAATCCGGGATTTTTTTTTTTTATTTTTAACCAATAAACAGGATGTGATCTTTAGACAATGAGTCTAATGAGAGTCTGGCAGTGTAGAGAACGGATAAAGGAAAGCTCTATTTAAAACGTGAAAACAAATGCCCAAATATGGAACATATGCAGCTCAATTACAATACATAAATAAATGATAGTGACAATTTTTTTTTTAATATGATAGTATCAAGGCCTAGAAGTCAGTATTTATTCTATGGTTTATGTTGCTACTAAATTGTTGAGTTCTGCTCTAAAAATTAATAGAAAATGTACTTCACATTTTACCTCATGTTTAATGTAAGAGTGGGATTGTGGAAGTTTTTACTTTATTATTGTAATCATACTTGTACCATTATTCTTCTAGTTATTTACTTATAACGGCTAATGATTTGGAAGTTGGGGTGCATAATAATACAGATTATTACTTCATTTTAAGGCTGTCAGTTGATTAAAACAATAAATCATTTTCTCATGAATTATATTAACATTAATTATTTTGAACCTGCTGAAATGTTACTATAAATGTCTTTCTTTCCAAGTATGCATTGTGAATAATAAATATATTTCCCTATACTAACTTGTAGGTAAGTCATCTTCTCAAGTGTTTTTAACTTACTTATCATATTATCATATCAGCTGAGTTTTATTTAAAATTTTATTTAAATAATGAGCCGGATTTGCTTTTGTGTTGACGTTTTCATCTCAAACAGCAGCATTGATTGCCAATCAAAAAAGATACAGAATAATGATTAAATAATTTAATTACAAATATAGAAATCACTAACACCCTGTGTTGAAAAAAAAATATTTTTTTATCAGCCTCTGCTTTCTTAGATTAGCTTGGGTTTGACAATTTAAGTGGCGTTTAACCAACTACTGTACGTAACTGCAGCACAATAATATCTGAAAACTAGCGAGCGGTAATATTTACATCGCAAAGCAGTCTATTTTGACAGAAACTATTACACCAACACACAAAACTAGCTTGTTTGTGCTGTAATTAATGAAAATGACTTGATTTATATCTGTATGGTATTTGTATATGTATGTGATACAAATACAGTGTGTGGTTGAAATGAATTGTTGGTGGTTAGCAAGTAAGCTAACTGAAAAGTAGCAAACATGTTCACCCATGTAACTTCACTTCTGAGAGTTTGGATTGGTTTAGAAGTACAGTAAATGGTCCAAAATGGCCATAATAACTTAACTTCTAACCCTAAATCAATGATAAAACATTCACGCTGGATAGCAGAGCTAATTTTCCCGACAAGGCACTACAAACTTTCCTCAGACAAATCCAAGTATTAGCTGACAAAAGATAAAACCATTACCAAGCTCAGAGTAAGGTCATGCACTGCAGTTAAAGTGTCACTTTTAACCTAAAGTAGTGCTTTCTTAGACCAGCTAGTATTCACCAGCACTTTCTGTTCTGACTAATGACCTGATTGACTTTGCGAGCAGAGAAAGAACTAATGGTTCAAAAGGAAGAATGTATTAGATGTCTAATGCCTGGAAGACATGGGTATAATCATTATGCCATGAGAAATTACACACTCTTTTTGATCATTTTACCACATAAATTACCGTAAACTGTTTTCTGATCTACTATATACGCGTTTCAATAGCTTGCCAAACCATCTGCAAAATATCAGCCCAAATTTAAAACAACGTCTTTCTTTTTTGTTGTCTTTTTTTTTTTTGTACTTAGATGGCCGAGAGAGAGGCACAGCGATAAACAGTTTGACCTTCAAATCTTGTTGCAGGTAAACCTATTTAGCATTGCCTCAGTCAACTGCTCCCGGTGGTCAGTACCCCTAGTAATTAGAGGGGCAGCGCAAATCATATACAGACCTTGAATAATGAAAGCCAATTTAAACAATTCCCCCTCTGATCCTACTAGAATGATTTAGCTGCCAATGTGAGACTTCAATAGCCTCATTTGTTGCGATGGTGTTTTTGTATATTAATGTAATGTGGGCACTGAGAGGGGTTTGACTGCTAAGAGGGAGGGGGGGGGGGGTCTTTTTATTCTCATTTAAAGGGGAGAAATAGTTTTTATTCTGACTGAGAGCTGATTGTTATGGAAGTTAGTGTCTGCCTTGTATAAAAACATTATAAATAATTACAATATTGCGACTTTATTTCTTGTAATTGCTACTTTGTATCCATTTTTTATTTCATATAAAAAAAACATTTTTACATATACAAAGTTATATCAAATTTATATATATATATTTTAAAATATCTGTATATGTATACAATGTGCATGCAAATATATATTAAACAATTTCATTTTTTTCCTTCATAATTTAGAATTAATAATTTACAATGTGACTTAAAAATCAGTAATTGTGGTAAGGTACTGTAATTATGACTTTATTCCTTGTAGTTACTACTTTGTATCCAACAGTTAAATATAGTTTATATACTTTAACAATTTCAAATATGTTTCCATTAATTATTAATTACAATTTATAATGCAAATTATAGAAATGTATAGTTTATAATGTGACATTATATGAAATAATGTAACTTTTAAGTCTAACAATACAATTTATATCTTAAGATTATAATTATAATGTGACTTTGTCTCACACTGTGAATGTTTATTTCTTGTTTCACATAATTTTTACATTTATATCCAAATTTGACCGTATATTGTACATAAGTTTTTTTTCACTTTATTTATTTGTTAATTTAATTATTTTCAAAAACTGGATTCCATACATTTCTGTTAAGGAAACATGCTTAAAATCATGTTCATTTTTGTTTAAAATGGTTGACAATTGCTACAATGCAGAGCAAAATTCTTAAAATCTGCTGTTTTTTTTTTTAAATCACTGTACACCATGGCCTATTGCTTTCATTACTACATATACATGCCACAGTTTCATAAAATTGAAATGAAAAATATGTACCTCTGTGCACTTTTTGTGCAAGACCATTTTTACGTACCTTACTGCACATTTCGCCAGTTTCAAAGAGAAATGTCCACTGAGTGGCGCTAAACACAGGTTTCATACGTGAACCCTGGCACATTTTATTACTTTGATATAGGTATGTATTGTGGCGGTTCAGAATTGAAATAGCCTATCCATGGACTGCTGCTGAAAGTTAATGCTCTATGATTTTCACTACACCATGCGGAAATATGTAATAAATTAAATTTTTCAGAATAGGCCTAATACTCATGTTATACAAAGTAATTGTTGTATTACCGAAGTTTGAACCTGGGAAACATCGCAGTATCACTTGTGGATAATGTTCAGCTTCATCTTTTGAGAACGCTGATGAAAGTTGTCATGTTTGAAATATGCTGTCAAAAAAGTTAAGATGCCATTAAAAAGACTGCCAAGTCAAAGACATCAGTTTTTGCCCCCACACAGGTTCGGCTCTCTCTCTGCCAAAATAAAACATGATTCACAATTCATAACAACTATTGAGATTTCATTGTGCAAGAACCCCGAATTGTCAGTATCCTCGGTCAGAGCATCACTCTTCCTAACTGTCTTCCGTCTCTCCTCCCCTCCAAACACTCGGCTGCAAAGGTGAAGACTTAATTGAACCTGGTTTGGAGGTGACTGTAGAAGCCGGCCACACTCGCAGCAATTAACTGAAATGTCAGGCGCTTCTAATTCGAGTTATTCTGTCTGTCTGTGGTGGAAAGGGCTTCCTCCATGGGTCATTGGCTACCAATTTAAAATGGAAATTGACATCCATTTATTCCCATTTTCACTGCAGACTCCTCCAAAATGAACCGTGCCTTTTAACCCAAGCGAAGAGAGAGAAAAGTAGCTCGCAAGAAGCTTTTTTTTATTTATTTCATTTTGTGCTATTCCGAATAATGGATAATACAGCAAACAAAAACAGTAGGAAGAACATCATAATTCGCCGGCCCTCTATAAATGCGTTTAAATCAGCAGATTCAACCAAAGGACCTTTTAATGTAGGCGAAGTTACATTTGTTAAAGACAATGTCTATTAGGATTGTCTCTAAGGTTCATTAAAGACAACATTTCCCCTGTAAAATTTAGCAGGAAAAGCATGCATCATTAAATATGGAAATCCTGAATTTTATTAGCAATCTGCTAGATCTGAGCTGACGCCAATTAAATTAAAAGAAGATATCATTTATTAAGCCAGAGTTCATATTCTGTTAAATATGAAATGTAATTTTCTTCTGGTATTGATTAATTGCTGCTGGTGCATTGTTCAAAGACCCATGTAACATTTCAGCGAAAGGACATTGTTTATTCATTAAAATTTTAAACCATCCTTTTTGCTTGATGCTCCTCAGCCAGAAATGAAACGGCTGTGATTTAAAACTATAAATTAATAAATACATCTGAAAGTGTAAAGAGAAAAAGCAAACCTCCTATTTTTCATTAGAGGGCTTTAATATTTCATTCACTCCACTGATGCTAATTTTTCTCATCTGCTTCTCTCTCTTTCGCAAACCCACACATATTTAATCAGCCAGCATTTTCTTTTTTTTTTTTTTAAACGGGCCCTCTGATATTAACATTTACAAAAGAATATATAAATTCATATATTAAATAACATAGAAATCTTTATGAAATAAAACACTGCTATTGACTAATCGGCATCAAATATCTGTTATTGATTATTCATGTAACTGATTACTCTGCCTTTGTCTAGGTCAGTGTTTATTTTTGGATCTTGCTATTTAGTCGAGTCGCGACAGATTGAGCGAATATAACAAGTGCCGATTCTCGTCTCGGGGCGATTTTTATTGACATTATAAAAATATCAGCAGCGATATCAGATGCAGGTCACCAGCTCTTACCCACATGGAAGTATTCCACACACAATTTTCCACAACCCACCCGGCAGACTGAAGAAGAGGACGGGGAGGGCGAACAGAGTGGAGATGTGTTGATTGGTACTTGTTAAAGTATGATGTATGGCCCTCTCAGAGAGTACAGCTATCTGGAAGTCATTACAGTGGTCTCTCTTATTCTCCAACCAAAGTGAACTCTACATTTTAAAGGAGAATGTCCAGCCCTTTAATATCTGAATATAAATGGAGTGGTTATTTTAGAATGAGTGTGTGATTTATTACAGATACTTTGTCAAATTAAGTATACTTTGGGGTTGGGAGTTCGACTGGGCTCTGAAGTTTGCCGCTGTGGTTCAATTCACACTTTGCTCACTGTTGTAGGATGTCACCGTTTGATTAATTTGATGGAGGACATCCGGGCTGGTGGATAAGAAGGATAGGTTATGATCCCTGAGTTTCTATCATGGCGGAATGTCTAATATAATCATGTTTGGCTACAGATATGCGTTGTCCTAACTGGTCCCTCTTCAAAGATGATCAAGTAAATAAATAAATACTAATAAGCCGTATCGCATGTGGGGATTCTGCAGGTGGAGGATCAGTTATAGCAGGATTCTTAAATCTGGGAGAGTTCAGCTCCAACCCTGATAAAACATTGTTATTTAAAACATAAATACATGTGTTCTTTAACCCTGTACAGGTTACTTTAACCTCAAAGTTTCTAATGAGGTGCTATTCAATGGGAATATAGTGTGAAAAATAAATTGATCTGGCCTTGGTTTTTGTATAAATCAAAATTCAACAGATTTATATTCCAGGTACAGTATTTTTTTTTTTTCTTTTCCTGGCATTCACAGCTTAAAAACAAAGACTGCAAGACAAATAGTTTTCAAACACTTGCTAATGCCCATACAATTAACATGAAGTTCTCTTTTGAGAATCCAATTAAAACTTTTGAGCTCTGAAACCACCACATTTTGTTTTCTTCACACTTGTGTAAATAGCTGGACTAATTATCACATGCCACGGTCCCTTCTTCTTTAAACGCAACATTCTCAACAAAACCCTTCAACAACAATCCATTCGGTATTTCTCACCTTCAACATTGAGCTACTGTATATTACATGCTATACGCCTGCAGACGGTGCGTGAGGGAGGAGAGGTAGCGTGTACCGTTCATGGGGACTTATCTGTGAGTTTTGGGCAATGGCAGAGCTGTGAAGACTGGTGACAGTAGACAGGTGTTCTTTTTACCTCTCAGCACAGGGTTGTCAGACAGCATAGCGGAGCCTTTGTGCTCTTAAAGTGTAGTGACATCACAAACACATCACTGAATCTGACTTTTTCCCCTTTCTATTTCAATTTTGCCCTATATTTGCACCTAGGAATAGTTGACCCAAAAATGAAAATTCTGTTGTTATTTACTCATCCTCATGTTTTTGTACGAAATGCAAAATATATTCTAATATATTTGACAACCACCATTATCGAAACTTATATCTGCCACAACAGAACATAGCAGTTATTGGTTGCAGATTTGATGTTTCAAAGATAAAACTTGGAACTTTTATGTTGCTTTGTTAGTGATTGTGCCTTCTTAAGCCCGACAGCCCTTGGTTATATGAACAATGCTGTGAATAACTCTCAATGCTGTTTATGTATTCCACCGCAAACTATATTGTGGAAGGGCATAAGAAAGAGCAATTTTCAGTCGTAGGTGAATTAATCAAATCTATCTTTCAGTTTAATCCCTTTCTTTCCTAAATAAGGACCCTAACATTAATGCACCAGGAGTGTTTGCAGGGCAATGTTCTGTTTCTCACAATCTGGCACGTTTTCATATTTTGTAATAAAGAGATATTGGTGGTAGGATTTGTAGATTTGCTTTCCGAATTCCCCTCGAGCTTCATTTATATTTCATATTTTGTGTTTCACGTGGAATTAACAGCTGTGATTTGTTTTTGCCATCTGTAAGTGATTACTTGGACTTTATTTGGCTTTGTAACAATGGCGTGTTTTCGTCTTTGCATCTCTCTCGACAGGCGAAGCAGATCTCTGACAGGTGCTGAGGCTTTTGCTCAGGAGACTTGGAGAGTTGAGTTACTACTGCATTATTCAACTGAGCTTGGATAAACAAACAGCGCTCCTCCGCCAAACAATGCGCTCTAACAAGGCAACACTGTGTAGTACAGACCCCTGTGCTAGATACTGTACTCACAATTTTCATTTTCAAAAAATAACTACTTACATCTCCTCCCTTCTCGGGTGGATATTACTGAATGTCCTCCTCCTCCCTGTCCCCATCTCTTCTGGTTTCTCTGTCTTTGGTCACACTGCACCCAATTTGCATGTGTATGTGTGTGTGCGATCTCTAGGACTGATATTTTGCAAGTGATTTAAACCAAACTTTGCGTTGTCAATATCTGGTTTATCTACATTGGTTGTCATAATGACTTAATCTCAGCATGATGCCAAAGAATGGGAAATTTGCAATCTGCTCATTTACATCATAAACGGAAAGATAGAGAGATGCCATACGTTTTAAAAGCATTACTATGTTTGCATCTTCATATAATCAACCTTATTTTTCAATGTGCAAGTAAGCAAGCTATTTCCAGTGAAAAATATAGTGTAATAAAACATTAAAACTATTAGCTAATATATTGATAACTAAATAAAATCAACTATTCCGTGGTTACTATAGTTAATTCACGGTAACCACAAATAAACCATGGTTTTACTACACTACAGCTGTACCAGAGTATTTGGTTATACAAATGGTAATCAATATGCCAGAAAACATACACTTACTACACTTTCACTATAATAAAACAATGGTTAATTTTTGCCAATCTAATCCTAATCTTACCACTATAAATAAACCCGTTTCCTTCCCTCGTTCTCGCATTCCCTCTGCCTCCCCTTCTCCGCCGTTCGCTCCTTCCTGGGGGCACGCAGGGTTTGAGCCGGACTCCGAGCTACGCCCTCGTTAGGGTTCTCGCTACTAGGGCTCAGGGTCCGCCAAGCTCCCGGCTCGCCCCCGACAGCACGCCAAACATGCTTTATTCTTTATCAATGAGGAACTCGTTGAAATGTCAGTTAGCAGTCAGAGTAAATTTCAAACTAGTTGACATGTTGTTGACATGCAGTTACAAAGTTACTTATAGTTAGTAGAATGTCTAAAGTGGACTGTAAAAAAAAGTGTAACCTAAGAGATTAAAGGAATATGCTAACCAGTTTGTATTCTTGTGAACCATAATGTACCATTTTCGTTTTGCTAAAATACTGGAAGTGACTGACATGGAAATCTCACTCATTCGAGTTAAAAGCTGCACTAGGTTTCACTCGATCATGTTTCTTACTAATAGAGATATGTTTGCTCCCACCAATCGCTGCACAAGTTAAGGTTATTTTGTATATTTGTCTATTTTATCTTAATGACCCCTTTAATGACAAAATTTGTTGTGTGTGAATGGCCCCATACTTTTTGAAGCTACTTTGTGAATGAGACAAATCTCTTACATGGATTTTTAGTCTCTTTGTTTTGTTCTTCTCTTGCATTCCTCGCCATAGTCATGAGAAAGCCATTTCCCCTCTTTTAATATCATCACAGTGATACTTGTCCTCTTAGGCTGCTCATTTGTTCACTCTCTCCTCTCTCCTTCTTCTGTGACCTTCTCTTTTTCCTCTTCCTCCGTTCCGCTTTTCTCCTTCTACCTGACTTCCTCGCTTACAGAGCGCTGGTCTAGTTTTCACCATAATAACTTAACACTTCAGAACGCATTAGTCCATGTCCCCACAACAAGGCAGCATGACCTACGAAGTCAAAGAGCACACTCTTCCGTTTGCCTGTAGTAGCTATTTATCAAGACAGCCCGGGGCTTGCTATGATTCAGCCCAGAATAAATCCGGATGAGAGCCTGCAACGGTGACCTGTAGCTGCTGTTCCTCTGCAAATGTCACATGAACCTGCTGACATGTAAAGCACAAAGCTGAGCATTTAGGTGGAATGTAGTTTGGGATTGGAACTTAGTCAGGGAACTAAATGATTGTCTTCAGAAGTTTAATTAGGTACTTTCCATTAGAGGCGTGTGTGTGTGTGTTTTATACCAAAACCCCAAAAAATAAAACCCAAATCCTTTCTGTATAACAGGAAGAACAAATGTTGTACAATCTTATTGTGGTGTTGACTTAAGCATCACTTTAATTCCATTCAATCACGTAACCTAATTTAAAATTTATTTTAAAAACATATAAAAATATATTTAACACTGACTTTAAAAAAAAAACTGATAAATAATTATATTTTTGATCAAATAAATGCAGCCTTGGTGAGCATAAGAGACTTCTTTTAAAAAATTATAAAATCTTACCAAACCTAAACTTTAGTTTGATGCATAATTGCACAATGACACAAGTCATTTAAAACCAAAGCACCTTCTTTCATGACATTTTACAGTAAAAAAATATGTAAGAGTTTCATTTTATGGGATTATGAAAAATAACTGACTATTTCTGAAATGCACATGCAATATTGGCAAGGTGTACAAATGAGGAGAGTGTCAGAGCTATATTTAGGATGAGTGTATGAGCGCAAAAGATAACGATAAGCTCCACATCTACAAGCAAAAGAGACAAAAACGAGAAAGACGTCCAAGGCTCAACGCTTTCTACTGCAGCTGCTGCCGAACCCTGAGGAAGTCATTACAGGACCTGTGACCTCACTGGTGCAGCCCCTCCGACAGGCCACCCACTGGCATGATGTCATACTTCACATGTCAGGCCTCATCAGCGCTCTGCTGGCCATTGGAGACGATCGAGCAGCGCGGCACAAACCAGGAGGATGCCATTATGACAAAGACAATGTGTTAATATCAAACACGCTGCAACTGACAACAGCAGCTTTACACTGGCCCCGAGACACAATGTGTCAGAGTCTAAACACAGTGTGAAGCAAAGTGCTGGGATTTTATCAAGTAATTTCCTGATAGCTGGCGTGTGCATTGCGGGTAAAGGTGTATGACATTCAAGGTGAAACTGATAAAAATAAGATGCCCATTTCAGTATGAGAATATCAAAATCTTAACCATGAAACACACAGGAACAGTTTAGTCAAAAATGAAAATTCAATGAAACATTCAAGACAAAGAGTCTGTCTCTTCATCTGAATATATTGTGAGAAATATAGCTTTGTATTATCGGTTCACCAATGGGTTGCTGTCATTGTCAGTTCACTGCAGTGAATGGGTGCCGTCAGAATGAGAGTTCAAACAACTGATATCCAGGCATCCATCCAAACAAGCTTTTCACTTCAAAAAACATGAATTGATGTCATTTGTATTCTTTGTTGATTACTGTGATGTTCTATTTGGACTCTTTTTCTGACGGCACCCATTCAATCCATTGGTGAGCATGTGATGTAATACAAATTTTCTTCAAATCTGTTCTGATGAAGACACAAACTTGACTACAATATGGTCGGTCTGAGGTACATTTTCAGCAAATCTTTATTTTTGTGTGAACTATTCTTTTATAGGCATGTAAAATAAAAAAAAATGCGCAGCTATCATTTCACAGTTCCTATGAAAGGTCATATTGTTCTGTACTTGTGGGAGCAGTCGCAACTCCTACAAAATATTCACTGACTCACTTCACTGCCCACCTCTCTCTTTTTTTACACTCCATCTTGCTTTCTCCCTCCAAATCCTCTCCTATGTGATCTGATACACATGTCTACATGTGACTGCCAGGCTCCCAGGGGTAATGGAGTGGGGTCCAGGGTCTGCCAGCCCTGAATCCAATATTTAAACTCATTTGTAGTCAATGTCACCACCCCACATGTGCAGCAGTGCAGAGCAGCAGGAAAACCCCCAGAACCAGTGCTACTTACTTCAGCTTCAGTTTAGAGGAACATTCTCCACAACAGACAGTACGCCACACAATACATGCTAAAATGGACAACTGAATATATACTTTTAGTTAAATGTGACCATTTATTTTTGATAGTTAATTAAAAGCAGTGCTACCAATGCTCTAAATATATTTGATGCTATATTTATCCCAGACTGACTTAAAATATAGAAAATGGATACAACAAAAATGATTCTAATTCTAATTATTCTAATGCATTTATTTAAGAGTCACTGAACTTGCAGACATGTTTAGATGCTACAATGTGTAACTGTTTTTGTAAAGTTCTACATAAAAAGAATATGATTTAAAATACCTTTTGCTTCAAAATATTGTAAATTCTGAAATGAACTGCACCATTTTCTTTTCTTTTTATTCTCTGTGAAGTTTTCTCAGTAAAGACTAACCGTATGTATATACTGTATATACTTTATTTATTAATTTTATTCTATTTATTTATTTTTTTTTATTTGATTTTGCATCCATACCTTTTATTGCACAATTCCATCTGTACATTTGGATTACAGTACACATCTTTAATGGCTATTTTCTTAATCAATCAATCAAACTCCCAAAAACATCAAAAAATGTTTTACACTCACAATATTTTCAGACTTATTGTGTTGTAAAAAGAGAT
The DNA here is from genome assembly GCA_032357445.1 of Enteromius radiatus. NCBI lineage: Eukaryota > Metazoa > Chordata > Actinopteri > Cypriniformes > Cyprinidae > Enteromius > Enteromius radiatus. Next base: position 13,626,644 of record JAUCMS010000145.1, on the reverse strand, counting down.
ATCCAAAATCCTGTTAAATCGAATATGTAAACAAAATAAACAGATATTTTGAATCCAGCTTTATCCAATATTCTAATTCATGTAGCCTATGCAAATCAGTGCATCTTTAACTATATAATGCCTAATTTGCGTATTTAAAGGTGCCCTAGAATGCACTGAGAGAATATTTTAAATTGTTCTCCGTTATGTACATAGAAGGTATGTAGCTTAGGTAAAAATAAGAAAATGCCCAGAAAATGGTTTTACAGGTCCAATTACAACCCTAGAATTTGACCCTAGAATGAAGCAGTCTGTTTTTGCCTTATTTGGAAGGTTCATGAATAGTAATGAGGA
>JAUCMS010000145.1:13599724-13626211 GCA_032357445.1 Enteromius radiatus | reverse complement strand
ATGTCCATGTACTGAACTGTTATTATTCAACCATGCCAAGGTAAATTCAGTTTTCCATTCTATGGCACCTTTAAACAACATTTCAGAAAATTTGAAATACAAAGCAATTGTCTTAATGTACTGTGATTAATCAGCTGGGGAAACTGTGATTTCGTATATATATATATGAAATTACTAAATGCTTTTCTCCCTGCTTTGTTAAAACTTCTTTGGTCTACTAAAATCCATGATCCTGTGTTCATGTATTGCAGATGTGCATATTTGTGTGTGTGTGTGTGTGTGTGTGTGTTTGCTTGTGTAAATATGTGTGTGTGTGTGTGTGTGTGTGTGTGTGTGTGTGTGTGATTCCTAGGTCTCAGGAGGGCTGCTTTGCACTCCGTCTGCTTCCTGGGGGTGTCTGGGACTTCAGGTTGTACAGGCTCCAGGATCAGGTTCCCTCTGTAGCCATTGTCACTTGCATGGATTTGGCTAATTCATCTTGCTAATGGCAGGCAGCTAACTCGAGCACTATTATTGTTTTTTACCTTTTCCCCTCATACCACTGTTCAACATAAGCCTGTTCCCTCATGTTATAGCACTAATATGATACATTAAGCACTTCTCATCAAAATAAAACAACAACAATTTTAAGCAACCCTCAGCAATATTAGCAATAATTTTTAATGTCAATGAAAGCTGTTTGTGTGTGCAACCTCCAATAATGCTCAAATCACACTTAAAAGAGTTTTTCCTAGATACTTTTGCATGAAATGATGAAGATTAAAAATTCATGAATTACAGCTTTGGCAGGATGTTAGCTTGATTTTGACTCGTAGATAGTTACAAATAGTCTTAAAAGTCTTATTAGAAGTCTTGAAGTTATTTAAGGGAAGAAGAGCACTATTTGCTACATTTTGGAATGTTAAAGTTCAGAACAAACTTTCTCATGAGATTATCTATGAATATTTTGGCTGCTGAAGCTTGCCTATGTGCATAAATGTATCTGTAAAATGGTATTAAAAATATTTTCAGTAGAAATAAATAAATAAAATGGTAGCTGTACGTGAATTAAACACAGAAATATATATATAAAAAAGAAGCTAAATGCTGATCTTTAAAGTTTTGCTGCCTGGAGACTTTATTTGCACTAGAATGTTAGTTTTAATGCAATCAACAAAAGAAAATAAGCTTACCCCTAAGAAGTAGAAAGTGAAGAAGAATATCACTTGTTTTAGATTATAAGAGTATTAGTAAACTGTTATGCTAGAGATTTTATTAAAATAGCTTATTTAAGATGAATCCATTGTCCAAATGTCAAGCTAAATTTCTCTCCTCTGATGAAGAATCAAACCCATCTACATCTTGGATGGCCAGAAGATGAGTATATTTTCCGCAAATGTTCATTTTTGGCTGACCTGTTCCTTTAACTATAAAAATCCAACCTCTCACTTCTCTAAATTTTGGTAGTATTGTCTGTACTGTACGTAATAAAGCCAGAAGTGCAGTCTATAACAAGAGCTCCAGATTTAAGCTTATGGGTATTTTTTTTAAAGTAGGGGCCTTTTCCCAGAGGAGCACCTCACTGAGTGACCTCTTATTTGAGTCCATCACCGCAGAAGGTCGTCGCCACACAAATGAAGAACATGAGAAGTGGTCCGGGGTTTAATCAAGTCCTCTGGCTGCACTCACTGGGAGCAATTAAGCCTCCTCCGCTGCTCCGATTCCACCTAAGTAACCAGATATGCTCCATCGACATTATGAATCAAAAGGGTTTTATGAGATGGATAAAAGAGCCAGTCTCTGCCCTTATAGACCTTTTAAAGTCTTTCGATCACACATGCTTTGTCTAAAATGAGGCTTTGAGAGTGATTTGGCAGTGCGGATGATCATTGGCCAAGCTGGGAAAAAAAAGCTTGAATGGGAATGATACTTTGTAGGCATGACACAAGTATACGGTATATGGCAATGATGCTATAGGGAATGACAGGACTGTGCAGATAAAATCTGAAAGGGATTGCAGAGATTGACTGGTACCTCTTGCACGTACCGCTCGCTAGACTCTGTTTCTCTCAGTCTCAGGTTCACCACAGAAATTCATTACTATCATGGAGCGTCTGACACAAATGAAGTCCTGGCACTTGCAGCCTACCTTCTCAAACCACAATACTTTATCATCAGCCATCTTAGATTTGTTTCTCTGTCAGGGAGCCGGAGTGGAGAGGAGAGGAGAGGAGAGAAGAGGGGTCAGCTTCACCTTTTGTTACCATGCAAGAGGGGGATTTCTTAAAACTATGAAGTGTATAAACAAACAAACAAATAAAAACAAACAAACAAACAAATAAATTATGAGTGAGTCTTTTGTTTCTTGTCTTATAGTAAGCAAACTTAAGATCATTTTAGGGATCATTGATGTACAGTATATGTGTCTTATGGTGTTGCATTTTAATATTCGCTTGTTAAATGTTGTTTATTTATTATTATTTTTTTAATATATATATATATTTTAGTAATACCATAGTTCAGTTTTTATTTGTCAACTTAAAAATAATTTTAAATTAGTTTACTATAAAACAAGAAGAAGAAAAAAAACATGCACTAACTCGTTCATTTATTTATTTACTATTCTGGCTTAATTTTTACCTTACAAGTCCTTTTTAGAAGCAGCGTAAATGCTATTCAACAATTTACCCCATACATGAAACAGCAATTCTAAATTAACAAAATATGGTAGTATAATTTATTTCCTTTTATTTTTACATTACTGATTCATTGGGTTATTCATTAGAGACCTTTTTATGTCACTAAAAAGATTTGGGTTATATGACTCATTTATTCAGATAAACTGGTTGTGCAAATTGTTTTGATTTACTACAAAGAAGTACAAAGTAAGTGTCACTTCTGGTCGCGCTGACCATTTTGTGTGATAGACTTGGAACATTTGGGATGCCAATAAATGACCAATTAATGTGGAGACTATTTATGAATTCATACTAGCATACAGTACTACTATTGATATTTCTGGCATAAAAAATACTGTGATTTTAGCAGTAAAAAAACTGTAAAACTTCTACAGTAAAAACCTGTTAAATGGTTCATTTTGTTTGAATGTGATGCTTCTTCTTTGAAATAACTGTTTCTTCTTAGTTTTTTCTTATCAGTTGTATTTATTAGTGTTGTATGTAATGTTGTTAAATTATTGTTTATTGCATATTTCAGTTTAATGAGTCCCACTATGATGATTGAATGATGGTGTTTGTTTGTATGAATGACACTGAGCACCTTCTATATATGTTCATATTTAAAAATCTGCCTGTGATGGGCTTTGGTTCATAATGTGATTTTCTCATCACCACCTACATTTTGTAGTTATCGGTGGATTTCAAAATAGATTTCAGTACTTTAATAGGTTGCTAAATCAACATTTTATCAGTTAATACAATTACGGTATTTAACTGTAAATTTAACTTAGAACCATAAAACCTAAAATGTTGTTATTGTATTTTTTACAGTCGAATTCCAGCAACCACAGCTGCCATTTTTACCATAAATTTGACAGATTTTTTTTTTTTAGTGTTGTTTAATTTGCTCTCAAAATTGTTTACTGTAAACAAGACAGCATAACCGACGAAGAAACTGATTTTCGCATTGCAGTCACTCAACTCACATCCACAGGTGACGCCATTGTCAACAGCAGATCTCCATTCAGAATGCATCTGATTTCCCCTCACGAAGATGCTCTACATGTATCTGCTATTCAAATAAGAACCTTCCTGTACTGCGTGTGGTCCCCGTAGCAGACACCAAAGGACAAATCAGGGACATCCATCATGAAAGGCGAAATTAGATATAGAGGAAACTCTACATTCACGACGCAGCAGCATGATGAATTCCCAAATAAACATGACACAATTAATCCTCAATCAACAGAACGTTAATGTACTAGTCAATTACTAATCAAAGTCCACGTGTATAGAACGTATCTTCATTCATTCCAGCACTGGTAGGAGCTCCTCTCCTCTCCCTCTCTCACAGACGTGCTCAAGCATCCCATCCCCCTCTTTAGTGGAGCGACAGATCACCTCAGAGTGCTGGACTGAGGAGAGGAGAAATATGAACGACATAGTGGGTCATACTAGCAGCCCCTCATTAAGGATAGAAGGCGTTGGCTGCAGGAGGTTAATGGCCTCATGTCCCCAGGCTGACTGAGAGAGAGAGAATAAGAGAGGGAGAGTGAAGGTTTTTACCTGAATCCACATTACCCAGTGTGAATACTTCAAACAGGCACCCTGGAGTCAGTTAATATAATATATATTGTTCAAATCTTTAACATAAGACGCCATTGGAACATGCAAATTAAAAGGTGAGTTTAGTGGCTCACTGATTCTAGAGACATGAGACAAAGCAAAGCAGAAAAAAATAAGTTTATTGTTGAATTAATGAGATATCCAATCTCCTGCTTCCTCTTGTTTCTCACAAAACATGTTAGCTCTCACAACACTAAAATATCAACACAGTCTCACTCCAGCTCGTCACATTTTGATACTTGGTCAAGACCCTTTTGCATCGCTTTTTGAATCTCAAGGTACCCTTTTTTAGTTACTTTTCGACGTGAAGGGTCCTAAATAGGAAACCCTATGCCGACACGATAATTTTTATTTTTATTGTCATAATTAAAAGATATATTGGATAAAAACAATGGCATATTGCATATATGTAGGGTTGTGATTTTTCAATGGAAACAGTCAAAACTGTTTTATTTAAATGATATTATTTACACATTTATGAGCACATAACCCAAACCCTGCTCTTAAACCTATCATCTGTCAAAAAACACAAGATATAGCAGGCAGATACAACTGCAGTGATAATTTTTTTGAAAGATATTAATATTCCACGTCTTTTGAGGCAAACCGAGAAGAATAGAGGCGGTCGCTGTCTCCGTCTTCTCTTTACTTCCTGTGCGCTGCTGCAGTCTGTGCGTGATTTCATAAAATGCCGCTACAAGAATCCTAACGTCAACGTTGGTTGTGAAATGCCAATGGTTCTTGTGTATCTCGTGACCGTGCATCATGCTACAGGACAGGAGTATGTTTTCTGAATGTGATGTGAGCGCGTTTTACTCCCTTCTTTGCGTAAAGACTTCGTATGGCTTCAGAAGACTTGGAATGTGTCACAACTTGTTTGTAATTCTGATTAGTTTGTGCAATAAATACCTGTGAATGCATTTGCCTGTGTGTGTGTTTATATTGTTCAGAGGTGGGTAGGTTTAGAGTCGGGGTGGGGTTTGGTGCTCCAATAAAAGTAAAAAAATATATATAATAAATTTATATATGCTTATAAGCTTAAAAAAGCGACGCAAAAGGGTATTGACCAAGCGTCAAAATGTGATGAGATGGAGTGAGACTGTGTTGAAAATATTGTGTTTAATATTTCTTAAAAAAATGTAACAATGCATTTACTTCACTACATGAATACCCATAGACTTTTAACAGTTGTTTTGTGACAGTAGCCATGTTGTTTTATTGCAGGTAGTATTTTTGAGGGAATTTAGATAAAATTCCTAAAAACCTTGGACAGGTGTTGGCGTAGCATGGTTGTTTCATGGCAGTGGCCCTCAAGAAGAGTTTTTGAGGAACCCTGATTATTATTACTACACTAATATAGGCCTATTTATCCTTTAAAGCACCTTTTTTTATTTTACAAATATGCATTTTATTGTCTCATCTGGTAAAAGATTCTGCACTCATCATCGTATAGATGTTTTTTGTCCAAAAAAAAAAGAAAAAAGAAAAGCTCTCTGTTAACAAAGGCTGTTAACAACTCATCATTCACTGCCGTGACATAAACTAAAGACTTCTGCGCGCTCTTAGAAAAAGGTACAAAGCCATCACCTTTTCAAAAGGTACACTTCTGTACCTTTTAGGTACTAATATGTACACTTTAGGTACACATATGTAACTTTAAGGTACCAAAAGGGACCTTTTAGGTACTGTACAATGGTGCACCTGTTGAAAAAGTTCCTCCCCAGTGACAGCTTTTGTACCTTATTTCTTTAGAGAGTTGTTAAAAAGGCCATTCAAAACACAATATTCGGCTTCCTGATTCAATAAAAACATGCAAAAAATAAATAAATAAAACTGTTAAAAACTATTGATGATACATCCTGCACTCATCAGCTTATAGAGGTTTTTGTCCAATAAAATGGTCTGCCTGCCAGCAAAGGCTGTTAGCAACTTCACTGCAGTGACATAAACTAAAGTCTGTGCACTCTTTGAAAAAAAAGTAGGTACAAAGTGGTACAAAGCCTTCACCTTTTCAAAGGGTGCATTTTGTATCTTTTATGTACAAATTTGTACACTTAAAGTGCATATATGTAACTTTTAAGGTACAAATACGGACCTTTTAGGTGCACTTTTTGCCCCAGCGACAGCTTTTGTAGCTTTTTTTCCCCTGAGAGTGTGGATAAAAGGGCCATTCAAACATCAAAATATAACTTACTGATTCAATAGGATGCATGCCAAAAAACTTAACACAGCTATTGATGATTATACATCCTGCTCTCATCAACATATTCAAACCAAAATAATGTTCAACTTCCTGTTTCAACAGACAATATGACTTATAATTATGATCTTAAGACAGGAATCTGTTTGTAAACCCATTCCAAGGTCTTAAATCTAAGTATTACTATTTAAAAGACAAAATGATAATAATGATCAGAACACATTTTAGTTATACTGTATGCCAGCATAAATTTTCCATATTTATTGCTTAGAAGATCTTACGACATTTAGTAATGATTAAACTGACTGTAAACGTGTGATTTTTCCCCCTCGCACAACTATATGTCAATAATAATGAGATCTGCACTTCATCAATAATACCTCTGAGTAAATAACATGGATTTTTATATTTACATGTAAATATCGCTATCACCTTGACATGTCATGTGAAATGAATTACCATGTAGATTAAGGATTACAAATTAGTCTCATGAATAGTTGATTGCACGGAGGATATGAGGAAGGCTGAGAGTATTTCATTAACCCAACGCTAACGAAGAGTGAGTCTGCTCACCCTAACGAGAAAATGTCTATCACCCTTGCTCTCCATCCCTAGAGTCTTAAAGGAGATGATGAGGTTATATCTAGCTCCGGTGAATGGAGAATATCTGTTGTTATTTACAGGTTCGAAGGCCAACTCTACATGTCCAGATGCTAATGCAAGTGAACAAAATATTTCACTCGATTTCTAGCATTTTCTATTTTCCTTACGGTTTGGGTGCATACAGTAATTAATTGCGCAATGTGCAACATTTGCATCAAACACAAATTAGCATGTGCTGGTGCGATTCAAGCGTATAGAATCAAACGCAACCTTAACTGCTTTTTGTAATTGTTCTATATTGGAACTATAAGCGCAACATATGGCAAAGAACTAGATTTCATTATCTTAACCAGCACTTTCATGAGCACACAAACACCTGTTTGTGTATATACAAGCATCTCCGTGTTTCCTTGCATCTGTGGTTTTAATGCCATTAAACGTACTGTAATTTGTTTTAATGTGTTATATATTTTAAATTCACATAAAGTGTGTACAGAGAAGCTTGACTTGTCAAACAGCATACATCATAATTTATCCTCTCTTTTAATGGTTCAAAAGACTTTTTAGCCATTAAATGTGATTCCTTTGTGTTCATTTAAGGGTAAAATCCTGAACAATGGCCCAATCCATTTTCAATTGCTATGTTGAGGGCTCAAAAGTGCTTCTCATCTTCACAAGTCAGGATGATTGCAAATAAATATAGGCTGTGGCTCCTTACTGCACTTGAAGTGCTTTCATTTTTACAGTAAATGCACTTCCATCTTTGTTCCATTTAAACAATAAACAGATGAACATTGACATGTGATGCATTGCATAACAATTAGCCAATGAACTCAATGAGAGGCGGTTTTAGCAGGTAATATGCTTTCAATTTCAAGTAATCTCCGTATACACACCATCTCCTGAGAGAACCGTCAATGGTGCTGCCAGTCATTACACGAGATTTTGTTGTCATATCGTATATGAGAGGCTGAAGGCTTGCTGGGAAGAGAAAATAAATGAGTGAAAAAGTGAGAATGGACAAGAATGGAATTGCAAAGATGGAGGCAAACAAAGATGAGTGTGGCGGTGCTGCTAGAAGAGCGCTGGATGATTATCATGTGAAAACTGTCAGTCAAGATCTCATACGAAGAAGCGTCATATGCTTATGAGAGTATTTGGATACTTTCTCAAGAACTGCGTTTCTCAAGAACAAGCGTTCGGATTGCACCCGTGTGCATTTTGCTGGCCTACTAAGAGGCCATATTTCTTTTAAAGGTGAAGAGAGGGAGGAGGAGCAGGGTAGCAGAAAAAAGGAGCGGCTCACGTCAACAGCACAGCCTGAGACTCGAGGCTGTTCATCACTTCCTGCAGAGTGAATGCAAGACAGGAAAAAAGCATGAAGATGGCAAGGCAAGGCACATGCGAAAAAAGAAAGTTGAGAAATTCTTCACAGCTGGACATCACATAGTTTTACCTCTCACAGCAGCCACGACTTGACAGATGATGGTTTTAGTAAAAACACTTTGCTTGATTAGACTTACAGGTTGCTGTAACCTTGATTTTGTTTATGTATGACTTTGTGCAACACCTGCATTAAAAAAGAGAGAGAAAAACACCTTTACAAGATTAGTTTGCCATAAAATGAAGATTCTGTCATTATTTACTCCCTGCTTTATTACTATCATGGTCTAGCTCATGGCGTAGCAGACCTTGCTGATAAACAAGAATTTATAAAGAATACATATTTTACATGTTGTTCCTTATGCTCACCAATAATATAAAAAATTGCAGTAAAATTATAAAAATATAACGTAAATTTAAAGCAAGTTGAATAGGTGTAATTTGGCAGCATTACTCAAGTTCTAAGAGTTCTTTAGAAATTATTTAGTTATATTTAGTAGTTTAGATATGCTACTTAAAGGTGCCATAGAATGGAAAATGAACCTTCCAAATAAGGCAAACACAGACTGCTTCATTCTAGGGTCAAATTCTAGGGTTGTAAATGGACCTGTAAAACCGTTTCTGGGCATTTTTTCCCCCTTACCTAAGCTACATACCTTCTACAGTATGTATATATCAGACAACAATTTAAAATATTCTCTCAATGCATTCTATGGCACCTTTAAGTAAACTAAATATGCATATTGTAAACTTTAAGTAAACTAAATATGCATAAATATTGTTTTATTATTACCATCAATATTAAAAACAGCTGTGCCATTTAAAATGTTTGTGGAAACCTCAATAAATTTTTACTAGATATTTTTTGATGAATAGAACATAAAAAATAAGCATTTATTAAAAATAAATAAATACATAAATAAATAAATAAATAAAGGTTTAAGTAATGTAAAAGACTAACATTCAATCAATTTAAAAACAAAGTCAGACTTACTTACGCTAGTGTATAGGAAAATAATATTTTTCACATTAAAGAAACATTCCACAGCTTCACAGAACAGGATGGAGTTTTTTAAACCCGTAAACAAGCCAAAGTCTGTGACAAGAAAATACTCCTCCTAATGATTTAAATCGATAAATAATTAAGTATGTAAATATAAGTAAATAAATGATTTGATTGGCTGTTGCATTATAAATGAATTTGGGTGATAGGACGAATAGTAAATACACAAAAGTTACAGAAACTGAATGCATCTCTAATCATTTAAAAATATCAAAAGAAAGTCTGATGTCAAGTTTGAAGTGATCGGTTCTCAAGTGTCTTCCCTTATGAAAAATAAGTTTATTCAACTGTGCTATTACTTCAAACTAAAATATTACTTTTGGTCTACTTTTCATGTACTTCTCAGTTCTCAGAAATATACTTAAAATTACATTTAGGTATACCTGATTTACAGTACACTTCATCTCAAAAAGTCAAAATTTTGAGCTGTACTTGTGCTCCTAGAATGTGGTAGGGGGCACTAGTACACATCTTCTGTACAGAATTTCCAACAAAAACACAACTGACGTTGTTTCTTTCTTTTGATGTTTTGTATGTTTAGATATTCATATAACAAATTATATACAAATTAATACCTACTGTAAATAGGGACATTGTAGTATACTTAAAGTATACTAAAGTTCCCTTAAAGAAAACTTACAAGTATATTTGCGATATAAAACTAAAAAAGTGGGCCAATTTAGTCCCAAGGAGTATAGTACACTTACGCTGATATTTGTATACTGACTACATAAAGTATACTTAAAATATATTTGAACTTTACTAAAGTATACTTAATGAAATAAACTTAAAGTATACTAGCCTACTGTACTTTTGCTAAGGGTTGTAAGAGAACCATATGTGCAGAATATGAGCTTCCTTACATAAAGTGAACTATCCCTTTAAAGTCAAAGACCAAAATGATGACAGCTCATCTGCAGTTAATTATAAAATACAAGTGTAACCTATTAAGATAACCAGAAGCAAGATTATCTTTGATTAGCTCTGCGCAGCTAGCGCTGTGTGGTTCCAAACGCTCGCTCCAGCCGGAGTGTCACAACAACGCAAGGCTTCAGAATGGAAGAAATAAAAAAAGCCCTGTCTCCTCGCTAAAGTGCCATCCCCACTCACGTCTGTCATAAGCCTCGCTGTAAACACTTTTGCACTGCATGTTTCATCACCAGTAAATACACCACTAAGTCACAGACTGAGGAGAGAGATAGAGAGAGACACACACACAGCGAAACACGAATGTGTTGACTTGTCATGAGCATCATCGTCTGTCTGTTGACTGGGTGCTGTGCCACTGGCTGCCATCTTAGTTTCAGTACCCATGAACTACAGACCTCAGGAAACTCATTGTTGTCGCAACGATGAGCCACTCAACTGAGTCACGTCGCGGATTTGACTTGGTGTGCATGTGTGCGTGTGAGCAGAGTTTGTTCGGGAGGAAATCAGTTTTATTATATGCCCACAGAATTCAAAAGCCGGTCTTTATCCTCAAGGTTCTGAAGAATGAAATTTGACTTTACAGACTTGGAGGCTTCCAGAGATACAATTAAAGATGACACTGTAATTACAGCACGAGAGAAGAAGTACACCGAGGTGGTGGGAGGATGAATGAAAGAGCGAGAGCTCCAGAGCGACGGAAAGCTCAGAGAGAGGTAGAGGCGGCAGAAACGAAGTGAAATGTAAATCAAAGCGGGCGATAGTTTGATAAAGTAATCGGCGCTCCAGGAACAAGCAGCAGACCCTGGTGTCAGCTCTTACCGATTCAACCGAGCTCCCACGGACACCGCCAGCATCAGATTTACAAATTGAAAATCATTAATAATTCTAACCAGGACGTGATAAATCTGAAATCACTCTCGATGAACCTGGACACACTTCCATAAATCAAAAAGATTACTTGGGAATTTTTAAAAATCTGACGTCAAAGTGTCAGGCTTACTAATGGTTTTTGTAGATCTCTCACAGTGATACGCTATTAATCTGTGATACATTTGAAATATGTCAGCGGGCCGATATGTGATCTCTCTAATATCAGCGGCAGGCTGCTTTACGCTCAAAACACGACGAGAGAGAGGGGCCAAGGTGGTGGGGGAGCAGAAAAAGAGAAATGGAGGTGATGCGAAGTGAAGTGTGTGTTGCGCAGACTAATAAATGCTGTTTGGGAGAAGAATCTGAAGTAAGAAAAAAAAAAAAAAAGAAAGTAGAGGCCACATCTGTTTGAGAAGTCATACAGATGCAACAGTGTTCACTTATCATGTTTGCAGCTGGTCCACAAATAGACCTGAATGGGTCCCAGCAGGCAATGTTGTGATGTCGAATAAACTAAATTCAACATCTAATGTTAATTTGCTAATTGTTTTTATGTCCAACATTAAAAATCCACCGCTAAGTCAACGCCAAACTGGTGTCAAATACTGGATAACCAACCTGATTATCATTCTCACATCTGTTTGATGTCATGTCCAACTCAACCTGACTAATATAACTATTACTTTTGATAGAAAAGACAACATGAACATTGCCACTTTCAATCATGTCTGAACTGAAATTAATTTCAAAATGGCTTGAAGATATATGAATGAGGAGGTTTTCAATGACCTCTTAGCTGGTTAAATTAAAAATACATACCACTAGGCCTACAAGACTGTTAAAAAGTCTCTTAAACGTTAAATGATATGCAGTTTAACTGTAAAATAATGTCAATTGTATGATTTTTGTGAGTGAGTGAGTGAGTAAAAAAAAAAACATATATATTTACAAATCATTCGTTAAAAAGTCTAATTTACAGAACAGAGGTCCCTGTCTGATGCATGACATACTATTATATTTGATAAATAATTTAGTTTATTTCCATTTTTTGTTATCAGTAATGTACACTGAGATGTTTAAAATAATATTTAAATTATAATATTTAAAGAGGTTGCAGGACATGCTCTTCCTCCTAGTGTAGCTATAATTTTGAGCATATGTTTAAAAAGATTGTGTCTAATAAATTAAATGAACAAAAATATTAACAGCTTGATCATTCCTTTTAAAATGAAATTACAAAAACAAAACATTTGGCGATTATTAAGAAAGATGATGCACAACAGAGCTGTACAAATCAATGTTTTTTTATTATTATTGGCATCTTAACTCTATTATATTCCTTAAATATATGTATTATTATTATTTTTATTCAAACTTTTTAATAGACATTTCTGTCAGAATATCTTTAGGTTAAATCGGACTTTTATTTTGAAGGGGTGTTAAGTGTCTTTCGGTTTTACTTTTTTTTTTTTTACTACGTGTAGTATTCACGTATTTGACAGTATTTTTCTGGTGAAGCTGTTCTCAGTGGCTCTCAGATCATCTCTGGATTGAAGCTCATTTGTTCATGTCCTTGTGTTTTGAGATGCAGATACTGAAAACACCGCGAGCGCCACGTGAGTTTGTGTATCTGATACATTAATTCACACAAAGACACGCAGAGCATGCGGCCATTAGCGACTTGGACAGAGTGCTGTAGCCTTTATTTCTACTGTATATTAGACTGAGATTAAACCATATTAAGTAAACATGTCCAGAGCCTATCATCATTATCAACATATTTTTAGCGATCTTGATATAATTTCGTGTTTATCGCTCTGCTAGTACAAACATACAACATGTAAACATAAAACTAATATAGATAAGCTGTTTCGTGAAAATTTAACATTGGAAACTGAAAAAAAAAAAAAAACTATGAATTTACATTAGACTAAAAAAAACTCATTTCAGATGTCGACCACACACCACTGCTAAGGGAAAGTTTTTTTTAATGTTTAATTTGAGCTACTTTTTACACATCACTGCTCTGGGTTATCTGAGATAATACCCAGTTTAGCTGAGGCCCCGCAGCCTGCTGGGCTGAGCACAGTCTTTTGCTTGTTTCAGCCGGATGCTAAGCCTGAGAGCGTCCATTGTGCTCTCTGTGATATCTACTCCAGCAAGAACAGGGCACCCATGCAATCTGAATGTTATTTGCTCCCAAAACCTCCTCTTTCTTCCTAAACCATGGCTCAAAGAATCAATTAATCTACTACCTCTTCTCTCTAGTGTCTTCCCCCCACGTCTCATCCTCCTTAAGAAAAAAAAAAGTGCTTGTAAAACTGAATAAAGTGAAGGAAGAATATGTATGCCCTTCTTTTCTAGAATCAGTTAGACATCAACCAGTATGCTTTTTAATTAAAAATATATTTTCTTTCATTAATATCATCACATAAAAAAACCTAAATTGTTGTTTTGCATTGATTGCCAAAAGAAAAAAAAATGAATATCTGGAATATATACTGTACATACATAGGCCTATATATATATATATATATATATATATATATGTATGTATATGAAATAGTAATCATAATAAGCATTCAGGCCTCAGAGCATGCTAGGAATTGGGAGAAACAACAATTATTAAAAATATATTTATATAAAATATATATATTTTATATATTTTTTCCCAATACAGGTCTTGTTGAACAACCCTGTTATGTTTGGTTCAACTTGAAAATCTAAGTATATAGCAACAGAAAAATTTATTACTTGTGAAAGTTTTAAATAAATAATAATAATAATAATAAAACAATACAATAATCCAGCTAATCTTTCCTTGGCTTTTATTTTTTTTGAGGACCTGTCTACTGTTTGTGATGGTAACACTATTGGATTTTCAGAGGGGAGAGGCCCACATGCATCCTGACTCTTCTCAGTCAGTTGTCGCTATTAATTGGCTTTTCCTGTCATTACCTTCAAAAGACAGGCAAAATCTGCCACAATAATCTAAGACATACCCCCTCCCCTGCCCAAAACACGCTGAGAGTAATTAGCAGAAGGTTTAATTGGCTCAAAAATAAAAATCTCGCTGAAACTATACGTCGTTCATGACAGAGATGCTCGCACAGTCCCCAGACGATCACGTTAAAAGTGAAGTATTTGTTTGATTGCCTCTCAGCGGAGTATACGAGGCCTCGCCAACAACGCAGGTGCACTTTTCATGTGAAAATCTTTTTCTCACGATTCAAGAAGCGCACACTTCTTACTTCCCTTTTTTTTTTTTTTTAGTTGAGACGAAGAACGAGAGAGAGAAGGGGTGGAGTTTCTGAAGGCGACGGAAACAAAACTCAGTCTTTGACAGTGACATCAAAGGAGATGGCTTCTTTTGTGTTGGGAGAAGAGGTGCGTTTGAAGTGCTCTCCTGGAAATACTGGAGTGCGGGAACGAGTTCATTGTTACCCGGCTCTGCCGATGATTATCTTCCATAGGCACAGAGCAGTGAAGGGGCCTGTCAGACAGTCAGACAAGTAATGATCTATACACCCGATGCCGAGGTTTCAACTCACAGCAAGACACAGACACGTTCAACATGCTGCTCATTCACAGATTCCCGATAGTAATAGGATTGGAGATACCTTATCATTATCCGTCCTGGTTTTTTCGACCAATACTTGTTAAAAGATGAGGTATAATTTTGACAACCTGGGCATTTCATTTCCACATTACGTTATTAGTTATACAAATGTGTATTTGCACAATAGATTTCTTAAATATCCCACATAAGTGTTGAAACAGCTTGTCAAATTTAATAGATTATTTAAAAAACATTTAAACAAAAGAAAAAAAAATATTTTAAAAATAATATGTTAAAAGTATTAATAAATTTTTAAAAAATTATAAATTTTTAGCAGCTATTGCTCCAATGTCACACGATCCTTCAGAAATCATTTTATTATGCTGATTTGGTATATATAATCTAATCTAATATCTTAGATATAATAAGATGAATTCAGACCAACTTTAATAGGTGTCTTCACCACTCAGGAGACACAAATAGAGGAGCGAGTATTATGAGTGCACTTATAGCTTCTGAATTTTGTAGGGCTTTTGGAAAAAGCCTCTGTTGCCTCTGCTATTATTGTACATGGGCAGGCAGTCCATAGCGCTGCCTGTAAAATCTTTGCGAGAGGGTCATTAAGGATATTTCATTATCTCCATATTGCCAAGGTCAGGTTGTCCATATATCCAGTTTACAGCTGCTGTGGGAATATGCTGCAAGTGTAGTATAATAGACCAGAAAATGTCCACACCGGGAGTGATGGGAAATCAATATCGGGGCCCAGCTCATCAATATAAACCCCATTTTCACAAGCAGGAAGAAGGCACTCAAGAAAAAAAGCAAGGAAAAATAAATTAAATCAAAGAGAAGAAAATATAATAAAATAACGGGCCAGTGTTCATAATGTGCTTTTTCGTTGTTGTGTTGTGTTCTGGGAGCGAGTCATCAGATGAGGGGAGTCGGGAAACCAGGTTTGGGTTGATTTTGCTGTAATCTACCCGTGCTGGATGGAGTCGGTCGTAAATGTTATGCTACATGTGTGTAAGTGTGTTACAGTAAACGTGTACATGGGTCATGACAATGATCTTTGTTACATCCAACTCTGCCTCTGGACTGATTCATACATCTGCTCTCACACGTTGTTGTGACATCTGATGTGCGATCGATTCATTCTGAAAACACACTGTACAAAGCCACTGAAAACTAAAAACCACAACACAAGGAAGTGATTTATTTCATCTCATCCCTCAATAATTGCTTTTACTGTAACATATTTATGATTTATACGTGAAAACAAACATCAAAGTGTTTTAAGGAAATACAATCTGCATTTTTCTGCTTTTAAAATCTGCACAAATGTCATTCCACATAGGCTTGTTAGGGAGTTAATACAAAGTCAAAATGATCATCTGTAGTAACTGACAATAGGCCACAAATCCTGCTTGCTTTATGCATCAGATTGAGATGCATTTATTTTTTTATGTATTTATTAAACTAGTCTTAAATATGTTATACTGTATGTACCTTAATGGCCTGCAACCCTATTTTAAAGGGCTAGTTCACCCTCACCCTCATGTCATTCCAAATCCATCAAACCTCTGTTCATCTTCCGAACACAAATGAAGATATTTTTGATGATATCAGAGAGCTATCTGTCCCTCCGTAGACAGCAATACAACTGGAATGATGCCAGATCCAGAAACATATTAAAAACACAGAACATGTGACAACAGTGGATCAACTTCACTTTTTTTGCGATGCTAGGAGAATACATTTTTACACAAATGAAACCAAAAAAAAACTACAATTTACTTTTCACCCGTGATTTTCGTCTTTTGCTATTTTAGAGAGTATCTTAACGCACCGTATATGCAAGCTTCAACATATTTGACGTAATCACCCTTGTTTACATCCGGGTGAAAGCACACGCATGTGCGTAATCTGCGCCTGTTTACGCCTAGAAGAAAAATGTATGCCTACACAGTAATGTTCTCTAAAATATTTTGTTTAAATACTAAGTTGATCTACTGATGTCACATGGACTTTTTTACCACGTTAGATGTGACGTTTCTAGATCTGGGATAATTTCAGCTGTATTGCTGTCTATGGAGGGACAGATGGCTCTCTGAGATCATCAGAAATATCTTAATTTTTGTCACAAAGATGAACGAAGGTCTTATGGGTTTGGAACGACATGAGGGTAATTAATGACAGAATTTTTGGGTGAACAAACCCTTTAAACCTAACCAGTTTTCACCAATATAAAACTTGTAACATGCAAATAAATATACAGTCAGAATTTATTGCAAAATTGATCCAAAAGTGTTGCGTACTAGCATAAGCAATGCAGTCTTTGTATGATAAACCGAGTGAAATTTACAGTTTTAAACTGCTGAAAATAATCCTGCTCTGCTAACAAAGTCTCATTCAAAATGTCAATCCAAACTTTAGCAAAATGTAGTTGATCATGAGCCACACTAGTGCCAATGACATTTGACAGAAAAAAGCTGGTGTTGTGCATTTTTGTTGTTTTGAACTTGTTTGAAAGTGAATGAAGTTAATAATTTTGGGCTTCATTTGGCTTTGGAAGACTGTGAATATTTGCCGTTTTATAATCATTTTTGCCTTTCTGTCTGCTATATCCTGTGTTTTTTAATGTTTTATATTGATAGATATTTAATTTTAAATGTAGGCATTGAGTTAGTTGATGAAAATGTCTAAATAGTCTAATGTGCAGAAAATCACGGTGGCTGTTTAAATCGGAATTTATATGTTATAGAGACAGAATTATACCCCGATATATAGTTTAATGACAATAAGATTATCATGCCTTTCATATCTGTGTATTGACACCAAAGGAAGTGGGGTTCCTAGTCAAAATAGTGTTGCCTAGGGGTATCTAGTGTTTTTGATGCGTTGGGAGTGAAAATGGATTGTTTGTTCAACTTATTTTTTCACCATTTCCTCCTAAATAGTCGATTTTAGTCAATAGCGTCTCACACAAGCCTCAATATGTTTCAAATCTTGCATATCACTTCCAGTTTTCCGTTCTGGCTTGCCCCTTTTACACAAACATGGGACTGCTCAAACATCCTGTAAGCATAAACTGGAAAGTATTTTTCATCCAAATTTGAAGTGCAGTGTGGTTAAACTGTGCAAGAGAAGTTAAATGAGAAGAGCCTGAGGTTGTGTAGGCAGTCTGCACTAGCCTGCGGCACTGTTTGTTTATGCAGAACTCTGAGACAAAATTAAAATGCTACGAAGACGCTCTCGATAACGATGGCAAAAAATTTGGAGGATTTGTTTGGGATGCCCAATTCTGACACGTGTCATGGATCGCTTCATGTTGACGAGGGTTAAAGGTCAACTGTATCCATTGACAATCACAGGATGTGACTGCTTTGACCTCAAATGCACTGCGTGGCGTCAGGTCTGATAACTCAAAGGGGCTTCGACCGCGTGCTTTCTTGTACAATACAGCACGACTACTATTTTACAGAGAATAATGCTCAGCCCACCCTCTTTCCACACACATACACCCCCATATACACACTGACACAAGCACATTTTTCGCTCTCATCTCGTGCGGAATGCTTATTAACATCCTCTGCGGCATGTTAATGGCTTATTGACCAAATATGGTGTAATGAGGAGCCGAGAGTGGGCCCGTGGTGATCTATGGCGGAGGGAAAGTGGCCCGTGCCGCAAAGATGATGACCTAATTTTAATATCACGGCACAAGCTGAGAAAATGACCCCCGCTCTAATGACAGCTATTGTGGGCGAAAGCCTCACAGTTACTGTACGTGCCACCGCCTGAAGCTGACCCACCCTTAAACCCCATAACAGCAACCCGACCCCATAAACGGCTTGCTCGCGCCGTCTCCGCGCCATTAAAAAAGTGCGTGAGACAGCAGGCGCAGACAGCAACTTGGCTTTGCCTTTTAAAAGTCACCTTCAAGCGCAAAACCTCGCCGCCGACTTAATGCATGCGTTCAAAGGAATAAGGCAAAAGCGGATATGGGAAAAAGGGTCTCCGTCCCCCTAGATAACCTTGAAGATGTATGGTGTTTTAACATTCCACGCCAGCCCCTGGCTCAGGCATCTTTTAAGCGCATATTTGATCATGGCCCATACATACTGAAACATTAATACGTTTCCTTTCTAAACAGGCACTGCACTGGGCTTTTTTTCCCTGCCTTCCGGAGAAAAGGGGGCTACGCAGACTGTCAATGCATGTTACTGTAGGAGGAGGATGAGACCTGGAGAGGTATTAACATTTCAGAGAAAGGTAGTGGTGTGTGTGTGTGTGTGTGTTTTATAGAGGTACTATCTGTACTCATTTTTTTCAATCATGCATTATTTGAGTTGAATAAAGGAGTCTGGTTTAACTATTCTGATTCAGGTTTGCTTGGTCACCTTGACAAAAATAGTGTTTTTATAACCTTCCAATTCAAATTTAGAAAGTCACTGTGCATTATGTCTCATCTTTGCAACAGGAAACTAACACTGGCAGTGTATTTTAAATGTATACTATATATATATATATATATATATATATATATTTTATGCATTCAAAGTATGTATGTTGGGGGTATCATGCACTCGGGTCAATGGCACGATAATTTCAAATGCAAGCAGTTATTTGTATTTCTGTGGGCTATATATGGTTAAACTAAACTTAAATGCCAGTTTCAAGAGGAACGTTTGAATTTAATGACACATCAAATGAAGAAAGTGAAGAGCATACCCATATTTTCATACCTTGAATAAAAGTGAACATATGTCATGAATAATTAATACATTAATGTTTTTTCAAGTCTCAGCACATTGCATTAAACACAGTCAATAATACATATATGATAAATTAATATTTATTTTTTCAAGGTAAAGGCTTTCAGGGAAAAAAAAAAACATTAATCATAGAAGAGGTCATTCTATGTATGAACTGCATTTTTAATGTATTAATGTATTTCTGAATAATATATAACAAAAACAAAAATAAGCACAACTTTAACCACTTCCTGTCTATATCTGCAAGTCCAATTGAGTGTATTTTGAGTGATGCTTACAGTTGTCCTTTCCACACAGTATATGTGTGTGTGTGTGTGTGTGTGTGCCTACACATGTGTTTAGTGCAAGTGTGTGTTCTGCAGTCTCAGCAATAGGACAGGGGCCAGACTGTGGATTTATGTGGCCAGCCGGTGGAAATGACCTGTTTCTGTCATTGGGTGTGTGCCCCATCACGAGAGGCCCTAAACTATATTGGCACAGCTCTGACAGACATGTTTGTCACCCAGTCAATTTGGAAGATACCAAGGCAGCAGTATTATTCCTCTGACAAGCTTCTCTGCCTTGCTTTCTTTCTCTCCTTCTTGCTCCGTCCCTCCATCAAATCTCCCTCTCTTCACTGTCAAAGGTAAGAATATGCAGTGATAGCAGGGCTAGCTGTCAAGTGCTTCATTTAGAGATTGTCATGATAATGTGAAATTGTCCAGAGAGGCCTCCGTGATGTAAATGCAGAGATATATGTTTCCCACCAAGTTGGTTTCATGATTTATAAAGCAAATTTTAAGGATTATTTACATCAAAAGCCCATGAAAGTGCAATGTTTACCTCACAATATCAATTCAGATTAGTCTTGGAACACAATAGGTCCGTGCACAGTACACGACAACACGTTCTGCTGTTATTGGAACAGTGACATCTACTGGCACGTCTTCAAAACAAATATAACAGGAGACAAAATATGGAACATAGGTCATTTTCATAGAGCGGTTGGACGCTTTTTAACACACCCACACACAATTAATTCCACCCACAAGTACAGCTAAATTTGTGGGAATAAAACAAGAGCTGATGGAGTTGGTTTTAAAATAAACTCAAGTTATATAACAACAGGATAAATGCCATTGGGATTTTTTTTCCCCTAGACTTTATTTAAAAAAAATAAAAATAAAAAGTTTTATAATTTCTGCATCTCCACCTCAGCGGTCCTGTTAAATCATCTTATATATTAGAACATTCAACTGTATAAACAACTCCAGAATCTATTGCATAGATATCAACCTCATCTGTTTCTTTTTGTCAAACGAATCCAGTCTGATCCGTTTTAATTACGGTCATCCGCTAGAAAGTTGCAATTAATTTGATTACGTTTCACATTTAAATATTCATCATAATTAACAACTCAATAAAGCCACATTAAGACATGTTAAAAGGCAACTATTTAAATTAATTAATGATGACGTCTATTTTTACCAAATGATGGGCTTTAATGAGTAAATATGGATGGATGGACGCGATGGTTAATCGGAGTTTATGGTTTTAGCTTTTATATAGTGCTGTAAATAGGTTTACACGTTTCACACGTTCGACTCGAAGGCTTTGATGCGTGATAATTCTCCATAATCCACTGAAAGACGTGTTGTGCGCTCATATTAATTGTGAATGAACCGCACAGCCACCTCGAATATAAGCAGATACATGCATTTTTATCAGTTCCAGTAGCGAGTCTTCAGGGGTCACGTGAATGAACCGAACAGATATCCTTCACAGTATCTTTGGCTTAATCCTCCTCTGTGTGGGTTGATCCACGCAAGCAACCCTTCTAGCCCTGGCGATGAATATTTTATGAAGATGCAAACATCTCGCTCTTCCCGCTGTGTAATCACATGCAACGCAATGCTATGAGGGACCTGTTAAAGGGGAAGCGTGCAAACATATCCGCGACGGGGAAGAGATCCATTTTGTCTGCCCACTTCCATTCATTAATGAATCAATGTCGGTCCCCGGAGAGCCCCTTTAAAAAAGGAACCATAATGCCTCTTTCCCCACGGATGGGCCGGTGTTATTTTGATCTTGAGAGAAACAAATGCTTCTTGAAAGTGCTGTGTGCATTAAAGGCTTGGAGGGAGGGCCGGGGAGTGGATACAGTAATCAGAGAGATATCACATTAGAGGAAGCTGTTGACTGAGACACTATGGACATGCTTTATGATAAGAGGGGACAGGGTCAGATCAATGGCTCAAATAGAGAGCTCTCACAATTTAGTGTCTGTGCGTTTTGATTTTATTATGTTTACTGCGTGTATAAGTAACAGCAGTGCATTAAGGGTTTCCATTTAATGTATGGCAGGAACCTCCTGCTGTCGCTTAAAGTGCTCAAAAAAAGCCAGACTGGATGTGAAAAGATAAACAGGAAATGGGGGCAAACAATTTAAAGACTAACGATAGGCTAATGTTCAGAGACCCTGAACATAAAACTAAAAAATTAATAAAAGCAATGAATCTTCACGTTCATATTTTCAAATTGTCTAATTAAATTAGTTAAATTGAATAAATTACTCATTTATTTTTCTTAAATGCGTTTTATATGGTCATACTGACAGAATAAACATGACTACATTTGATTACAATTACAGTTTGGAAAAGTCATACTATATCAGAGGAGTCTGAAGCAAAGATATGTGGATACTATTATTATTTTTTCACATAACTCATCAGGAACCCAGTCTCTCAATAGAACATGAGGGCTGCATGTGTGTAGTTTTGTTTGGAATTGAACTGCATGCATGTTTTCATGTGCGAGTGTCCTCCTGGCCTGTAAGTGTTGTGATGGGCTGAGATTTGATTAGCATGCCCATGGGTATGAACAGTGGCTGGAGAAAAGCGTCTCTGTGCTCACCATGCCTCAGTGCTCCTGTACACACCAAGTGTGACCAGCCCTTCACTTTAAACAGCCCCTAGCTGCCCACTCCCACCAGCGTGAAGAGACCACAATATACTACTCACCTCATCACTGGGCTTTTCTTACAACCACATGGGAGTTTAAGGATATGGCTTGTGAATTATTACTATAATTCGTATTACTATGGAGAGTACTGATTATTCATTATAGGGAATTAATGTTAACCTTAAATGTTACTTAAATCTGGTTTATATAGACCAGCTGCCATAATGTGTAAATTATTATATTATTATTATAGGGGAAATTCTGATGTGCTAGTTGCTACTTGTAAATACAATATTTTGAAAATATTTTTAATATTTAAATTTTTTTTTTTTTTTTTTTTACTTAATTTAAAAAGTATTTACAGTCCACATCTATGATACTCTCCCTCATTTTTGTATCTTTTATTTATAATTTCATAGGATAATTAAATATTTTGTATTCCACAGAATAGGCATACAGATTTGGAAAAACACGATGCTGAGTAAATGACTACAGAATTGAATTGTTCAATTATTTTGGGTAAAAATAATAAAGCAATAAAATGTCTTAAAAAAGTAAAAAATAAACTTTGACCATCTATATTTTTTCATGCCAAGTGTCTCAGAGTGACATTTCTTCATAATGCAATCATTTAAAGTTAGCATTGTACTCGATACACACATTCATTCCTTCCACTCAAATCACACTGGCAGGTCTTAGCATTGAAAAAGCGCAGTTATTTTCGGACATTTCATCCTTTACACGCATGCCTGGCCTCGGGGCCTTCCAACTTAACTGTTTTTGCTGGCCGTAAACGAGCAAGGTTATTTTCACTTCCTAATGGTCACCCACGACAACCGGCTCATAATGAGCACTTGCCACCGAGGATTGTTATTTTCTTAAGGACCAAATTAAAAAAGAAATCCCAAGCAGCCGCATCATTACAGGAAGCCTAGAGGAACTATTTCCAGGTCATTAGTTGGCTCGCCTGGCCTTCCTGCTTCCACCGGCTGGGGAGAAAGGATGTGATGAATTGTGCATCCGTTCAATTTGCGAAGCCACTGTTGTTAATGAGGACTTTCTTCTTCCTTTCACTTTTTCCCTTGCTCAACCAGCCACCGCGCTCAGTATTGTCTTGAGGTGATATCCTCAAAACACACTCCGGATGTGATTAATCCTAATTGTCTCGTACTCAAAAATAGGAATTCGGCTAATATTGTAAACATGTGTCAATGTGCCAATTATCAGCTGCTTAGCATAATTCTAATAACTCAGACGCATATAGACGCTGAAATCGCTCTACCACCTCTCAAAAGTCATGAAACGCAGCCTCGCCGTTGAAGAGGTTACATGACAAGTTGATTGAATTAACTTCTAATAGGCCCATTTTGTTTCCCCCAAGTGCTGGGAACGCTGCAGATTGTATCTGTGAGGCTGGAGGCTACAGTGAGATAATCAGGTGTGCCGAATTCCACATGACTTCCTGGAGTTCCCAGCGGTCATGTGGATATCTGATGAGGGCTGATATGTGAAGTATGACATCATGCCAGTGGGTGGCCTATTGGAGGGCTACACCAGTGAGGTCACTGGTCTCCTAATGACCTCCTCAGGGTTCAGCCGCAGCTTCCTCTCGCACTCCTCTCAGGCCTCTCTCAAGTCTTTGAGAAATATCCTCTCCTTTTCTTTCTTATTTACACCAACACCTTTTTTTTTCTGGTTGAGAGAGAGAACTTCCCCCAAAGTCCCTCTCCTCCCCCCACCCCATCTCCGACTGGTTTCAGCTTTAACGCTCTGCTAAGCCTGCTTGCTTGTTGGCCTTAATCAAGAATCGGGGGCAGAAGGACAGGGCTAGTGAGCTCCTAAACGCCCAGCAGGGTCTTTATTCTCAGACAGCGTGCGTCTCGCCTCACCCTGCCCGCCGGAGCAGAGGCAAAGGAAAATAAACCCACTCACACATCAACACTCACTGTGTGGCCGGCACCTCAAAGCAGGCGAGGATGCGTAAAGCCTGATTTAAGTCTATATATGGCAATACGCGTCTGTCCGTCCAGTATCCAGCACATTTCTGAATAAATGTTTGTGGGCGACTGCCAAAATGGCTGTCAAACATCTCTATTGCCAGGCCCTAATTACCAAATCATACATATTTTCATACAATTGATCTTAGCAACATTGCAGGGTATCAGCATGTCCTAATATTACCTGAAATTCTCCTCACACAAGGCTATTCGCATTAGCATGCGCCTTGCGCCCTTCTGCACACATAGCCAGAGAGCAAGTTTACAAAGCTACGAGCTTATAGAACTGCCACGGGCGCTTTGAGTTCCTCTCAGCCACACATCTCCAGGCCCGCAGCCAGTGCTTGGTCGGGCCGGAGCGAATAGCCATGTTAATGCTTTCTCCCCTGCATGTTCTTCTTTAATATTTAACACAGGTTATTAGACAGAGCGAGCTTGCGACCCCCTGAGCGCCTCCGCGTCGCGCATGAATAACTAATGCACGACTGATTATGTTAATCAGCGATCGCGGGGGCCGAGCGCTGATGACCAGGAGTGTTGCCGTGGTACAGGATGAGAGTCTAATAATCCCAGCATCTCCAAACAGAGCCCCTAACCCATTATTACACAAACAGACACACTCAAACACACCCCCACACACACACACACAAGCCAAGCAAAAGCACTAGGCCTGACCCAAACTACCCACCCACATCCATAAAGACAGCTCCCAGCTAATACAAGCTTATTTAGTCCTTATGCTACAGGCTTAAAGTCCTGATTTTTTTCTTACTGTGAGTGAGGGTATAAACATGCTGCTTTTATTCACCTCAGCTTTTTTTATTAAATAGACATGCGCATATGTGCTCAGTGAGAGGAAGCAGATAGTAGCACTTAAGATATTTAGAAATTGACAGAATGTTCCATTTGAAGACCCTGAAAAATGCCAAGGGTTCTTATACAGTAGTTGTAGTACAATTAAGGCATACTGAGTCCTATTTATTTTTGCTGTTATTATGATTAGTGTATTCTTTTTGCCTCAAACCCAAAATGTCATAAAAATCATATACATAATATGATATAATTTATAATAATGTTATAATAAACAAAACAAAGGGTAAAACAAACAAAAATGATGACAGACAGACAGACAGATAAATAGATAATAAATAATAGTAACTAATAATAAAATGATTTATGAAGAATCACATGAAAATTCACTTTTGTCAAGGAAAAAAATATATATATTTAAATAGAAAACATATTTATTTATTTATTTAATATGTTACAATATTACTGTTTTTACATTTGAGCAAATAAATGTTTTTCAAAAAACATTCAATAAAAATATTCCCAACCTCAAACATCTGAAATTTTTCATAAATTGTTAGTAACAAAATTAACAAATGAGTCAGCAATTTAAAGTGCATTTAAAAATGTGATATTAATTTCATTACAGAATTATAATCAACACAATACATCATCTGAGGTGTGGCGGAAATTATACCGTGGTTTAAATTTTCATGACAAAGTGTCAATGGACAGTTCACTTGACCAAAAGTGCCCAGAGCTGAAGAAACAGCACTTTATGTGCGCATTAATAACTTATGTATTGTTTGTATTCAACAGAAAACTGTTTTATATCAACAAGTATTTTATCTAGCAACTAAAACAGATAATGTAAAATAGCTAGAAAGCCCATTAAACATGCTACCAGTATGTAATGCACTTTGTGACCATTTCTTCACTCTTATACTCATAGGCCGTTTCTCAATGTCAAGGAAGGATCCTCGGAAGCCAGAATTTCGAGGATGCTACGTCATTGACATCCGTCGGAGGACTGTTCCAATGTCGAGGATCCTCGGAATTTCAACCAAGGACTGAGTCCTTCGTTCGAAAAAT
>JAUCMS010000145.1:13546607-13588903 GCA_032357445.1 Enteromius radiatus | reverse complement strand
GAGATGACTCATTCTTCCCGAGTCACATTAAGGATTCGTTCAAAATGAACGAATCGTTCAAGAACGACCCATCACTAGTTGATATGGATTCAAGCGTACGCACACTCTACGATCAAATCTGAGCATACGCATGCTTTATAAATGAGGCCCCTGAAGTCTTTCCACTTTTGTGTGCAGTATGCATTAGACGTGTAGCCAATGCTCTGTGGGCATGTTCCCAAAAGATGTTCCTATAACTAAGATCAAGGTAAAAAAGCAGGTACTTCCAACAATATGAGCTGTGAATGTTCCTCCAGTGTGAAAGCCCTTACTGAAGAACCTTTTTTTAATTCCCCAAAGAATCTTTGAGTAAACAGTTTTTAAAAGAACCATTTTTTTTCTTAGTGTGAAGAACATTGTTTTTTGTGGAATAGAAAAGTTTCATGAACGTTAAAGGTTCCTTGTGGAACATTAATTGAAAATTAATAAGCTTTATTTTTAGACATGTAGATAGCAATTACACCAGACTGTCAGAAATTCAACAGCATTAAATTATTAATTTTTTTAATTATATTAGTTCAAAAAAATAAAATTGAAATAATAAGAAAATTAAAGACTGAAAACCAACAAAAACTAAATTTGATATGAAATTTATTAAATTTAAGCAAATAAAATAAAATTTAATTAAATTAAATAAAACAACAACAACCCTGATGGTGTGCAGGTGGCTACACCTATCATTGCAGAGTTGCTTTTGGCGATACTGTGTTGGTTTTACAATATTGGAGATGAATAAGGATTCCTATAAACTTTAATAAAACATAATTATATGACTCCTCCAGCATATTAACCAAAGGTTTTGCTTTAAACCGGAATTTTATTGGCATATGTAATTGTGGTGTTCTGGACCAGGTGTGATTTTGCCTCCCTAAAGAAGTCCTGGGCTTGTTATTGCACCTCTTTATCCAGATTGGAGTGGGGTTGTTAATTAGCTAGACCTTGAATTAGATTATTTGCATGTCTGAACAAGGGGTAAGGTATTAATGCTCCCTCAAGACACGCTGTAATAACCTCTTCAGTGGCTCCCTGGTCCCTGTGGAGACGAGCGAACAGGAGCCAGACAGCCAGCCAGTGAGAGAGAGGGGGAGAGAGCCATTTCATCCAATTAGCTGTGGATTATGCTGCCCCTCTCCCTTTGAATCCTATTTGCTGTGATAAGGTGTTCTCCTGAAAGGGCCAGGCTGAGCTCAAGCTATCCAGGGAAATGATTAATTCACAAACCCCCAAAAAATTAAAATGCAGTGGCTTTCACTCCACATCCACTGACACATAAGGAATACGGTGGAAGATTCTGCGCGGAAATCAATGCAGGCAGCGAACGGGGCAGCTAAGGAAGGCAAGAAGCAGACCAGGAGGAATATATTCGACAGAATCTTGAAGCTTCACAACACATTATATTCAACATTTCCAATGGCAGGCGGATGTGGGGTGTGGTATAATGGATGATGATCTTGAATTATTCAAGTCTTCTCTGAGCTGTGCGGGAAGTGTTCTCAGCAAATTGTGTTGCTTCAGCATCAGTAGCGTTGCCAGTGATATTGAAGTTTTCTCGTTCAAGTCGTGATGTTTATTCATTGTTTTCCTGCTGGGATGGGGGCAAAATCTGATTTACACTCACAATTTATTCAGCAATATGAAACATAATACACCCTTCACTTCTAATCCTGCTTTGAAAGCAATTTACACAAACAACTTTTCAGCCTTTTTATTGCATTATTGTTAATTATGCATATTTATTTATTGACTAGAACAGTTCCATCCACTTACTCCATACATCCATTGCCTTATTCACTAATTTATAACAATAGATTTTTACAATGGGTCGCTAACAGATAAAAGTGTTTAAAACAAATGCACTTTTTAGCACTCATAAATGTAGTCATGATGATTTAGTAAATATTTCTGTAGCATTTTCAATAAAAGAGTAATGATTTAAAAAAAACACACCTTTTTTTTTTTTTGCTAAAATGTTTTAGCTGAATTATCTTCTGGGAAGTCAGGGATGTAAATTTGGAAATCTAAAGGTGCACAGCAAATCTCATAAATCTCAAATTTTCTAATTATAATCCATTTATAATGCACTCTCAGAAATAAAAGGTACAAAAGCTGTCACTGGGGCAGTACCTTTTCAAAAGGTACATGTTTGTACCTAAAGGAGTCATTTTGGTACCATAAAGGTACATATTAGTACTTAAAATGTACATATTTGAACCTTAAAAAGGTATCGTCCCAGTGAAAGCTTTTGTATCTTTATTACTAAGAGTGTATGTATTTTAGAAGACTGACCTTGACAAGCAGTCATGATGCTCTCCTTGGGTCTTTCTGTAATGTAATTTCCTGTTTTATAAAGCTCAACTGGAAAAACGTGGTGACACCAAGGTTTCGGGTTCGATTCCCATGAAGTCTTTTAAATACACAAATGTTAATGTCTTACACATTTTAAAACCATTTCCTGATTAGCTACCTCTCTCTGCCATTGTAAGACAAAAATGTTGCCAGATCCCACTCATATCACCTCTGCTACCACACATGTCACCTTTTAGCTGAGAAGTGTCCTCC
Source organism: Enteromius radiatus (assembly GCA_032357445.1). NCBI lineage: Eukaryota > Metazoa > Chordata > Actinopteri > Cypriniformes > Cyprinidae > Enteromius > Enteromius radiatus. The sequence goes on along the minus strand of JAUCMS010000145.1, from coordinate 13,586,305 downwards.
ACAGATCTAACAGAAGAATGTGTGGAGAATCTAAAGTAAGCGGTTTTTATATTTTAAAACCCCTTTGACGCCCCACAAACGATGTTTAAACACCCTGCACCTAGGGTTTAATTAAGTCCCTCTAATCGTGTTCCAATCGCGAGCCTGGACGGATGGGCTGGAATTCCTGATGTGCATTTCTGTCAGTCTTAATTGGATAATTGATTGCCAATTTGAACCTGGCCACACACTGCATACACAATAAAGAGCTTTGGCCATGTTCCTTGAGGATTCATTTTCCGACCGAATAAAGATGCTGCTTCGATAGGCAGCAGCAGTCATCCACAGTATAAGGCCAGTCTCACAGAAAAGACTTCTTTCTCTTGGCTAGTTATGCTGAATGGCCAGGGCGGTTTGACTGGAGACCAGTGTTAACACGTCATTATATCATCCATGCAACCACAAAATATATCAGAATAATAAATAATCAGTGCATTTTTTTTTTTTATATTCAAAAACAGCAACTCAGCTATTGCATTCCTCAAGGCCTTAAAGTGACAGTACACCTACAAATAAAATTTATTTTATCATTTATTCACACTCGTGTCATTTTAAACCTAAAAGACTGAAGGTACACTTTTGGTCAGTTTTACAAAACAGCTCCAACGGGAGAGGAAATTTCTACGGGTGGAAGAAGCCACAGTATGTTGAAAAGAACCAGAGACCAAGCAATGAAGGTTTGCTGGAAGTTTTGATAGACCTGGTTTTGTGTAACTCCGAGTTTTAAAGGGAAAAAAAAGGAAAGGAAAGGACATGACATGGCCAGGTATAGTTTATAGTTTCCCATACTAGGAATTTGTGCTCTGCGTTTAACCCATCCAAGTGCACACTGTGCCCTCTAGCCCCATCCAGAACTGCACCATTACCACAGCAACTCCACTCCCCCTGATTCATCCCTGGACTGATTACACAGACTTTGGACTGCATATCCCATCATGCATCACTCTCTCACACCTGTTCGTCATTTGCACTCATATATTAACCCAGAGACATGCGGAATTCATCTTTTTTGCAGCACTGACAAATACTTTTGTATTCACATTCACAGTGTGTTCACATTTGTGTGCGGCGTGTGCATGTGTGTGTGTGGCGGAACTGCGCAGTGCGCGATACAGAGAGCGCAACTTAATGTAGAGACAGAAATTACGTGCAGTCATGTAAATTATTTAAATAACATAAGGCTATTTTACACTTCTGGTCAAACACTGGTTAGTGCTGCATGTCTTATTGGCTCACTGGCGTGGATGAGATTAACCCCTTTAAGTATCGAAATTGGGTACCGAACGATGAGCCGTTTTTCGATACTCGGTTGTATCGAAGGAATTCGGTCGGTACCTAAAAAGTATCGAACTCGATACCCAGCCCTACTCATTATCTTACCTGCATTTAAAACCACAGTCAGACACCCACTCACCGCGATGTTTTGTGTTTTCCATGTGTAATGTTTTCTCAAGCGTTCTTTCAAGAAAATGAGTGAGTGGGTGTGATGATGGGCTGCAGCTGTGGGTGTGAGTGCAAATAATGATCAGGTGTGAGAAAGTGGTGCATGATGGGATATGCAGTCCAAAGTCTGTGTAATCAGTCCAGGGATGAATCATGGGAAGTGGAGTTGCTGTGTTAATGGTGCAGTTCTGGATGGGGCTAGAGGGCACTGTGACACACACACACACACACAACAGTGAGAAGTAAACAACCACACACACACACACACACACACACACACACCGTGAACCCACACCCGGAGCAGTGGGCAGCCATTGCTGTTGCTGTGGCGCCCGGGAGCAGCTGGGGGAACGGTACCTTGCTCAAGGGTCTCACCTCAGTCGTGGTATTGAAGGTGGAGAGAGTGCTGGTTATTCACTCTTCCCCACCCACAATCCCTGCCAGACCTATCCATTAGGCAGGACTGTCATCTTATATGGCTTTACAAACAATATTTGCAACCATTTCAAGCACAAAATAGCTTAAGACATGCTTTTTTGGGGGGACGTTAAAAAATGGAGCAAATGCAAGTAATTTGACGAGCACAAAAGTGTTGCGTGATTCATTTGATTAGACCCCACTCATACATTTTGCTTCTGAAAGGGAATAGTTCAATAAGCCTCACCATACAACAAAAGTCCATAGTACTCAAAATAAGACTTAACCTCAACGACTTTCATTGCATGAAACTACAATTAAATCAAATTTAAATCAATCAATCAATCTTTTGGGTAAACTGTACATGAAATATTTTACAAATCCACCACAAGTCACTTCTGAGCACAAGGTCATGACATGCACACCCTTGCAAGCTGTTTTGCTTCGTGTAATTACTGGAGTGGATTACCGAACCACTTGCAATGCAGTAATGCTTTTTCCATGTTGAACCAAAGGGCCTCTTGAGACCATGAGGCCTATCACAGATATCCTGACAAAGAACAGATGTGGGAAACCTGAACACGCACACATTTCCTATGTGTCAGATCGATATCTTACTGACACATGGGAGTGGTTACACACTGTTATGTTCATATTTAATGACAGTCCTCATTTGATTAAAAAAAACTACTCCCAGACATTTTTAAAATGTGCCAGACAGAGTCTTCTTAACTTCAGTTTGACGCTAATCAATGTACAGCTCTGCCCGGGAAAGTTTTCATGAAAATATCAGAGCACTTAAGATATTTGACATTCTGATTATGCTCTGTGACATCGATTGGCTGACATGTATGGACTTTCTTGGATGAAATGCTATTTGAAAGTGAAAGTGAAAAGGAAAACAATTCCTGTTGGCTTTCAGAACGACGTAGCTCATTCTGTAGTTCCCCATTGACTGGTCCCGCTCGCGACATCCAGTCTACCAAATGATCTTTTCATTATTTACTCGATAAACCAGTGAGTCCATTCGTCAAGTGTTTTGTTGGACATTTACTTAGATGGAAAAATATGAGCATTGAATCAAAATTTGTCAGGGGCAGATCGATGGAGCAAAGCAGAGCAAAAACAACTCCGTATTAAGAACAGAAACAGACAAGAAAAACTTTTGGGATTTATTTGTTTACTGTTTTTCTTGTGATTGTAACATGAATGAGGAGCCATAAATGTGTTCGTCCATGCAGATCCAAAACAGGATCTATGCTCAGAAGTTTGACCTAGATTGTTTCATAAATAACTGTTGTGGTAGACTTCATAAATATTTTTCTGTCTCTGCAGCAGAACATTTTTACAATTTTGGTGTTTGCAAATCCAAAACTTTCTTGGGTTTGATTACTGGCAAAAAAGTCAGTTATATTCTGTCTGTAGCACAAACAGTTTAGGCATAATGTACACTGTCCTGAACTATTAGGAATAATTCACCCAATAAATGTAATCCATCATTAAGGTCTTAATTAAATAACAGTCCATAGTCCATAATCCACAATAATGCTTCCTTCCCTCCCCTGGATAATAAATGAACCTGGAAAGTGAAACCAGCTCTCAAATAAAAATGACTTTTTCACTAGATTTCACTTGCAAACATTGCTTGTTTTGTGCATATTTCATTCCTGATTCACATGAGGCAATTTATTTCACTGGAGAATCCAATATTATTATTATAGGTATTTTTGACAGAAACAACCATTTGAATTTAAAATTACAAATGCACTTTTTTCTTCATAAAATGTTAATTCATATGTGTGGATTAATTTTGATGTTTTTTATAAGCCATTTGGGATGTCATTCTGATGGCACCCATTCACTACAGAGGATCCAGTAATGAGCAAGTAATGTAATGATACATTTTTCTAAATCGATCTGCGATCTCTCACCTGCACTCATCTACATCTTGAATGGACTGAGGTTTTCAGCTCATTTATTTACTTGTTTATTGGGTAGAGGTTTATTCACACAGTGTTCGAATTGTGTCAAAGATATTGGGGGATGCCCCCTTCAAAAAATAAATCAAATAAATACAACCTTGCATAAAGATGATTAAGTATTTTTGTCCTCGTTGTCGTTGATAAATCCTGATTCTAAGTTAAAAGCATGTTTTGTGACAAGCAGTGTTGTGCTGCAGGATTGCAGTGGACAGCTGACTCCTAAAGTTTTTGATATTCAGCATGGTCAGCTCAGAGCAGATATAAATAATCTTTTTTAAAGTGATTTCTACCTTTTTATGGGCATTTTTACCTTAATAAAGTCTCTCTTTTTTGCATCTAAAGTCACATTCAGATATATTTACATTTATTGCAAGACATGAATGCATTTAACCTGCAGTTACAAATGCGTAAATGTTTTGATATTTGAATCCTAATACTCTGAATATTCTAAATATATTTGAAATTATTTCAAAATCTACATTTTAAATGTAAAATTAAAAACCACCAGTAGGTGGCAGGACGTCGCTGTTATTAAGTGAGTCATTGCGATTGAACCGAATCATTTAAACGGTTGATTCATTCAGAAACAATGCACCGTCATGTTACTCAGAGACGCGAAACAATGCTGTAGCTGTGTTTGGGACCTTTTCCTGTTGTTGTTGGCGAAATAGTGCAAAATGAAAGAAACGTAAGTCTATTCATATCTTCTTGTTTATTGAACATTGTATAAAAATATGATAAACGAATCTTACTTTTATCTTACGTAGCCTACGTCTGCACTTTTGCTTATGATGATTATGGGAATTGGCAAGTTTTAGTCTGAACAAAATGCGGCGATGACTAATATGAAAAAGGACAGTGTAAATTGTTAGTTGATTTTAAACGTTTTCGGATTTCTGCTTGAACAGCACCTGAAGTTCAAGTTCATACAGTGAAATGACCCGGGAGGTCAAAGCCCCTCTTGAATATTTGCTAATACTATAGTTTTCTCTTTGAAGGCTTTAGTGTTATAAAAGCTTTCCAGTCCTCTAAGGAAAAAGAGAGCGAAAAAGAGGGAGAGAGAGAGAGAGCAAAGCACTTTACCATCACCATTTGTACTGAGTGAAGTTTCTTTGGAGTCTCCTTGAGACAAGTGACCAGAATGGTCCAAAGTGAAGGCCTTATCAGTCACCCACACAATGGTGCCACCCCATGAATTATATTGGTGGGGGGAAGAGGAAGCCACAGAGGTGCCTTGCGCAAACCGGCCGCATTGTGGACCATCTGGGTGACAATAAACACCGCCCCATTTGCTTGGTTCCATCATTCAAGGCCAAGATAGCAGATCTGGACCTAAACTATAGCTCACTATCAGTACTATCACTGCCTGACCTGGCAAAGAGATGGAGGTGAGGCTCAAGGATATCTCTCACTGGAGGGGCAGGGGAGGCGGCGGTGTTAAGAAAGTGATTATAGCCATTCTGTTGAAGATGGAGGTGTTTTTGTGTGGAACAGAGGATGTGGCTGAAACAGATAAAAGGAAAATAGGAGCAACATGCTCATATTCTGAAAAGCTTAAACTTTTAGATACTACTGAGTTGAAAAGCTTTTTTAGATGTGATTGTATAAATATTCATCTAATTGCTCATTACAAATTCTTATGTCTCATATTTGGAAACCATGTTTTTTTTGTTTGTTTTTGGAGTACCTAAATAATCTTGGTTGTTCCTTTATTTATCAAATTGGACTTTATTAGATCTGTTTGATCTAACCCTCATGTCAAGTGCTTTTTAGTATATAATGTGCAAGCAATATACAAAAATGTATAATTCACATATAGGCCAACAAATAAATAAGATTAGGAGTTACTTGATTTTACTGCAGCCTTAAGTATATTCATGCCTATTTGACAGAAAACTGCTGAAAATGAAGAGTGGAGAGTGAAGGACAGCTTGAAAACATTAAAGGTAAGAAGGTTAAATTTTACAATTTGCTGTTTGATTGGTTCAGATCAATCACAGATTTACAGTGATGAAGTGCAAGGGCCACATGTCTAAGGAGCTTGAACAAGTGAGAAAAAGACGGAGAGAAAATGAGAGAAGGGGCAGGTCGATGGAGCCATGTCTGCATGGATGTATTGTTTTCTTTTTGCCACAAGCTGACAGCATCACTTAATCCAGAGATGACATGTCGATGCGCACTGATCATGTTCAATGAAGATCAACAATTAAGACCCCCATGATGAAAGGCAAGATCAATCAAAGTGATAGTTTGCTGCTAATTCAAAAAAATGAATTATGAACACTGATAGCATACAAAATGCTTAGCAGTAAGCAGATGGGGCACAACATATTTATTTGTTTGTTTGTTTTCTGTAAAAACAGGTTTAACATTCAAGATGCATTAAATTAACTCACCAGGCAACAAATAAAAGGAAGATTTTAGTAAAAAGGTATACACACATACTTTTTTTTTGTAATTTAGCACAATTACTTTATTCAAAGATGCATTCAACTAATCAAACATGAGCAAAGACTTTTACATTGTTACAGTTCTTTTTCAAATTAATGCTGTTCTTTTGAATATTCTGTTAATCAATAACTATATTATATATTATAAAGATTTCTGAAGAATCATGTGAGTAATGGATCCTTAAACAAATTACATTTTAAACTGTTGTTTTAAATTTTAATATTTCACAGTAAATTGTGTCTATTTGTAGGATATACATTTATATCAATATTTATAGGATACCTATCTCATATGTAATGCTGTAGGTTGGAACAAAAATGCTAAGTTAACAATAAAAATAATAATAGCAAAATAACAGTTTCATTGCAGATATGTTTTATTATTATTATTATTTTATTTTTCTAACTCCAACTAAATTCACTCTCCCTCTTATTTAGGACGCTTGGTATATCATAAGAGATCATTCTAAAATCTAATGGCTGTCTGTAGGAAACTCAACATATGAGAGTCAGCAATAAATCAAGACATATGGAGGTATATATTTAAAATATATTCATTCAGACACCTCTGATAAAAAAAAAAATACTGAAGGCATAGTGCCTTTTCAAATGTACAGGCCTTAGTAATCCAGTTTGGTTATACTGATACAATAGCAATAATAACATAACCAGCAAATCCAGTCCAGTTTAATGGTGTTTCCACTGAAACACTCAGTGCCGAGGGCACAAAAGCTTGAAATGAATCCACTAAACATACATATACCGCATATGTATTTTTTACAGCCCTCATCGTCCCTTGTTTTGACTGCGTGTCCTTAAGATTTATTCAAACGGTTGACTGTAGCTCCTAGACTCTCCATTCAGATCCTCTTTCATTTAAAGCAGAGACCCAGAGAGGAGTTCTGTGTGAGTAATCTAAATGGCTTGTGTCACTAGAGCCTGAATGCAATATCAGGTCTGTTATTATAGCAGTGGCCCTCAGGAGGGAGTGAACTGGACCAGTCTGCATTAGAAGCATTACTGTTGCTCCTCATTCAGCTCTGACTGTGGAAGTTGTCGAGCCCTGCTGACAATTGAATTGTTTTGGGCCTGTAAATGAGAGTAAACTCTATTAGTAAAGGTTTTATGGGGCTAAATTCACCTGTCTACTCTCTAAGTCGCTGTTGCTGTGGTTTATTTTAGTAGTATCACTGATACCCAAGGCACTACATGTTGTACGTGATGCCTTTGTCAGGCTTTTTAAGTGTTTGTGTGTGCGTTTTAAGGGAGGGGGGGGTGGCTTTCGGTTGGAAGTAGATTTTTGTTTCTTTCTGAAAACAAATAAATAAATAAACCAGGAAAGAGCAATTCCTGGGATCTTGTGTACTTTTTTTTTATCAGTAGGGTCCAAAATTAATACTCCCCAAGAGCTGAATGTGAGTAACAGTTGACTTTGGCGAGTAAATAAAACTGGCCAGTTGGCCGGTAACTTTATTAACTTTTAGCGCAGTGGAAATTTTATCATCTGAGGTTTATATAGGATGCCAGAGGCATATTTTTTTCTCTCCAGAATGCCATAATATTCCACTTCCCTCCATAAGCAGAATATTCCTTGCATTAAATGGCCAAAATGAAAATATGAAAGAAAAAGTCAAGATGCATCACGTTTTTTGCAGCTGCTGTGAAAAACTTAGCTTTGCATTGTTGTTTAAAAAAAAAAAAGGCTAAAACTGTTAAATAATAATAAAAAAAACAAAACATAAAATAAAAAAAATATATATAATAATAAAGTATTTATGGTGTCAATTTCACCTTGCCATAATAAATAAATAAATAAATAAATGTGTGGGGTTTTTTGGGGGGGGGGGTTAAGTAGCTGCATGAATTGTGGACTCCTTGGCATGTTTGTGAGCACAAGCATGCTAATTTGAGTTAAGTTGTTAATGCACCGCTGATGACGGCTGACAAGAAAACTAAATGAAGCAAACTAAAGATGCCAGTGTTGACCAAAAGACAAGAAGTAATACAGAAAATGAAAGCAAATTTAAAGCAAGGGACGGTTAGGAAATGGCAAGAAATGTGAAGCAAAAACAGTGACGTTTAATTCGGTACCCTGAGGGCGCTCATGTTGTGTGACAGGGGTTCACATGTAATCACTGTAAATGCTGAAGTGTTAGCTACACCCCACTGTTCCTCCGCCGTGCCACTCTCACACCTCCCCTGCACAACCTCATTACCCCCCCCCTCACACACAGCCATTAATGGACACTCCTCCCTCCTCCTGTTCTTCTCTTCCTCTCTCCAAATACACCACATTGAGATCATTTCTCCATAATCAGCTAAATGGCCTTTTTTAATTGTACATTTACAATTTGGCCTTGTGCAACCCAAGGTTATTATAAATTATTTTGTAATTGCAATTTCAACACACTCTTTTAGTGTAATTTTTTTATTTTATTTTAGTGCTAAGAATAGTTAAATCTTCTCATAATTAATAATATGATAGTTAACAATTTAAATAATAATTGTAATAATAATAATACATATTGTCTTCTTTTCTTTACAATTATTAATATCAGATATCAACTTTTGTTATTTCTATGAAACATATTTTTTTTCTGAAATATACATATGCATGTTTGTGTGTTTATATTTACATAATACATATACACGGCACACACACACATATATTATGTAAACAAAAACTTGCGATTAATTGCTTGACAATAATTATTAATCACTTTTACAACTACTGATAATAATTTATTAATAATACTAAGAATAAGCATAAGAAAAACAAATAATAAAGAAGAACAACACCAATTATTATAAAAATTATATATATATATATATATATATATATATATATGTGTGTGTGTGTGTGTGTGTAATAATAATAATTTAAAAGTGCCCTATAACGATTCTTCTGGTATTAATGATAATAATTAGTATTTCCTTCTAATTTATTAGAATGCTTAAAGGCTTCAACTGCCTGCATTCAGCAGAGTTAATAATACACAGAGTGTCATAATGCGCTAATGTGCATGCGCTTTTTGACACACAGGTGTGCAGATCGTGATCAAACTTGAAGGGCACGTGAAATGAGCTGATAAGTGCTGCTTGATTTACTGGTGCTCACTGTGAGAAATCCACAGCGGAGATTATGTGCAGTTAGTGTAGTTATCTGGATGGGATCAGCTGTGTCTACGGTGGCAGAGGGGTGCGGGCCAGAAGTGCAGGGGTCTTTATGGGCCCTCTGGCTCACTGACCACAGGCCATTAACTCGTATAGAGCCCAGAGCCCAAGCAGCAGAGCACAGAGAGTGCTTGAGCCGTGACCCCACCCGGGATCACCTTATTACTCCTACACATTATGTCTCCCACTGCGATCCTTCTATTTAAGTGACTTCAGCAGGAAAAGAAGCATGGGGTAAAAGGAGAGAGAGAGAGAGAGAGAGAGAGAGAGAGAAAGTGTGTGTGTGTTTGTGTTTAGTTTGGAGTTGAGATCTAGACTTAAAGAAGAGTTTAAGTCAAGTGATTTATTGGATGTGTCCACTTGTCTCGGGCTACTTGGAGGACAGATGTGGGGTGGATGGACAGCATCTGAGGGAGGAAATAGAAAGGACAAGGGGGCTGTTCGTGTGACATTGTTATAGAATCAAACAGTGGCCAAGCTTAACTGACCTCAGAAGCACTCCTGTGAGAAAAAAAGTCTGACATGTGTGTGGCATGTGTGTCTGAAAGAAAGAGAGAGAGAGAATGAAATAGAGAGAGAAGTGCAAATGGAAGTTGATCTACTTCAACCGCCTGGGGTCGGCTATGCCGCCGACGGCAGCACATTGATTTTTATTCAGATGTCAGCAAAAAGAACTGAAGCTGCTCTGTCATATATGATCGTACATATAAGAGTAATACAGCATTTAAATCTGTAAAGGGTCTATTTTTTATTTGTAGACACTCACGATAACAACAAAACATTCTGCTTTTGGTAAATAAAGAAAATGAACGGTTCGTTCTCCACCGTCATGTTTGAAACACGTCAATAAAATGAGCTGAAACTCAGTGAAAACGTGACTCACAGACATGAGAGATATATTTATAGAAGGCTGTATATGTCTAGTCTAAAATGTAGTTAGTCCTGTCGAAAACAAATATTCTGTGATAAAGTTATCAGTATGAAACCAACACTATGTTTGGTTTCTTTGTCTGAGCTAATTATTTTTAATTCGACCATGCCCGCGAGCTACACACGCTATTGTTATTACAATCGTCCACGTGAGACGCGCGCGACATGCAAACGCCCCACAACAGGGTCGCGAAATCTGCAGCAAAACCTTTCTTCAAGTTCACTTTGGCTGCTTTTCGTTTCTGGAAGAAGACGCGCTTTGAGAAATAAGATTGCGTTACCTCAGACAAAGAAGATTTGACGCGCGGCTCGATTCAGGAAGAGATCATTTACATGAGTAAGTCTCTCTCTTATTAACATGCTTGTGTTAGTTGTTATTGTTTTACTAACTTGTACACATTTCAGACCTTAGACCTTTTCCAAACTAATTCCTGAATAAATGTATAATCAAGTGAAACAATATGAAGTTTCATTATCGGCATCTAAATGTTTTAAGATGCCAGGATGAGTAAGAAAAAAGACAGCCAGATGAATTTACCTCAAGATGCATCACGCAATGCAAGCTGATCCATGGAGTAATGACTAAGTAATCTTTTTTTTTTTTTTTTTTGCATTAGTTTACATGGTATTGTGGCATAAACCTGAACACATTTACTAGTTGGGTTTTTCCCAAACTATAATTCCTGGCTAAAATGCTTGAAATCGAATGAAACGGTTTTAAAATGGCAGGCACTCTATTGACAGACTTCTACATTTCTTATAACGCAATGATGTTTCCAAGATAAAACAATACAATATAAAATGCTCTTTTTACGATAAAACAAAGCACATGTGCATCTGTCTATGACTTAAAAATCATTCTATATAAATATATACCCGATATTAACATGCTCACAGATGTTTTGTTGTTTGTTTTTTAGTGATCAGATGATTTCAGTGATCAGAAACACAGATGAATCCTGATGACTTTCCAACTCTCTTCAAGCTGTTGACCTCTAGGAGTGCTGTACCAACATCAGATGTTTAACTACACTGATATACTACGGTTTTATTTTTCTTGAAAAGAAGCAGCAAACACTTAAATATCAGGTATTGTATACATATTTCACTTGTTGAACATGATTGACTCAAAGTTTGTTCACATCTCTGTAGTTAGATCATGTGCTCAATAATGTGTGTTTGACCTTCATTATGTATTTTTTTCAATCTCCTTGCATTCTTTCTTACCTGCCTCAGTCACAGTCACTAATGGGCCATTAGAGGAGGGGTCTTTGTCTCTTCAGGTGAGAATCACTAAATATTAATGTCCATTGTCACTCCCTTGCATACAGGCTTTTGAAAATGTCTTTTAAAATTTAAAACACTATATGGAGAGCCATGTCACACTTTACAGGCTGCCCTGTAAATCCTTGCTACAGGCCTCTAGAGGGACATCAGCCAAAAGTGTGCGGCTCTCGCTGGCAAGCGTTGTAGAGGCCAGGCCAGTGCAGGTAGCATTCCTCAGAAACACAAAGGGGTCATTATCACTAAAAAAAATCACAAAATAATTAACACGACTATTCATTCAATTCATTTTGCAGTGCACAGATCTGCAACCAAACACTTTTGGAGCTAAATTACTAAAACAGTTGTTTAAGATAGATAGATACAGTAGATATGGACAATCTGAATGACTGTGAGACAGGTAACAAATTTCAGAGTGTTCTGGGCATGTGCCAGTTTTTCCTCTAACTTCTTAATCAAGTCTGCGATGTCAGGATCGCTTTGTCTTTCACATGTTAATTCAGTTGTTAATGGGAGCTGAAGTTGCAAATGTCCAACAGCTCAAAAACACCGGTACAAGCCGTCAGAAATGTGCACACATCAATACAGGAACATGAGGATGTGTGACAGTTAGTTTCCAGAGTCTAAGGCTGTGCTGATCTCGGCTGTTGATCAACAGCGCTCTGAAGATTGTTAATGAGTCCTAAATGTATAAAATGTTAAACCAGAGATTAACATGTTAAAATTATTTACTCAATTATTCTCATTCCAAACTTGCATTTACTTATTATTTATTTACTAGAAACTGCAACGATCTGTATGTATAGGTACGTTTTCAAAAATATACGTAGAGGCATATATTTGCAATGAGTCTAAAGTTGCAACAAAAATACCAGAATTTAAGTTTTAAGTCATTTGTAAACTCAAGAATCAAGAAAGATCGTTGAATTAATCATTCTTTTAAGTCAGTTATTTTCAGAAACGTCCACTTTCCTGTCCCTATACTTTACAGAAATATTACATATGAGTTACACATTAAGGTTCCGATTTCTTATATTTTAAAATGAGACAATGTGTTATTGTGTCTGAGCCATCAATGTGGCATTATTATGATTTGTTTATTAAATTTATAGAATTCCAAGCACCAAACAACTGCTTGTCTCCACTGTACTATATCGACGGAAAGTGCTTTATTTTGAGGTCAAAAGCAGGATTTTCTACCATTTAAACTGCAAAAGTCTATTCATAACTATCAAATATATGATGTAAATGGATTGTATTGATTGTATAATGAAAATAGTGGTCCCGCTTAACAAAAGTCTTTTATTTTAGGATGAAAAATCACACTGATGACATCACTCGACTTCCTCCTTCCTATTTCCTGAAGATCTGTGAAGGCAGGACCATGGTAAGTCCATTGTCTGTTTTCAGTTATCAGAAATGTTCTCATTCATCTCAAAAAATCGAAAATAAAATTAAGCCTTCATTTAGATGTATTCATAAAGTCAAAGATAACCTACTAAGTGGTTTAAGTTTAAATGTTAGAAAAATAAATACATTTTAAGACATTTTGCCATGCCAAAAGTGGAGGTTTTTGTAGAACGACCCAAGACAAGCTATCAGACATAACTGTCAAGTTAAGTTTGGGACAACATGAAGATAAATAATAATGACAGAATGCTTATCTTTTGGGTGAACTATAACTTTAAGAACAAGTTACTGTGTTATGTGTGATATTTAATTCTACTGAATGTTGAAACAATGTATGTGTGTGTGTGTGTGTGTGTGTGTGAGTGTGCAGCAGGGTTTTGGTGGACAGTGTGTAGGTACTTTAGTTTTACTGCTGCTCTGATTTCTATAGGGCCCAGGGGTGAAGGCCAATGTCACGGACATTTCACAAGCACTGCTGATTTATAGTGCAGTCAGTGGCTTTTTTAAAACACGGCCAGACAAATCCATGTTTTCCCCTGCTTTCAGGGTTTACGGCCCCCTCTGAGCTTCACCTCACTCTTTCTGAGGCCCCTCCATCAACACCCTACTGTTCATATTACAGCACAGTTAGTTTGCCCTATGGACCGCCCGTTTGGAAAACATACTCCAATGCCCTCGAGTCAGTGTGTTTATCCCAATCCTTTACCCCCTACATGCTAACAGAGAACACTGGAAGCATTGCTATCAGTCACATCTCAACACACACCTTGCATAAGTCACAGCACGTTCCGCAAATTAAAAAGCATTTCACTCTGAGCGACTCATGTCGAACTGATCTTTAGAGACAGGAAGTAAGCGATTAGATTATCTGTTAAAAAGATAAACACAGGGGCCCCTTCATTAACCTAATGAAGATAAAGCACACTGATGAGCTCTTAAGTCAATTAACAATATTTTAAAGAGGACAAAAAAAGCAGAAATCAGAAACGGACAGCAAAGGAAAATTGTCATGCAGAGAGAGTTTCTCCAGGTTTAAACAATTCGTGCGATACCCTCCGGTTCAAGCCAGTTGACATCTAGCCTCAGCGTGAACTCCTCTTCGTCTCTGCTCTTCTATCTCATACACCAACAAGCTTTCATTAACTATAATTAACTGCACACAGTCTGTGCATCTCCAGCAAGCATGAATTGAGAAAATGAGAGCGAGAGAGAGAGACGGACAGACACAGGAAAACATGACTGCCACAGGAAGAAAGGTTGTGACCACATTGTGATGAAAGCTAAAATGAGACAGATCTGCACTTTCTCACAAAATGTACAATTGCACTAATTTCTGAATAACGTTGCACCTCTTAATTAAGTAGATAAACACATTTAATTATTTAATACATAAAACCTCATCTGATAAAACAGTTGTTTGGTATCGATGTGTGTGTTTTGATTAGAAAATAAATAAGTAAAAAGATGTATCATTACCGATCGACAGATTTTACATAGTTCCATCCAAAGTTTCCTTGGCAGATTTTTTTTTTCTGTCTCAGATATTATTAGTTCTATTCTGCAAGGACACATTATAATTAATAATAAGTAGTAGTTCTGTCATGAAACTCTAGATGATGCAGGCTGATGGGTTAACACAAACTACTAATATTCACAGTGCTAAACTACATTAACTACAAGCTGATTGGTTCATGTTGTCTACACAGGCAGTGAGCTTGCTTTTTTACATTTAAAGGGCTAGTTAGCATTGACTAGAGCAATTTGAGGTAATATGCTATTTGTGCAGCAGCAGTACTGTATGCCTTAAACACTCGCACACTGTATTGGCAGTAGCAAGTTCCCGTATTTGCTTTGCAGCAGCAATAATCTACAACAACGGCAATAACCACAAGCAGCAGTAATTTATAGTAACAGCATAGCAGATCTGTTCCACGAAGAACATTTAACGTTACCATGCTAAAATCTTCCACAAGTTGTCATGATAGAATGACATTTAAATGAAATGGTACGCATATTCAAATGGACAACTGTAATAAATTGTAATAAATAATAAAACCTCACAATATTTTTATTTTACTGTATTTTTGATCAGATAAAAGCAGTCCCGGTGGGCATAAGAGATTTCTTTTAAACACATAAATAAATAAATAGATCTTACCAACGTATTTGTGCTGTAACTGTATGATAAAGCAAATATTCAGCCAATAAAGCACACTAAAACTGAAAGGAAAAGAGAAACACACACACACACACAGAGAGAGAGAGAGAGAGAGAGAAGCTTTTGGTAAACACTGTGAACACTAACCTTTGTCCACCCCTGTTAGCTACACTAACTGAGGTCTGGGCCAGTGTTAGTGAGGTTGTGAAAAGTAAAATGTGAGGGCTCAGTCCAGGACCTGAGAGAAAGCAGATTATGGTGACTCGTTTATGGCTAAACAACCAGGAAAGAGTAATAGAATACTGAAGGGGAGAAATAAACATAAAAAATAAACATCTATAGGGTTTTCTTTTTGTCTAATGGTCAAATGCACTGTTTGATTTTATAGTGATATAATCACTATTACAAAAACACTATAGGTGTCTAAGTTCCATTATATTTTGCAGTAAAGGTAGCAAATAAAATGGATTATTAACTTTCGTAATATAAGTTTCTTTATTTTAGCAAAATTATGACATTACATCATCCCTGACAATCCTTAAAACCACATCTTCAAACCATAACTACTTCATATACTGCAAATGAAAATTGTCTTATATATATATATATGTTGTTAAAATAATCATCACTACTACTGTATGTCCCGACAGAAGAAAGATAGCAACTCCATTTAATATATGTATGATATGCAAAGTATCATTATTTAATCATGAGATTTTCTCATATCTGACTGTTACAGAAAATAAATAGATGGAACTGAAAATCAGTTTGAAAGGGTCCTGTAGTTTCAGCTCATTCATTCTTTGAAGTGAATGCTAGATTTGTCAGTTTTAAAATAAATATTTGACACATTATGAATCTGACATTTAGTGACAGGCAAGGGAAAACAGATTTAGTGAGAAAACGATTGAGATTGAAACAAATCTCAGTCTCCTCAAATCTTAGACAGAATTCCTCAGACTCATCCACAATAATACTTTCATACATAATATTTTTCCAGTTAGTAGTTTTGGTTTGTCCCAGTCATCAATAATCCATTCACAGCAACAAGCCAAAGCACAACAGCTCCACCATTTCAGCGTCGCTCATTATTGCACACCTTTTTCTTCTCTCACCCTCTTCTTTCAATAAACTTATTCTCTTCCATCCTCTAGGGTTTTAAATCTATCTCCATCCCCCTCTCTTTCCTTCTCTCAGCTGCCCAAACAGCAAGGCCCGAAAAAGATTGCAGTTCATTTCAAAGCGCAGTGGATGGAGGCCTCATTTACGCGCTCCTGGCAACTCAATCAGGCCAGCCAGCCCTGATGAGTGAGTGACTAGTTTCAGACTGCCAGTCAATATGTGTCTGCCGTGATAGAATGTCGGCATCTTCACCTCTCTCTCTTTCTCTATCTCTCCTTTTTCTCCTTGTCTAATCAATGTTATCAAAATGGAGGAAAAGGGAAAAGGAAAAACATTGAGACACACAATAACTATATCTCACCAGCAATACAATCACATTTACCTGATTCAGACTGTACGTTATACACGTCAAAAGAAGGCGAGATGGTGTTTCTGACTTGCTACTGTTTTATTTAGAATTACTTTGAAAATTATATTTTGATTCAGATGGCAAATAACGGTTAAACAGTTTTTATATTTCATAATATTTAGATATCACAATATATATATAAAAAAAAAGTTAGCAGTAGCTTAAAAACATTGTTTGTAAGTTTGCTTGCTTGCTTGTATTATTAATATAATTTACCACATTATATATTGGTTAGTTTAATTTTGGTGTTAAAATGTATATTATTGTAAATGATATTTCTTATTATATTATATTATTAGTGTTGTCAAACGATTAAACATGATTAATCAGATCCAAAATAAAAGTTTTTTTGTTTACGTGATGTTTTCATATAATAAAAACACACATATAATATATATTTTCAAAATGTATACTGATAAAAACATATATTTAATACATAAAAAAACAAATATAAAATATACACACATATCTTATGTAAACAAAAATGTTAATCGATGTGATCAATAGCTTGACAGCACTAATTATTTATTATTTATTATGATAACTACTATTAAAATATTTTTTCTTCATTATGACATATGCTTCAAAATAAAGTAATGCTACTCACAAGAAATTAAAAACATGACAATCATTAAAGATATTTAAACAAATGACTAGATGTTTGGAGGGAAAAACTGACTGACCCCTTAACAACCATCTGAACATGTAGCCGCACTCATAATAACTATGAAATACATGGCTGTTAGTAATTGATTTCATTCTTAAATTGTTTCTTTTTTTCTCGTATTTTTGGTGCTGATACCTCAGTGTGTGTGTGTGTGTGTGTGTGTGTCTGTCTTATTAAAACACAGACTCTCTCTCTCTCATGGCCGACTGGGCTGGAGTGTCCCCAGTGTCCTCTATTACCCAGCGCCCCACTGAACATGCTCTGCAGTCTGCTGACCTCCTGCCCTGCCTGTCACCCTGATGGCTACTGTTATCCCAGGCTACTTATTTCACCAAAACGGCCTTTTGTTCCTCCTTGTATTGAAAACATCAAGCCAAGCCAATTACAGGCATAAACAGACCGGTCATTTCTAGAAAGGTGAGTTTGTTTGTGTGTGGGGGGGAGGGTGGTGTGTTGTTTTGATCTATCAAATCCGTCTTACAAATTGACACAGGAAAAAAATAAAAATCTTGGAAAATTCAGTGAAAATTAATTGCTACCCCTTATGGTGTTGTTTATCTGTGTCGTTTTAGCAAAAGGATGAAATGAAAATCATTGCAAAGACATAGAAAAATACACTAGAAACAATAAATAAATAAAAACAAGCAATTAACTTGAACAACATACTAATTGTTTACTAAAAGGTTCATAGAATTTTAGTAATGAATAGGTTGATTTCTCTTATAATAAGTGAGAGTAGGCTCAATGCCATCAATTTAAGTTTAATTCAAAACATGTTTATGATATTGTAACTAAAATGGTTATGTATCTGCCTTTCAATGTTGTAACATGTTTGAGTAGTAAGGGAACACTGAAAGAAATAGATTTTTTTTTTTACTATCACTTTAAATCGCTATAAAATATTATAATCAATTTCAAAGAAAGTGCACTGAAATTATTTATTTAAAATGTAAATAATATTTGCTTTATTTTTTTTTAAATATAAACAAATTATATAAGTAATATACTATGTATTCATTAAGATTTTATGGAGTTGTAATTATTTCTACGTTTTAAATGCTGTCAATGCTTAAATGTACACATTACACACAAATACTATTTAGATGATGCTGGATAACTGGACCAATGGGTTTATAATTCATATGTTGTTTAATTATTATTTTCATATTATAACATGTTATATTCTGAAACAAGCATAATTTGCATACCTGTGGAATAGTTTGCATTACTCCATACTAAAACGATTTCACATACTGTGATGACATCTTGGCGAGAGTGGCTTTACGTGCCCGCAGTGGAAAATGCTGTTGACTGCCTAATAAATCTGCTTTACCACCCAAAGGTCAGCAGGAAGCATTACAGTGTCTCCGCAACGGCGGGATTCGTCTACAAAGCACATCTCCTCACTCCTTTTTCCAAGGATCACTGAAATTTATAAGTTGCTGAACAAGTACTAAAGGCCATTAAAAACGTAGCTGGAATTTATGTGAGGCAGAGGTGGAAATTATATAATTAGGGGGCTCAAATAATTTTTCAGTCGGATTCTTCTCACAGACCTTTAAGTTTAATTGGGTGCTAACGGCAGCTAGGAACCAATGATGATGACAGACACGGGAAATAAATCAGGGGGAAAAGTCAAAGGTCGCACTTATACATGAGGAAGACATATGTAATGAGGAGGAAAAGGGAACAAGGCTCTTCATGTTATTCTAGATACTTTTTAAGGTCTGTGTCTTTTAATTGCTTGACCTCTTTGTCACTTTGACCTCATCATGAATGTACAGACCCATTTAGTGTTATGTAAATACAGCACATCCTAACAAGGAACAATATGACCATTGACAATAAAAAACAAAGTTTTCAGCCAATCAGAAATGAGCATAAAGATGCACATATTGTTCGCTTACACTATACATAATTTATTCTGCCATTTGGAACAATAGTAGCATCTCAATCAAGACACTAAACATTTGTTTGTTACTACATGGAAGCATTTATCATTGTCCACTGGACATAAATTAAGCTTGAAATGAACCTGGTGTGGAGTGGTAAATTTCATGGAGTAGAAACAAGCAAAATGGATACACTTTATAAACATATACCTTGTATTGTCATGACTTATGATTCTTTGGATGGCATTTGGTAATTGTCTTATAATAGCCAATGTTTTCAAACTTCTGTAGTCAGTCTCTTCCGTTCAAGGTTTGATGTACATGAGCATCAGGATTTTAGTTAAATACATTTCCAGTTTGGGGAGAGTTACCCAACAAAAATGCTACAGAAATATTAACCATGCAAGTGATAAAATGCAATGTTGCTCATCCTGCGATTGGTTGAGACAAGAAAGTTGGGCTGAATTCAAAATAACGCATAGCGTTGCCAGATATGCAGCTAACAGTCTGACAGATAGTTACCAAACCTGCTATCCATAACCAAAACAAACAGTCAAACTAATAAAGAAAAAAAAGGCAAGATTCATCATTAAGAACACCTCAGAAAAAAAAGTCCCTTCATGTCTATCAAAGTTTTTAATCTCTACTAGGCAAAATGGGCTGGTGTTCAATCAATCAGTTCCAGATTCACTTTTCATTTATTTATTTATTTTGGGCCGGTCCTCTACAGCAGTCTGCTTTAATAATACTCCCATCAGCAGATGCATTCAGCGGAGATTTCCAATTTATTTCTAATCAAGCTTTATCTAATATTCTCCAGACAGGCAATTAAAATTTCAGAGTACACCGAAAAGCCATTGCTCACTTTTTATTTTCTTCCAGTGTTCATTTAGAGTGTTATTTCATTAAAAACGCTCTCGTTGATGAGTTTGGTGCTATTTGCCGGCACATTTAATTACTATATTCAGCATCCTCTCCTGTTGAGAACCCTATCAGACACTTTTGCCTTTCTCTCCATTTAAAATACCTTTACAAGACAGCGTCCAGGGTCAGAAATCTACTTTAATTACTCAGACACCAAAATATGAATCTTCACCACAATCAGTTCCATCTTGTGCATCATTGTCCAGACCATGGGTGTAATTTAAGAAATCTCTAGATGTTTGTAGTGTATCAGCTGTGAACTTCTCCCACTGCACAGTTTATCACTATCACTAGTTTATAGTGGGTCCTACACTAACCTCAGTTTTTCCACTAAGATAGCATGCGACTGGAAGGGTGTAATTGGAAAGGCTGAATTCATCATTAGAAGTTATAATGAGATTCTTCTAGTAAAATGTAGTTCAGTTACAGAAGCTATGAGCACCATAAACAAGCAGCAGTGTGTTTACAACCCTCTCAATGTGGGTAAACCATGATGGGATGCGATTCATCATTTGTTTCCAGCAAAGAGGAAGATCCCTTCAGAAGTTTTACATGGAAGTGAAATCAATTTAACTAAGTTTTAGCATTAGCATTTTTTTAAATGCGTGCTGTTTTTGTGACAGTAGCCTAGTCTTATGTTTATAAAATAAATCATAATTTAAAAAATGTGTTTATGGGGCTGTATGTAGGGTGTTTAAAAATGTTTACATGCTACATAAAAAAGCCACAGTGACTGTCAGAAAGCAGCAGGCTTTTCAACAAAATGCTAATGCTAAAACATAGCTAAATTGATTTCACCTCCATCATGAAGAGTTGGGAGTAGGTGATGGTCCTCTCGCTGGCAACAAATAGTTGTCATACATCTTTGAATTCTAAAAATACCAGAGGAAATCCATGAGGGATGAGAAACTGCATTCAACAAAACAACAACAAACCAGAAGCTAGATTCTTCAAAACCAACACTAAATCACTTAGCCTACTATCTTGGAATAATTACTTTTTTATTTCACATTATTTTAGGCTAAATGTCAAAAACATTAACTCCTTTATCAGAAAAATGTTAAGTTGTTCAACTTACAATGAACAACAGAAAGACATCTACGTAGCTACTTAGCCTATTAGCACTGCTAATGCAAAGCTAGCTACTGTGTCAGTGACTCATTGATATGACCTTTAGATAATGCTTAAGATCCAGTAATCCAGCCTCAGCGTCATCAACATGATGGAGGAGGAGGTCTATGGAGACCTGCTGCCTCTGTTCCAAAGAGAACACCTGCTAGCCTACTATGTTTGCTGTGTTCCTAAAGAGGTCAGTCAGCCAAATTCCATTGAAACATTAAATTCAGTTAGAATTAGATACTAGCTGCTGATATGTAGAAACGACTGGTATTAACGACCTCTGTGATTAGTTTGCCAATAAACCACTCTCTTATGTTCAAGCGAGGGGAGCGTACGGTTCCAATACAATATTGATTTGGCTGAACATATGTACATGTATATGATCACTACTAACTGCTAACGAACCAACATGATGCCAATGCGTCATTTAATTAATAATATATAGTACTATATTCATTAAATACTTTAAAAAATATGAATTAAATATTTTAATAGTACTATTGGCTTATTAGATGCAGAAATTGCTGTGAGGAAAACAGAGGCCTAGTCAGCAGTGATATGACTACTTAAACTGAATACACTTCTGGTAGAGGATCTGTACTTTATGGTGACCGATTTTGACTTATTTGGTATTTCCCTCCCAACAAATCAATGCAGCCCTGTTATTGAAAGGGTCATTTTACGTACTTCAATGGGGGAGATTGTGTCCTCCCTCTTCCTACACCCCCTTTTTTTAACATCTCAGGTAGTGCTGGTTGGAGGGCAGCCTTTCCAGACTGTCTCCAGGCTCTTGGTGTTTAATCAGAGACTCTTTGATTTCATGCACTGCTTCACTTTCACTGCATCTGTCTTGCTTATGGCAAGACGGGTGAAAGCAGCCCGGAGCTTATGTGAAAATTGTGCCTGTGAGGGGAAGAGTACAATGCGTGCCAGGGGTACAAGATATTACAAGCAAAACACAGACTCGCAAACACTCATACACAAACACACACACGCGCACATACACAAATCACGCCCTAAGTACTGCACGCTTCTCGCCTATTTAGGGCGACCGTGTCCAGCAGTGGATTTGAATATGCATGACTCTCCCAGAATCCCTTGCAGCGCAGCCTCTGTGCCTAGTGCGCGTTGGCCCACTCGCAAATCTATGGAAAAACAAGCATCTCATTTGAATACTTTACCAGCATATCCTGTCATACACGATAAATACTTAGCCAAGAAAGGACATTATAATTTGGAAAACAGCAGGATGTAAAAAACAAAGTTATCATGCTGCATACATTGTATTTGACATTTGGCTACGCACATTGTTGTCAGGGTTACTTTCAATACTTTGCTAAGTGTATTTCAGATCATATCAATGAGAGCACAAGCTGTGTGAAAGCGGTCAACGCAGGGTTGAGCGCAAAGTCAATCTTAGCCCAAGGCAGTGCATTAGATATTACTTTCAGATCAGCAAATGTCTTTTTGCATTTGGCAACACTGAAAAATTGTCAGAATAGCACAGTTCAGTCTGTCCCTGCTCTCTCACATGACTTCTAAACAGCGTTTCAAAACCAAACAAGTGACCTGCCCATGACTACAATGAATATCAGTGTTTTCAACTCTCCAAATGTGTGTATATATGTAGATTATGCCTAATAAGCTCACAATGTGAACAAATCATTTACCAAGGTCAAAATGGCTTAAGCAAAACCTGATCTAATAAGGGAAAAAAATGTACCTATACATACGAATCGCTGCAGTTTCCAGTTGAAATGAACACTAGAGGCAGTAAAACTCCCACAACTTTTATTTCTTTTCACACAAAAGTATGATTTTCAGGTAGTAGGTACTTTTCTAATTAATAAAGGCTAATTTTCACACAATTAGTTGCAGAATGTTATGTCAAGACTTTGAACACGTTGTCGTCACATATACAGCTTATATTGAAAATATAAATACATGTACTGTTACATTTTGTATTTTACAAAATTATTTGAGTAGTAGGCCTAGTTTTACATTTATTATATCATGCCTGCCAATTACTGAGCTTCATTCATGCTACCTATGAGGCCATAAACTATAGGTTATGCTCACCATGCCAATTCATAGTGCTATCACAAGAACACCAGGTTTCCAGGACAAAACAATGACACAACAGTCAGGGTGCCAAAGTTATCGCAGTTGTGAAGCCCTCACGCAGAGAAGTCCAGCCAGGCCACAAGAAGTGTGCCAGAACCCGAAGAGCGGCGCTATACAAGAGCGTCTATGTCTGAATTTTCAAAACGCTAGCAGGCTAGCACTCCCAGGCCATCTCCTGCAGTCCCCGTGCAGAAGTGGCTAATTAAATACTAAGGTAGGAATAAAATCTTAATGAGAAACACAAGCTCGCAGCAGAGTTTGGCAGCGGCCAGCCAGCTCTTATTAGGTGTTCTCGCCCATATGTGCTTGGGTGAAGTACCCATTAGCGCTGTCCCTAATGGAGCTCCCTCCATGTTAGCATTAGCCTGCTGCGACTAGCGCGCCTGCAATTTTCCCCCCAAAACTTGGCAGCCGAGCACCGAGGAGAGCCCCGCGATGAAATTTCTTCGCCTCCGTAAATATTTTATGCAAATGAAAATTTAATTCTTTGCTTAGTTTAAGCAATTTCCCCCTGTAAGTAGTGTGTCTGCAAAGGAGATTACAACATTTGCTGGTTTGTTTATAATTTAATTTTTTGATGTCAGTGCTGGCGGAGGCTAGAGACGGAACACCTGTGAGTGTTTATAATGTCCCATCTCTCTCACAGCTGTTCCTTTTCAAAACACCTCGCCAGTGTAATAATTTCATAAAATTTCATGATTTACCATCTGCTAGGCCCCAGCTATAAGCACATGCAATAAGCATTTGTATGGCGCTAGGCCCAGAAAGGTACAATAACTGTATATTTTAACTTAATAGCTTTTCCGGGGCATGCAAATTTCCGCTCGGCAGATTGCTGGGATGCTACGGCGTACGACGGGCCAGCTTCCCTCGCCAGTGTTATTTTGTTTTCTCTCTATTCTCTCACGCTTTATCTGACATCCACAAACACGAGCCCTATTTCAATGCACGCTTGGCCCACGTCAAAATCGAGATATCAAACTCGAGAAGAAAGAGGGACAAGGTAGGAGGTGCGCGCAGATCATTTCCTTTTTAGCATATAATGTCTGTGCATTTGGGTAATTAAAATGATTACTACAACAATTAAAGCAAGTAATTAGAAACTAATTACACTGGCATTTTTTGTGATTACAGGAGCAGATGAAAATAGTGCTCAAAATTAAATTCATTGCATATTCATGGAAATGAAATTAAATAGTGCTGGGTGAATGAGATAATAGGGGCGGGAGGGGAGGGTGGGATTCGGGGGGTCTGTTCACCAGAACAGGCTGTTGCTAATGTTTCCAGACGACATTTTGCTAAATCAGTGATAATCTTTTAATGGCCTTAAAAGGAGTTAATATTTGGAAGACAGTCATAAGCATTGGGGGTGTATTTTTGTTCTCTCTCCTTCTCTCTCTTTTTTATTCTATCAATTCACTCATTTTCTCACCCTCTCTCAGAATGATAAAACCTACCAGCTGTGGCACAATAGAAAACATTTAATCATTATCTAGTCAAATGGAGCTGGAGAAGAAGGGGCTTCCTTGCTATCTCTCTGTTTCTCCATGCACAGCTATGGATTAAATTAAAGAATTGCACTCATTTTTCCATCTCCCCCTCTCTCTTTTGGCTTTTCCATCCTCCTCTCTCTCTCTCTCTCTCTCTCTCTCTCACGAGCACCTTCATGCCTTTGGCTGCTGCCATGATCATGTAATGAGATTCTTCAGATTAAATAGATTTCCTGTTAAACTCGGGGCTCAGCAGATAGGGTGTCAAGAATGAATGGTTATTAACATTTAAATATATCACAGAATAAGAAAGAGTGAGGGAAGCAGTGCAGGAAGATGGGAGGAATAGAAAGAGATACTAAGGAAGGACAGGAGTGGCAGCAAGGGGGAAAAAAAAAAAAAAACTATATGAATATTTCATTGTTGTTGGAGCACGGTGGATTCTGTTTTGTCTGTCTTCCGCTACATATTTTGCTTAAAAAAAAAAACAATGGTGTCAAAAAAACTAATTAGAGAGGTGTACGTGGGTTGTATTTAACTAAGGGCAATTAACAAGTCCTTTTTATGTTGACCCACAACATTCACCTGTATGCCACCCTCAAAAACATTCATGCATATATCACTGTATATACACACTTGTCCAAATGGACACAAACAAACACATGGGTTGCCAAATATAGCTGAGGCAAACAAGAGACTTTTCTGTATATTTTACCATTCGAGATTCATGTAAACTATTGTGACAACTGACCACACTGGAAACAGAAACAAGTTTCAGTGAAGTTACAGTTCATATCTGCAGCTATAAACCATATGTGAATTAAAACAGACACAACTTTATTGAATAAAGTGCAATGCAATCAGATTATGGTAAACTGACAGACAATTTTGTTGTTATGTAAATTAATTAATTAATTGTAATGTCATACTAAAATGCCACACCATAATGGACTTATTAACTTACATTTCTGTATCAGGAATTTCAAGAGTCAATATATATATATATATATGTCATAAATATTTAGATTTTGTATGATATAATGTTAAATTAGTATTTATTTCTATTTTTATTAAAGTATTACTATATTATTTAATTTAACTTTTGATTCATGGAAGTCAATAGACTAAAGTGTTTAGTTACCAGTACAAACACACAGACACACTCACGTCTCCCATTTGCCTCTCTTTCTCATCGCTGTCTCTTCCTCTCTCTCTGCCGTAGATTATTACACAAGATTAATAATGTAAATTTCACTGCCTAGCTTGCCTGAGAAGACCGTGCTTTCAGAAATGGATGGCCCCACCATCCATCACCTCGTTTTTTCCAATCCTGTCCTTTTTCATTTTTCACCATTCCTTTAGGAGGAAAAAAAAAAAAAAACATAGGAGTGGTGGAGAAGAGACTAAAGTAAAGAGAGAGAGAAACACCTAAGAGAGGATTGCACTTGAAGTGACTGCCCAATGTGACTGGACTGTCTGGCTGGAGGTTGGTGAAAGCTAGAGGCAATGTGTTAAAGAAAGGAATGACAGGCCAGAGGTCTGCAACCTTTTTCAGGTGGATAGAGGGTAGGGGAAAAAAACCTTGTTGTTACATGTTATATAGAAGTGAGTGCCACATCATAGCTTATTAATGTATTTAAATAATTGATGAGGCTTACATTGTAAATCCATTAAACTAATGATTTGTATCTGTGTTGATTTGTCATTTCATGTGTACATCCATACACTACTATTTTCTAAAATAAATTAATACTTTATTTATTTATTTTTAAACAAGAATGCATTCTATTGATCAAAAGTGACAGAGGAGATATTTATAATGTTTCAAATATTTATATTACAGGCAAATGAAAAAAAAAACATACTATTCATAAAAGAATCCTATATATCATGGTTTTCACAAAAAAATATAGCACAGTTGTTTTCAACACTGATAATAGTACCAAATGTTGTTGTTTTTTTTTTTTCCCAAATAAGCATAATAGAATTAATTCAGAAGGATCATGTGACTTCCTTCTGGAAATTCAGCTTAGAAATAAATTGCATATTAAAATGTATTCCAAAAGAAAACATGTTAAATTGTTATAATATTTTACAGTTTTACTGTATTTTTGATCAAGAAAATGCAGCTTTAGTGAGCAAAAGAGATTTCTTTGAAAAACCCATTTCAAACAGTAGTGTAATGTTACATTCAAAAATGTCTGAGAGCCGATGATACATTTAGCTAAACTTAAAGGTTGGTTAAGGTTAACTTCTCTTATTTAAAGTGATAGTTCATTCATAAAATCCTTTCTTCGCCTTTCCAAACATGTACTGTATGACTTTCTTCTGTGGAACCCAAAAGTATCCAGTGTATACAGTGAAAGTCTATTCAAAGTCGAATGAAAGTGAACAAAAACCAATGAAACATGCTTTAAATGTATGTACATATTTTCTTTTGCATTTCACAACAGCAGCACCCCTGCTGT
Source organism: Enteromius radiatus (assembly GCA_032357445.1). NCBI lineage: Eukaryota > Metazoa > Chordata > Actinopteri > Cypriniformes > Cyprinidae > Enteromius > Enteromius radiatus. The sequence goes on along the minus strand of JAUCMS010000145.1, from coordinate 13,558,803 downwards.
AAAGTATAATGTTTTATCTAGTTAATATTTCGTGAAATGCAATGAAAATGAACCATCTCTACTGTGCAAGGCCTGATAGCAGTTTTGTATCCATCTCAAGCTTTTACACAGGCAGAGGGGATGTCAAGAAGACACAAAATGCTAATAAATAAATATGAGTTTTATGTATAACCATCACGGCTGCGGTTAGCGGTTAGTCCTCTGTGTTTAGTGCTTCCTGCCCTTAAGCGGATATGTATGATAAAACATAGAGTGAATAAATAAACAGTGACAGGACGATATCTGGATTTCATATCGAACGTGAAAATCCGTGGAAATTGTCACTCAACATATTCATATTGGAAGTCCTTTTCTTCTCAGTCGGCTGAACAAATAATACCACAGATGGTACAAAGCGGCGTGCCGATATTTCAAATGAAGGGCAGATTTTTCCATAAGCCAGCCATGTCCATGGGCAGACAGGTGTGCTATTTACATAACACTGAAGCCTTGGCGGAGATCGCCTTCTGTAAGTAAATGTCACCCATCCCGTCTCATTGGCGGATCCGGCAGCTACACCACTGACATCCATCAAAATTTAGCCTGCTCTAGCCACTGATGTATCTGTCTCGATCAACACCAGCGCAGGGGTGCAAATAGCACCAGGGATGTTTGTTTCTGAAAGGGGCTTGGAAGGAGCTGAGTAAATGTTGTATCTCATAGCCTCTCCTGTCAGTCCAGAGAGGGGGAGCTCCGCTGTTCTTCGCGGGTTTGGATATAAGTACACGTGGACGGATCATGTCTTTCAATGATACTGATATGCTGAACATGAAAGCTTGTAGAGTCCGGACGATGATGTCAACCTGTCAGAGAAAGCTTCATATATGTGAAAGCCATTTAGCTGAAGGATACTGAGACGTTTCAAAAGATTGTCAGTTGGAATAACACTGTGCATTTTTGGGGTCAGATCTATGGCCAGATCTTTTAACTATGTAATTGATATTTTTTTAACCTATTTATTTATTCAGAATGCACGGGGGAAATCATACAGTGACTTTAATACTGCTTTAATAGAAGCATGCTTTTAGTTTCTGAATTAAAAATAAGTTCTTGGAAGTCCAAAAAACATTCAAATGATTTATCTGAAGTGATGTGATTATGTTAAATACATATTACATTTATTTATTTACATTTATTACTCCAATTTTTAAAATCAATTACAAATGAGTTAATAAAAAAAGAAAAAAAAACTTGCAAAATAATAATTATATATATATATATATATATATACAGTATATATAATGACGTATGATATTTGTGATAATAAATTATGAATTAAAGAAATAAATGTAATTATTTAATAATTAATTAAAAAGGTTTTAACTTTAGATTTAAAATTAGATTTAAAACTATTTTGACCATCATTTTGCGGTTTTATGGAAATTTAATGTATTCAATTATAAATCTTATATCGTAATATTGTGCAGCCAACATATTTACAGTTTATTTTATTTTATTATTGTGGCGGACAGTCTTGTATATATTCCTGACCAAAATAAGTCATAGTCAAGTAAAACTGCTTTACAAACTTACACTGATCATCATGGCTCATGCCCTAACCGCTATGCCACAAATCCATCTCCCTAATTTGTGATTAAATCATGATTAAAACCAACCCACTGAGCTGGCTGAACGACAACAGATATGTTTGCAAAGCTCTCACCCTGAGGTATATCCATTCTGGCTCCAAAACTTGCTTCTTCGTGCCTTTTCCTTCCAGCTCTGCATTATTTAAATGACACGTTGGCTGAGAGTGGCTCTTTTGTCCCTGGAGTTTGAAGCCGAGTGGCTCATCATTCATGCCTGTGGTTTCTGTATGAGCTCCATGAGTGGGGCGGCAGGTGTGGCATCGGCTGGGCCCCGGGTGAGGCCCCTCTCCCCGGCTCCGTTGCAGATCGGGCCCCGATGCCTAATGAGTAAGGCATGTAGCGACTGGTCCTCTGTGAGGAGGGTTATAAAGCACTGCTGGCCTCCAGAATGGCAGAGTGCTCACTCCTCCATCGCCCCCTGGGCACCCGGAGAGAGTCGGAGATGGAATTTGGGATCCTTCATGGTCTCTTGTTAGCATACGGCGCGCAACATGTGATGCAATAACCCGTTCACTTTGCTTATTCAAGAACTCTGCACTGCTGACGGTGCCGAACAGCTGAGGTCATTATTGAATCATAAACTAAATAATAACCTTTGAAATGATCTGCGGTGTGGTATGCGGGGGCTATAGGTAATGTGTTATGCTGATTAGTGATTTGTGATTATGAGTGAACAGGACCCTGATGTATTGTACTCAGAAATATTGAGCGTGTGTGTGTGTGAAGCTTGACTGGCCCTGATCTCCTCCCAGCACTAAAAAGCTGTAGGAAAGAACAGATGGAGAGGCTAACCACGCAATTATCCTCAACTGCCCGATCATAACTGTTTGGGATGTGATGCGTTTTCATTACCTGTGCTGTAAACTACAGGGAAATGCATATTCTTTCCTCGGATTGTAAGAAAAACAAAACAATACAAACAATGCATTTAAAGGGAGTATTACAGTAAAGGTTGGTAATAATAAACACAATTATAACTACTACTTCTACTACTAAAAAAAGCTACTATATTTTCAAAATAGTTTTAATTGACAAACACATTTGAAAATGTTACAATAAATAACCTTTAAGATGTCTTTGTCTTAAAGACAGCCCAATTCTATGGTGGCCCAGTTGTGCACAACAAATTAAAAAAGCAAACATAAGCTCACAACGCAACAGAAATGCTTTCGACCACTAGGGGGCATTTGGTCTACAGAAACAGCTATTGTGTGCATGTCACGAGTATTCGCAAACGGTCTGTACCTGGTTTGATTGTTTAAACGCTGACATTAAAAATCGTCCTCTGACTTTATTTCAGTTTGCATTGTGTTATTCATTTTGTGGGTCCTACCAACAAATTTGTACTACTAACACAGCCAGCAGCGCCCGTGAGTACCTCGCACAATAGCCGTTTCTGCCCCCTAGTGATCGGGAGCGTTTACGTTGTGCTGTTTGCTTTTTTTTTTGAGCTTAGGTTTGCTTTTTAGATTGCGTTGTGTTGTGCACTACTAGGCCACCATACAATTCAATGGTAAGCTTACGGTAATGTTTTCTAATTTGAGTGGTACATATAGGTTTTGGCAGAAAATTTGAGCATGGCACTCATTACGTCACTGTCTGAAACTGTCCCAATTGCCTCATTCCCTGTGAGGATCCTGCATGTGGCACAAACTTTTTTATTATAGCCTATTTTCACAAGCAGCTGGAATAATTAGCCTAAATGTAAAAAAAAAAAAAAAAAAAAAATGATGGCAGATTGTAATCCAAAAGGATTATATGAAACACATGTGAATGAAATTAAATTATATTCCAGTTTTAAATGTGCTTTTGATTAAAGATTACATAAGATTTGTATTTTAAAGACAACCAGTTCAAAGAAAGCATAGTTTGTTTTTTGGGGGGTTAAATGTATTTCTTAATTATAAAGTTTGAATGTGACAGTTAGAGATTAGACTGTACATACATTGAAATCTACATGCTAATGCATATTAGCCACACAATGCTGATGTTGTTAACATTAATAATTTGAGAATAAACTTAGATCAAATCACCATTCGTAGTGCGATTTATTGTAATCCTTTTTTCTTCAGTTAGTCAGAACATAGCGTGGCAGACTTGTTACTTAATTGTTTAGATGGCAGTGTATGGGGAAAACTATTATTTGGATAATTTATTCCAAGACATAGAATCTGTGAGTAATAAATACAGGTAATGTATCTGTCATACCGGTGCAGTGACAGACAGCTACACATTTACCTCAAAACATCAGATTCATTAATGCTAAATGAAAGAGTGTCCAATGAACCACACACAATAACAAAAATTATTATCACTATAAATTTAACATTCAACATGGTCTTATAGTATCAAAATCAAGCATGCCATATTGTTATTGTTAGTAGTAGTAGAAGTATAGTTTTAATTGTGAATAACAAATTGTTAAAAATGCATAAATAAAACATATTTAACATTAAAATTTGACATGTAATTAGTTTGAGTCTTCACCTGGTTTTATTGTACAGCTCACCCTAAGTTACTGATATCAAAATCACATTATTTTACTGCAGGTTTGCAGCAAAAAGAAATGTCTTGTACTATAACACCAGGATGACTTAGTGTCTTATATCTTCTGATGCCTCCTCGTCTCGGTTACTACAGTATAGTGTCCTAAACTGTCTTCAGTGATTACATTTAAAGATCTTCGGAGTTGAATAGAGATCTTCAGTTGTGTCTGAAGTTTGCATCTGTGCGAATTCCTCTCATTTATGCATCCAACGTCAATAGTTATCACATTTATTGTGCAAACATCTCCTGATTTTAGTGGTCAGTTATATAGGGAGACAATAAGAATGCAGACCAAGCACTCATAATATTTTGCCACCAATTACTATTGATTTTACTATCACTTAGCTGCAGGATGTTGTTTTATTACTAATATATTTAATGTGCAAATCAATAGGAACACTTGTTTGGCTCATTCTTAAGACACTAATAAAATCAAACATCTCTGGAGTGAAATGCTATCCACTCAGCAGAGGGCCAGAGCAGATGTGTAACGCAATGGTTTAAAGAGATGCCATATCTCCTGGCCGTCTCCAATGAAAGCGTCTGACAGGGCCTTTCCAAACACAGGGTTATTTCCCAGTGCAGTAGTTTTTAAATGAAGCCTCTCTTTTGGCAAAACGGCCCCATTAAGTTCACATCTCTGGATCAAATTGAATCTGTCTAACTCATCAAACACAACAAACAATACTGTTTGCCCAGGTGCCATCTGTGCAGCGACCGAGCCCAGGCCAAAAAAAATAAATAAATAAAGCAGGCCTCTTGCTTGAGATTCAAGCGTAATTTCCTCCGATATGCACTTAATGCTAGGTTTGTATTGTCTGGTGGATGGACACGGCGAGAGAGCACATTTTGAGATTGGCTAATGCCATGTAGTATCTCATTTTTCACCTGACAGCTCTGTATTTAACCAAGGACACACGATTCAGGCTTTTTTAACGGCTGCCACGTTTGCTAAGGATTGTGGGTAAGTAGTGATAATCCCAGCTGTATAATACAACCAACCTTTTTAGTTGCCGCTGCAGCTTTTTGCTCTAACTTTCGCTAGCTTCAAAAGCATTCGGTAGCATTTGCGTGATAATTCATCATTAAAAATATATTCAAACGCAGGCCTTAAAATAATTCAGCCTGAAAAGCAGTAAAGAAAGAAGGGCAACATGACAACACACAGGCCTTCCAGAAGACATACTACCAGACAGAGCACAAAGACAACGGTAACAAAGTGTACCCGATGTTTACGTAGGAAATTCACGAAGATTTATTCACAGAGGGTGAGTTAAGATCCACCCTCCATTTAAAGCAGTCTCTTATTCCCAGCAGCCCGGAGGGCTCTAAGCACGTCTAATTTCACCAACAGCTATAACTCTCCTTAAAACTACTGCTGTTCCTCCACGGTTAGATCAGTGTAATCTCCTCTCACATGAGGTAAAAATACACTTGAAATATATGAAGGACTCAGAGCTTTGCTGATGAGGGAACAGCAAACGGTGGATTTTATTTATAAATCCATAAGTGAAATCTACAAGCATAATAAAGTGCTATGATCTGTTAACATTCAGACTAGTTTTATGGAATCACTATTTGCCTCTGTTAGTCTATCTGAACTGTTAATTCATTTTTATATTATAAAATACTTTCATTTAATTTACGCAATGTCATTGTTACGGAAGCAGACTCTACAGGAGATAAGTGAAAGGAGATGATATTTATTTTTACAGCTGAGTATGGAGGTGAGTAGCGGGGATCAGGATGGTTTGTCGGTGCTGAGTACAGGTTATTAAAGTCTGTTTGTGTCTCTGCAGGATCGAAGGAGTTAGGAGACACACTGAGATGATGGAGACACTCTGGATAAGGGAGACAACCACACACCACAAACACAGAAGGATTCCTGAAACTTGAAGACTGGAACGAAGGAGAATAAGGAGGTAAGTACTGTATATCAACAGTTGGTAGATCTAGGAGCATACGGTTCAAGTCCACTTAATCGTAATGTACTTGGACCTCACTGAATGTGCACAAAAAGATGAGTAAATTACAGAATTTAATTTTTTGGATGAACTGTCCATTTAATAAGTTAAATGGAACCTAAATGGAACCTACCCACCTCTGAACAATATAAAACACATACAGGCAAATGCAGTAACAGGTACTAATCATAAACAAGCAGAATAAATACATTACAAACAAGTCTGGTCACATTCCAAGTCTTCTGAAGCCATACAAAGTCTTTACACAAAGAAGGGAGTAAATCACAAGGTTTTAATCACTAATGATCCCGCTCAATCTATAAACAGAAAATATACTCCTGTCCTGTAGCATGATGCACGGTCACGAGATACACAAAGCCAGATACCAATGGCATTTCACAACCAATGTTGACGCAAGAATTCTTGTAGCGGCATTTTTTAAAATCATGCACAGACTGTACACAGAAGACGGAGACCGCATCTATTCCTCTCACAAATCAATCGGTTTGCCTCAAAAGACTTGGAATATTAATATATTTCAAATAAATTATGACTGTAGTTGTATCTGCCTGCTATATCTTGTGTTTTATTGACAGAGGGTAGGTTTAGGGGCAGGGGTTTTGACTGTTTACATTGAAAAATCACACCCCTACATATATGCAATAATGCCATTGTTTTTACCCAATATATCTTTTAATAAATAAAATAAAAAAGTATTGTGTCTGCATATTGCTGCTAAGGGTTTCCTATTTAAAACAACAGAAGACCCTTCATGTCGAAAAGTGACTAAAAAAGGGTCTTGACCAAGTGTCAAAATGTGACGAGTCGGAGTGAGACTGTTGGTCAGCAACCAAATATTGATAATGTGGAAGTTACCTTCTTTTTCCTTGGTGTGACGTTGGTTCTGACGTTTTGCAGAAAATGCAAAGACAGAGTCATTAACTTTGTGCTCACAATTTTTTAATTTAGATAATTTTCATTACCCAAACATCTAATTGCCAAATTTCCAGTGGCCTACCTATAATTAATTTGGCTGGACAAATAAACAACTTTAAAGTGATTTTGGTTATGGTCCACATAATTCAAATAATGTGTATATTTCACATTTGGGGCAGTAAGATAGATATTTATTTATTAATTAATTTTTATTTAGCTAGCAAGGATGTTATATTTTTTATTTAATTTTCAAGATTGCCATTGGTTTTATTTTAACTAAATATTTATAACAGTTTCCACAGAAATATTAACATTCATAAATATAAGAAATATTTCTTGAGCAGAAAATCATTATATTAGAATGATTTCTGCCAAATATATCCATTGAGAAAACTCTTGTTTTCACAGAGCCTTAAAAATAAGCACATTTATAAGAAAGTTTTAGTTGACATTGATTTGCTGACTCTCCAAGTGCCAAAATCATGATGTTGATGTTGAATTGCTAAAGAATAGACCGTGCTGTCTTGCCAAAACGAGGCCCTTTCCTCTTCACAGCTAAACAGCAGGTATTTACAGCATGACTTGGCAGAAATCAGGTCTGATCGCTTTTGGGAGCAGCTTTCTCTGTGGCCAGCCGGGGATTTCTTAAGCCCAAACAAAGAGTGTCAAATGTTGGTGCCATTACTGCCAAGCATAATGAAGCATGCCTCTTTTCAGGAGGGGGAAACGCTGAGTGACTGCGTGCAAGTAGGGCAGGTTGACGCCGTGTGGGCTTCAGATTGAGTGATGACTGCGTGGCGTGATGGAGTAAGCCTTGGAAACAAAGCGAGCCGCGCTCTATTTATAATGCGTAATTGGTAATGTGATAAAGGCAGGGTTTGAGTACAGGCTACCTCGGGTCTGCACTCATGCATTCTGGCCAAGAAGAGCATTTTTCACAAAGCGTTTCTGGCTTGCTGAGTCTGTAAAGCAGGTCCTGGCTCTGAGGTTGGGTGGCATGACGGTATAGACCTAGAAACATAAATGTGTCAAAATATAGAGATGCTGAAATGTGACACCATTCAGAAAACTTAGTGTCAGCAGCTTCATTCATGTTAATAGGAGCAGTGTTGATTCTTCAATAAGTAATATCCATTAGAAACTTAAATGTGGACATTTGGAGAAATATTGGCTGTTTCACCTATTTACTGATCAGAAATCCATAATTTACTGGAAAGTGGATTTTGAAACATTGTCTTATGATGTGCGTTCCATTCATATTCGGTTAGAGAGTGATCTCGAGCTGCTGTGACCAACAAAGAAGAGAAAAGTCACTTTAGGACGCTTGAAGGAAAAATACTTTGACACAAACATAAAGTTATACAAATACACAATTACAAGTGGTATAAGATTTTTTTAATACAATATATCCATACATACATATATTAAAATGTAGGCCTATATATACTTGACTCTTCATCTTCCATAAGCTTCAAATGCATTTACAATAAGACTACAAATTGACTACAATAACACAGGCTGACAACCACCCTACATTCAGCCATACTGCGGCTGAATTGAGGTTGTGTGAGAGTGTGTGTGTGTGTGTGTGTGTGTGTATGTGTGTGTTAGCCCCAGGGGTAAGTTCAGCAGGCAGCCTGTTAGTTCAGCTCAACCGGTGGACATGGCAACACAGGCAAGGTCGTGATGGCGATTATCAGTGTCCAAGGTCATGTGACCATGTGGGATTTGAAGAGAGGTAGCAAAAAGAAAACTGACATTGATCACGCTGAAGGTGGTCCTCTTTTCACGGAGGGAGAAATCAACAGATGGATAAATGGATTGTGGAATCATTCGTCGCATGGCTTTTTGTGTGAGGTGCAAACTACAATGTCATTAAGATCAGGCTACAGGCAAGACTCCCATAATGATGCTGCTTATGTATATTTTTGACACCAGCAACGTGAATACATTTATACTGTGTCTTGCATTTCACAATTTTATCCCATAAAGAAAAAAAAAACATATATTTTCAGATACATTACAAATAGTAAAAAAACTCAAGGATCATGTGACACTGAAGACTGGAGTAATATATATATGAATGGGACTTATCAGGAAAAATCTGAAAAGTGCCTCCAACCCACAAATATGTCCTAGAACAGCCAAAGTTTTGTCTCCTACTATATTTCTTAGTGATGCGGTGGTGAAGAAAAGTGCTTCAGCGTGTGGCACTGGGTGACGGGGGCTGGGCTGCAATGATCTAAAGTGAGATGGAGGAACATGTCCTAGTCAGGTTGAAGGGTGAAGTGAATTGGGTGGGTGATGGGGGACTGGCATATTGGGTGGGGGGGCACTTTCTCCTCTAATGCCCCCCGGCACCTCAGCCATTAGTATTCCCTGGCGCGGCCGGAGTTCATACGGCTAATGGAGTCGCTACCTGGGGACATTAATTGTGCGTGACACCACTCGAGGGGCTTTTGTGCACTCGCTCTAATATCAGCACGCACCCCCCCCAACAAAGTGCCGGGAAAGATTACAAACAAAGCCCAAATAACTGCCAACCTTACACTGCAGTTTGACAGAAGGGGGGCCTCAAGTTCACTCCTGACACTGATTGGCAAACCCCCGGGTGTGGAGCAACATCGGGTGATGGCGAATCTGTTTCCTCTGCTAGGAATAATAATAATAATAACACGTAGTAAGGGAATGTGTCTTCATCAAGAAGAGGAGGCCAAGGGATGATGTAAAGGCAAGGTTGCAAATGTGGACTAATGTTTAGAAACAATGGCTTACAGCAACTCTAACAATACGGAATATGTTTCAAAGAATGCAAAATCATATTACTAAACGCATATTTTTATAATACATTAAGGTCCACAAATCTGAGTCCACTAGTGAAAGTGGAACTGCTTTGCATTTTTATAGTTTAATAGAACATTTTTCTTTACATATTATATAATGAGAATAATTTAGGTGCATTTCTATGACTATTTTGCCTAAATTCCTAGCAACATTAGCAATATGAGCTCTGCAAGTTTGTGTGAAATCAGATGATCATGTTTTTTAGCTAGATTTGAGCATCTTGTGCATCTGTAGAAGAACACAGCATGTTTAAATTACTGATTAAACATTTCAGGGCGAAGTCTCTTACGCCAAGTCTGCATTGATTTAACCAGTAAAACATACTGTGAAAAATTATATCAGTTTTCTTTTTGAATATCTTTGAAAATGTATTTTATTTTTGTGATGGGAAAGCTAAATCCTAAAAAACATCTAAATCCTAAAAAACATTTTTTATTTATGTGACCTCAGACTTTTGGGCCCCATTGAACATAACATGCAGTAAAAGTGTATATACACAATTAATTTAACGCCAGAGTATATAGGAGTACACTGGTGATACTAGGGAAAATGGTGATTTAATTTGTTGAGAATAACAAGTGATCTTGCAAAACCCACAGGACATAAAATTAATGCGCTTGGAAATTATCATATTTCTCATTACACTGTCACCCGCCAAGCTCGTGCAGCTACCTGGTCCAGAAAAAAAAGACTGCTGGAATATGAGAAAGGAAGCTGTTAAATTGGAATGGATTATTGTATATTATTGTCATCTTTTCTCCCTACATCCCTTGCAATAACTGCTGCCTTTTGCCATCATCATCTACTCAACTGAAAATGTATGTTGTAATAAACTTCTAAGCAAAACAAGTCCCATTGAAAAGTGTGTGTGTGTGTGTGTGTGTGTGCACTCACCTGAGCTTATGAATGAGTCTCACTGACTTCATTGTGTGTGTAAGTTGAGGGATACATAAGAAGCTTTTGAATAGAATATTTAATTTCTCTACACAAAACGTCAGACTTCTTATTACGCGATTCCAATCTAAGACTTTTAATAGGATCTTTGTCATCCAGGTTATTTGCCTTCATGGTCCCTGGCGTGATAGTAAATGCCAATCCACTCATTCAAAGTTAGAAAATCATTACCGTCTTTTGTTACTGGATGTTCTAGCAAGCCACAATAAAGCCAGTCTCGTGTTAGGAGTGTCAAAACTATTCTTCAAAGATAATGTGAAAAATGGCTTCAAAAGAGCCACTCAGAGAGATAATATGATAATTTGATTTCCTTGATAAGCACCATGGAAAAAGCCTCGCTCTGGCCTTTTTTTTTTTAAGAAGCAAAATCCATTACCTCTTCTTAATTCACCCTGGCATAAATTAAGTATTCTCACTGGCTATTAGCCTATCCATTAATACAGCCAGGGTCAAGACAATTGAAACCTAAAGTCAAGAAATATGGAGAAGTATTTCTCCAAACGGTTTCGTCTAATGGCTGCCGAGCGAGAGTCCGAGATCTTATGCCATTAATTGTGAAATTATCTTTCTTTCCTTTTTCTTCTTATAAACAGGCAGGAGGAGATAAGAGGCACAGGGGCCGATAATCCTGTTGCGCGAAATGAATTTCCGTTCCACTTGTTTCTTTATGTTTCAGGCAATTTCTGCTGGGCGATAGATTGTTTCTGGAGATATGGGCTGTGAGAGTGGAGATGGGGAAATTTCTGAAGGCAAGTGTAAAATTAGTTTGGTACCAAAACTGCATCAAACTCGGAATAATTATGGAGTAGTGGGGCCACGGTTACATTTAAACTATTACAAAATTGCATTTCATTATAATCAAAATGAATCCCCTTTGAACTGAAAAACAGCGTTCAATGTATTCCTGGCAGTGGGAGAAATCTGATTAATCGGATCCATCATCTGTTTATTGATGCAGGGGGAATGAAACTAGAAAGCTCCATTAAAAACAGCTACATTACATTTTAATGATAATTCTCATTTTCTGTACCAAAAAAATACATTTGGAATAATCATCAGAGCACAATAGGAATGAGCATCTACTATTACTAAGGGATATTGTGTGGAGAGATAAAGATAAGGGCTCCTGAATGGCTGCATAACTCGGACGTCCCTCTGACCGCTAATGTTTAGAGGTCTTAGAGGTTTAGGGGTCTCGTTCTCCAAAACACCTCAGAAGCATAAATTTATATTAGAAAAGACTCTAAAAGGAGTCATACAAAGCCAATTTTCCACAAGCTAATATGATTCTTTAGGGTCTTAATGGAAAGTTTGTAATATAGT
>JAUCMS010000145.1:13518839-13534976 GCA_032357445.1 Enteromius radiatus | reverse complement strand
AACCGTTACCGTGGCCAGAAAACCGTGATACAAACCGAACCGTGGGCTCACTGTACCGTTGCATCCCTAATATATATGTATATGTCTTATTATTATATGTCTGATTTTCTCTGTTTTGTTGACTGACCAGCCCAGTCTCACGTCAATTCGTACATATTTTACGAGGTGGCTAATTCGACCTATACCTAACCCCGCCCCTAAACTTACCCGTCACTGGGGTTTAGACAAATCATACAAAATCGTACGAGTGAGGTTGTATGAATTTGTACAAATTAGCACAAAGTTTCCACCTCGTATGAATACATACAGTACAAACTGACTGTGTTGGAATATTAGACTGCTGTTACTTTAAAAGCTGCCTGTATCCAAATACTGTTGAACAGTTAATGTGTTTGCTTAACTTAAGACCTGCTGTGTTTAGGTGAAGGTTGGAAAAAATAGGCATTTAAAACTGTATGTATTTGACAATTCAGTGCGTTAAGATACTTACTCCTCAGGAGACTAGTCTTTCTGAACATACTTGACAGACACCCAAGAGACTCTTCTCCATCCGTTCCCTCACATCCACTCACTAAACCAGGAAACACTGATCCATAATGCCTCTAGAGTACAGCAGGTCCCCGGCACAGGTAGGCCGTCTGCATGTGAGCGCATGGTTGAGGAGAGACCCCCTGCGCGAAATTAAATTCTCCAGTTGGCTGGCTGGGCCGTCCTCATCCTCGCCCCCCGCTCTGCTCCGCCGAGCCATCCCTTCATTATTCCCGCCGCCCGTAACTGAGTGAGCGCTTCACTCCGCACCCATCCTGTCTGTTTAATGCCAGCTCAGCTGCTTCAGGGTAGACGACGGGCTTGTCAGTCTCCAGTGGAACACACTGTATTACCGTTCCTTCACTTCATTTATTCTTCTTTCACACTACACACACAGGATGTTGTGCAACTCCTTCCATTCCCCAGATACACACTGCTGTTTCATTTGCAAGTTTGATGAGTTGTGGTTGTCGGTTGTTGTTGTTGTTGTTCTAGATTTTGGCCTGCAATTTTTCTGAATTGATTTTTAGCCAATTACATGCTGGTAGAAAAAATTACCTTTCCCCATATATATATATATATATATATATATACAAATTAATAGTCATATATTTTTACCAAATCAATACCAAATACTGAATATTGGTTATTTGCCAATTTTACAGATTATTTTATTTTATTTTTTTATTTTAATTGTGCATATTTAAATTAATGTTCACTATTTTTATTAACTTTGCTGGCATATTGAAGTAAATCTTGAAAAACACTAATAATTTAATAGCAAGTTAAATGCAAATCTTTAGCAAAAATTGTTTATAGGTTTTAATCTCCAAATTACTTTTTAAATGCAAATAACCTGATTGATTTAATGCTTTATTTTTAATAAATTATTTTTATCAACTATTAATTAATTGATACAAACAATAAAATATTTTGATATCAGCCATAATATTAAAACTGTTATTGGCTTATAATTGTAACGCCCTGGACTGTTTTTGTCTTTGTTTTCAGTCCCCATGTGCCCTGTCTTTGTATGACCTAGTTTCTGTTAATTGTCAATTGTTGTCAGGTGTGCCTTCCTCGTTTGTCTCATTACCGTCACTATTTAAGTTCCTTTCTGTTTAGTCAATGTTAAAAAAAAAGGATTATTATTGCCGTACTCCTGAGTCCACCTCTGTGCTTCACCACACGCAACGCGTTACAATAATAACAATAGTAATACTACATATTTCTCAGTTGTTGTTTTTTTTAAATTTTTATCACCCAAAATGTCATAATACTGATATTTGTGTTGTCTGTGCTTGATGACATTACAGGGCAACCAATTTAAATACGCAGACACACAGTACCTCACCTATATATCAGCAACCCTGCAATTCAGAAAGCGGCAAAAGATAGTGGGACAGGAAATGATGCAAAGACGTAAAGGAAACATGATCAGGAGGTCAAATCTTTCGATCAGGTTTAAGCTTCTATTGTTGTCTGATTGTATCTCTGTCACCTGATTCTTGAATGTCATCCTCTTGCAATAACTTTCAATGTAAACATAAGCAGAGCTCCCGGGCTTTGAGATAAAGTCTCTCTGTATGAGAGGGCTGCATGATGGAGTGTTGTTGGGCTAGAGATGCAGACAGTCTGCCATTGTCGAAGCCACGGTTTACACTTGACCTCATGAGCATTTCGACCACATTACTATTCCACAGGAGCGCGGAGCCTGCCCTTTCTCTCAGCTCTTCCTGTTACCCGAGGCTCTGTGAAATGTAAATAAGTAAATCCACTCTTTCTGTGAGGATGCAGATAATACCCTGTTTCTGAATAATCACACGGGAGGCTTGCTGTGTTGAGTCTCACTCAGTTACAGTTTCTGCAGGTGAAGTCAAGCAAAAGGGTGCATGAGTGAGTCAGAGTAAGGCTTTCAGTAGCTAGTGACCAATAAACAGATATTATACACTGAGGAATGAGACGGTGACAGTGAGAGGAATTATAGCATGTGAAGTTCTGAGAATGGCTATTGATTACTATAATGTTTATTTCTTTTGTGTTGTGCTTATTTTTTGTTTAGATTTTACTAGCAATTAACCACTGAGAAAATCAAAAGCTACTGTACTTTTGAAAAAGGAGAAGCATGAGTTCTGGTTGGTCCACATATATGTGCTATAAACACTTCACCCCAGAATTAAATTTTTGTCATTAATCACTTAACCCCATGTCGTTCTCAAACCATAAACAGTTTTGTTTGTCTTCAGAACACGGTTTAAGATATTGTGGATGCAAACCGAGAGGCTTTTGACTGTTCCATTGACTTCCAAGTAATAAGCACTGTCATGTAGGGTCGGGCCGATAGACGATCCCATCATCTATCGGCGATGGCTAATAGACATCACAATGTTGAACCAGCAATGTGACCCTGTTAATGCTACATATTGGCACTACTTGGCACACAAGATTATATGTTTGTCAGTGGTGCTCAGGATGTTGCTAGGGGACTTTTCTTTGGAACCTTTAGAAAACTTTTAAGCAGTTTGTCCTCTAAATTTACTCCATCAACTTCCATCAGATGTATACTAGTCATTTTTCATTTGATTCCAACAAAGCATTTTGAACTCATTTTTGAAAATGTGCTCAGTGTGATTCATTTTTCCAGCACAGGTCACACATCTTCTGCTTTTTCACATAACAACATAGTGAAGAGCAAAGGATACACCTTATTTTTGGGGTTAGTGCAGTTTCTTTCTTTTTTTCTTAAATTAATCATAATTTACATTTCAAAGAAATGCTGTTCTATGAAAAAAAAACAAAAAACATACAAACAGAAAATTAAAAAAAAATAGTAAGCAGCACAACTGTGTTCAACATTTAACATATTATATATTTTACATGCATTTTAATATATATACATTAAACTATATTACAATTAAGCAGTAATTTTAAATTGTGTTAATATTTCATAACATAAAATGTTTATCAAATCTATTTTTTTTGCGCACAAGAGACTTCTTTTGAAAACATAAAAAAATCTTATAGACCTCAAACTTTTGATCAGTATTGTATATATTTTCAGCTCTTCCGCAGGAAGGAGGTACAACCTCTTGTTTTCAAAGGAATGTTTCATTTGCAACTGCAGAGACGTTCAGGCTAATTGTCCATGTGTCGTGGTGAGACAGGCTCCCCAGGAGTGACAAACACACCTCTCCTGTGTTCCCTTAATTGCCATCATAGATATGAGACATGAAGGAAGAAAATGGTTGAAAACACTGAGGAGATCAATAGGACACAATGCACCATGCTTCCATATGTTTTGTTTAGGAAACACATGAATCCTATTGTGCACAGAATTCAGAATGAAATGAACCAGCCCCCCCACCCCACCACCACCAAAAAAAACAAAAAAAAAAACGACAAAAGCCACAAGAAATCTCAAGAAAAACGAGCATTCGTAGGTCGTTAAACACCTCACACCCTCTGTGTAACCAAAAAGCTATTGATAGCAATGGAACAAAACGCTTTTCAATGTGACAATTGATTGCTTTTTGAGGCAGCTGCTGGTTGATTTCATAATTGGTATAATTTTTCACAAGTACATGAATGTCATGCGGCAGAAAGCCTCAGAATCGCGGCCCTAATGCAGTGCCCTTTAGTTCAACCTAAAGATCAATAATGTATTAAAACCAAGTGCGTATTAAAATAATAGAGGACTATTGCCAGGCTTCAGACAAGAAAAATGTGGAAGAGAAATGATTTCACAAAAAGCCTGAGATGGAAGTCAAGCTCTGCGCACCGAGGAAAATAAATAAATAGTGAATTTTTGGTTTAAAATCGAAACAGTGATAGTACAGAAATTATTGGTATGGCAAACCAGATAATGAAACGGGGTAAGATGATTTTTGGAAGTAAACACATTTTTATTCAGAGTAATGGAAGCTAAGTGTTAGCATTTTCTTGCTAACACTTGTTGTTAGCTTTGTTTGAAAGGGATTATGAGGAGGCGGCTTTACTGTATTTCAAAAGATTATATTGTAATAGGCCTGATAAGCACCAACTAGAGAATAAAACTCAAGAATGACAAAGAAAATAGTCTTTAGCTAAGCGTTTTGATGACAGTGTTTTGATGGTTTTGTTGCAAGGCTACTTCTTGCTCCCTACCTCTTGACAGGCAACTGTATGTGACAGAGAATCTGAGGCAGCGAAAAGCAAACCTGTGACTAAGTACCTGAGCGACATCCTGTTGTTTCGACTCAAGGCAATAAGCGCACTTGACGTAGACATGACAAGCTAACATCAGCTAACTTCAGGACGAATCATCACACCGGACTCTTGGGAAGTGGACTGGATTTGATGCTGCTGCTGCTGCAGCTGTTTGTGTGTATCTTGGAAAACAATGTGAATGGCGCTGGAAACTAAAAGACACACACACACACACACAGTCGAACTTCACCACAGACAGTTTTCAATATCCCCTATCTCTTCCTCTTCTGGTTTTCGGTATTCCTATGCTTTGATGTGCTCCTGTGTCTTTTCAACAGTCAGCTCTGCATTTGATCATAGTTTGATAACCTGACACATCTGATTCATATTATTAAAGCGATACAATTTCTCTGAAAGGTCTTCAAAATCTCTCGACATCCAGCGTCAGTGAGGGAGAATGATACGCACAATGCTACGTTCTAAGTTAAGCATAGAAAAAAAAAGAAAAGAAACATCCTGCCAAGTGCCTCACAAGTGAAATTAATTTGTAAAGTTTCTTCACAGAGCCCTGAGACAGATGATTCCTTTTGAAAGTCATTATATTCTTGTGCTGTCTGGAGATTTTGTCAAAGAGAAGAGAAAATGGCATGATTTTTACGCTTTTTTTTATCTTTTCCTTTTCTTTCGTCTTTCTTGTAGACATGTGCCTTTTTTGTGTGCGTTTCGCATGCAACGTAGCAAAAGTAAACAAATGATATTGTTTTAGCTCACAGCAGACAAAGACAAAATTTGTTCAATTTGATTATGAAAAATGGGAGTTCATTTAAACTGCTCTTTATTATTTTTAAGTCATGCTGTGATATTTCCTCATGTTCTGTAAATACATTAACTAAAAAGGCACTCAAGTGCTTTAAAGCAGCATTTAAAAAATCATACTGCATAATATGACATACTTCTTTCTATTTTTACACACACACACAATGATGATAAAATATAATTTAAGATTAAAAATAATTTAAAATAAAATCATACTGCATAACTTCTTGCTATTTTTGCTTGTGATGCTTTAGATTTTATTTACTTAATTTTATTTGCTAATATATTTAATTAGTTTACACACACACACACATTATGAAAAAAAGGTAAAATATTGGAAGCTCTCATAATAACATATAAACGTATTTCAATATGTATTATAATGTAATTGTATAGCAAAATTTTTCAAAATACCTGTAAACCTTTTAAATATGATTTTTTTTTTCTTAAAAAAACTTCAATGCTATCATCAGAGACTTAGATTTTGAATTCAGCCTTTTTCTGAAGAAGCATTTCCATTGTTCACAATTTTAAATGTAATTCCCAAACATCACATGATATCATGCATATTTGATCACTTCCATAACAACCAGACTCTTTCAGTCATGACCTCAGATGCTCCTCCACATAACTGCTAATATATGAAATTTTATCTGCAGATTGATAGCCTCAGAACTGACGCAAACACGAGGAATTACTAAGCGTATTTTGGCTTCTGCTCTTTCATGGATGCCAGATCATGAATATATATAGCATTATCAAGATCGGCTGGCATTTGGAGCAAATGCGTTTAACTCTACCTCTCCTGGCATGCATACCGCTGTTATAAAACACCAGAGGAAGGGGCTTTGGACACAGAGCGGTGTATATCTTCAAGCTTTAGGGGAGACATGTGTGCAAAAACAGGCAAAAATGTCAACCCAGAGGTCATGGAGAAAAATCTCTGCCCCTCTCTCTTTCTCTCTTGCTTTCTCTCTATCTCTGTGGCACGTGACTTGATGGGAGCCAGTGTGATAGCATAGGCTTGACCAGTTGGGTGCTGTCTTCATACTCATTACTGGATGCAAATGAAAGGGGTATACATGTTTAATATTTAGTGGCAGCAGAAATGTCAGGGCCGGCATGAGATGGAATTAAACAGCACTGTCAGCGCAAGTGAACTCGGGGCTTTCTCAGCTATTTCACTTCATATTGAGTTACTGTCACAATTTATTTCACAGGCAAAGCTCATGCGCGTGCAAAAAATGCCCTGTGATGCCTTAAGGAAGCAAGGAAATGCGGTATGTAAAGTGTGTGTGTGTGTGTGTCTTGGAATCTCCTTTTCAAAGAAAGCTTCAATATAAGTAATCCCTCTGCTCAATGAAGCTTAACAAATGTGTCATCTTTTTCACACCAACAATAGCCGGGCAATTGCACAAGCACCAGTGTTGTAATTTAAGTCCGGTGGGTTTTCGCACAACGACCAATCCCACCACACTGGTAAGCGGTAATTTCCCTGGGTGTCCAATAAGAAGCAGGATATCCAAAGTACCTTTAAATGTGATTATATTCAAAGAAACAGCACCATCTCGCCTCTCCGTGAAAATCTCAGCGTGATTTTTCAATGTCTACCCAACAGCAGTACTTCTTAACCCTTGGTCCTGAGGAAAGGGGGGAAAACAGTTTCGTGGAAGAAGGCTTTGTGTGAGGAGAGCCTCCACAAGTGCTTATTTTAATCAGCTAGACTGGAACCTATAGGGACTTAATTAAAGCACTGCTCTGGAGAGCATTAGTTAGGCAGGCAGCATCTTCACACCAGAACACATCTCTCCCTGATGTTTTTATCTGTGCCAGTAGGGTCGCTGAGATTATAATATTATAACATTATCTATTCAAATTGTGTGCCTGCTTTTTTGACACCTCAGCCCTGTTATTTACACACAAGGTCTTTGCTGTATAAATATTCAGCTGGGCTTATTCACTGAATTGTGGACTGATTCAGACAAATTTATTCAGTGCTTCAGCTGTGACGAGTGCTTGGACTGGCAGTGGATGTTTTGGTTGAAAATACAATGTTTGTTGAATTCGTCTGTGAAGGATTAATGAATAATGGGGATTCTGTCCAAAATTAAAATTAGAGTTTTTTGGGTTTTTTTTCTTAACCATTAGTTCAAATTTAAAAAAAATAAATAAATAAATTTAAAGGTAGAATTTGAAGTTCAAATTTGAATAAAAGAAAGCTCAATTGAATTGAAATTCAAAGTAAGTTATATAAATTAATATTTAGAAAAATAGTTTGTCAAGATATATTTGATGTTTTTTTCCTATAATATGAAGATGTATACGTTTATGTAAAAAAATAAATACACTGTATGTGTATATAATATACATGTATAGTGCTGTCAAACAATCAATCACAATTAATCACATCCAAAACAAAAGTTTGTGTACTGTTTGTATTTATCTATATATACATGCATACAATATATATCTTGAAAATATTTACACATACAGTATATATATATATATATATATATATATATATATAATATTCTGTTATAACAACCAGCTGGCTGTACATTATCATACTTACATTATACCCTTACATATCAAAAATACGCAGTACATAAAAATGCATTATGTTAAAAAATAAATAAAGAAAGAAAAGTTTATTTTGGATGTGGTTAATCATTTGACATAAATATATAGCATTTTTGAACATGCAATATGTATTTTTGTTGTAAAAACTGTCCACATTTGCAAGGATCCATGCTAAGGAGCCGAGTCTACGTAACCTAGACGTTCCCATTCAGTCGGAGTCACTCCGACGTTACATATGGGAACAGACCCGTGGAAAAGGCCACAACCCTGAAGCCGTGTTACGCAAAGACCCCCATGCCGGGAGGCAGAGGTGTCAGCAGAGGAGTCTGCACATAACCTTCCCAATGCCCTGGGGGCCAGTAAGGGGCCCCACAGGGATGTCAGTTGCATTGAAGCAGGAGTTGGTGGGGTGGGGGGCGGAGCACATGCCTGTATACTTACAGTTTTTACATGTGGATCTTTGAATAACTCAATATATCTGTGAATTTAGAGATGTATGAAGGGAACACGGCTCTGGCTGACCGTGGAATATATTGAGATATGTGGCCACAACATATCTCTAAGCTCTACTTATTTGAGTGGCTCGAGTGGGGCCTACCACAGGCCTCCAGGAGTCAGACATGCAGGTTCCACAGATCGGGACGCTGTGCCATATTGTTCCCATCCCCTGAGAAGGAGGCCCTTCCTCACAGGGATTTTCCAGGGAGGGGCTGCCGCAAGAAGCACTTGGTCAGCAAACCAGGTCCAGGAGGGCCAATACGGCGCTACCAGCAGAACCTGCTCCTTGTCCTCCCTGATCTTGCACAGGGTCGCCAGAAACTCAAGCCAGTTGATGCCATTGCAGTCAGGCACCTGTCCAAGGACCCAAAGCTGCTTGGCCATTGCATACAGCAACACATTGCATACCCGTGGAGGAGGCATCTGTGTTTCACGATATGCCTGGACACCTGTCCTAGGGGAAATCTGGCCCATAGGAAGGCAGGGTCTGACCACAGGCTGAATAGGCGGTGACACTCCGGAGAAACAACAGTTCAAAGTGTGCCACGGTGCCATGCCCATCTTGGGACTCGATCGTTTAACCAGCACTGAAGCAGGCCGAGTGGCATTACTGAGCCTCTGAAAAGTTTTGAGAGGGACCGCTGTCTTGTGCCTGAATAACTCCAGACAACTCAGCACTGCCTGTGCACACTCGTTGGTGAAGCGGGCAGTCATGTCAACCGAGTCCAGCTTCATGTCGAGAAAAGAGATCCTCTGCACCCTTTTTTTTTCGGGGGGAGTTTGCTCTTTTCCCGGTTGACCTCAAGGTCCAGATGGCTGAGGTGCCGAAGCTCTAAGTCCCTACTGTTCGCGACGGATCCCGCGAGTGAGCTACGATGAGCCAGTCGTTGAGATGAAAACTGTTGAAAACAGAACAGGCCATACTGGGAATACTGACATGTTCAACCATCGAGGCAACCACTGGAGGGTTCTGTGCCGAGGTAAAAATTGACACGTCCTTCAGGTCGATGGCTGCGAACCCATCCAGGTGCCGAATACACAACAAGATTTGCTTCAGGAGTGAGCATCCTCATCAGCAGCCTGAAAAGTGACCGATTCAGAGCTCTGTTCTGGATGGGTGCTAACCCATTGCTCATTTTGGGCACGATGAAGTAAGGACTGTAGAACCCTGACCTCATCTCGGCTGAAAGGCACGATTGCGTCCTTCGCCAGTAGGGCTGCAACCTCCACATGCAGGACAGCGGTATCCATGTACGAGTGGACAGTGGTGAAAAAGGATGCATCTGTACCTGGGCGGATGCCTGTCGAACCGAATCACACAGCCAAGACGTACCGTCCGAATCAACCATACGTGACGTGCTGGGGAGCTCTAACCAAGCTGTCAGCCTGGCCGCTAGGGGAATCGTGTGAATGTTGACCGCCGTGACCACGGTGGGGCAGCCTGGAGGGGAAGGGGGGCAAGGACTGATCCCAGAAGGATAAACGTCCTGGAGAAAAGTCTGACTGCACTGGGCAGCGCTTACCCGCTCCCTGGTTTCCTCACTGGCGATATAGGGCTCCGGGTCCGAATCCGAGGAGGCGTGCGTTGCTCAGAGGCTCGTTGCCTAGAGGTCAGGGAAACTACTCTTTTCTGTAGGTTTTGTGTTTTGTGTCAAGTCCTAAGCAATTTAATCAATTAGAATTTGTATGACTAATACTTCATTTATGAACTTCCCATTTGTTTGCCTTTTGCATAGCACTGTATAGTAGAGAAATACACATGTTCAAATGCCGGGCTGGATCCTCCCTTTACAAATAAACTACAATGGCCAATGCAGGTTTGTGAATTGATATTCACTACTAATACTAACACAATATTGATGGTGACACAAGATAAAGACTATTTCACATCGGGTCTTGCGCATGTAAATGAAAGTTTTCTCACTCCTAATTCAAAGTGCAATATTGCAAATGACTATTGAGAAGTGTGAAAGGTTATACCGTGTGGAGGAAACAAGCAGCTCCTTTCAGCCCGAGACGAAGAGGGAGGGAGAGTGGAGAAAGAGAGAAGCATTTTATTATTCCAAGGTGAAAGCTTTAAAACAGCATTCTAAATGTTACCCTGCTGTTCAAGATCATGAAAACCTTTAATTTCATGCAAATGAACAGCACGAAGCATGAAGCTTAATGTAAACGAATGCTCCTTTTGTACTAGTGTAGGTGCTGGGGGGCGGGAGATCAGAGAGCAAGAAACCGAGAGAGAGAGAGAGAGGGTGAGAGAGAAATAGAGAGACACGGAGAGAGTGAGACGCAGGCCAGGAATAAAATTCCCAAGGATTCTTTAATTGCTGTCTGAAATTATGTAAATCCCTGCAGAAGGCTGTGTGCAATTATCCTGCTCCTGTGGCTGCCAGCTTCACTAATGTCTAACAAAATATCTGAGCTTGACATTTAGACGCGCTAATGCAAATGAGAATTCATTTTTCCTCCAAGACAAAGGGCAATCCAAAGATCACATCATTTTGATAAAATAAAGGTCCAAAACTGGGTTTTCTATCACAGGCCTTGTATAGAAGGTGAAGCGAAGAAGACTTTTCTAGATAAATTACGAATTTGGAACTACTGTAAAGTGTTGTTCGGGTATTATATCAAACATTAAAGGTTAATGAGTTAAAATCAACAACGGTTCGGGTTACGTCCCTTTTAAACTGCTGGTGAAGGTTGCACATCTTGCCAACAGAGGACACCTGAGACAATTTGGCTTTAAAAAGTGATTCACACTGTAAAGCACCTTTTGCTCATGCCCTGCGAATTCTGGTTGCTATGTGTTTTCGGAGGGCTTCCTCTCCATTAATCTCTTTGGGTTACAGAGATGGATGCTCGCGCAGGTGTAGGGGCCTGGCTGGGCTCCCTAGTGAGCAGCTCAGTGCATGTGTCCCCACTGTGGGGGCCACACCTCCCATCTTTACCAGGCCAAGCAGGAGCACCATCCGTCTCTACCTGCACTTTCCCGCCGGGCCCTGGGGACCCGCGCGGAGACTAGGGAGGGGAAACAGGAAGAATCAGCACCCTCTAAGGAAGAGCTTAGATCTCGGTATGCTAAGTATGTTAAACAGCATGCGTAACAGAAGAGATGGGAATTCTAACCCCATTTTCTTTTGTTTTACATTTTTTAAAACAGGGACACATAGAAAATCAAACATTTAGGGAAGACTGAAATATGTCGCGGTAGTAAATGTGATACTTTGGACACTGAGCTGTGTAATGACAGATTTTAGCTGTTGGCAAGTGAATATCTGAAGGCAAACGTACAGTATGGTTGGCTGTTTAGACTAAGCCAAATGCGAAAGAGTTTTACAATATTTAGTGAGGCTTTGTTCCACAATTAGTAGCATCCAGGGATGATGTAGTAACTAAAAATAAAACCAAAGAACTAAAATTGTATTATTTTACAAATTAAAATATAAAATTTCTATGAAATCCAATTTCAGCTATTTTCATTGAAAACAAATGGATATATATAGATAGATACTCTAGATACATAGATAGAGAGGTAAAACTAAATTAGACAGACAGACAGATAAATAGATAGATAGTAGGAGCACAAGATCCCGTGCAATGTGTCTTGGCAATATCCTCGCGATAGTGGTACGGTGCAGTGCTACAAATCTCAGACAGGAAACTGCTCTATTTATGATGTCCTGACACAAATTCCAAATAATTTTCAAAGGTCATTTTAATCGCGCCCGGCGTAGGCAGACTTTCTTTCTCGCACACAGCCATTGAGTCCGGATCCACACAGCTTTCAAAGTATACTCAATGGCGGAGTTTGGACGGATGAGCTCGATACATGCGCAGTAATACCAATTGAAAATTTTAGGAAAAAACTAATTAGATAAATAGATTTAGATAGAAAAAATAATAATTAGATAAATAGAATGATAAAACAAAATAGATAGACAGACAGATAAAAATAGAAAGAAATGTTTACTTCCGCCATAAATTATTTAATTAAAAACCTATGCAGACATATATAAAAAAAGAAAAGACAAATAAAAATCAAACAGATAGAAATTAAATACATTTTTTAAAAATGGCAAAAACTTTCACTAATATGAAAAAAAGTAAAAATAAGTAAAAAAAATAAAATAAAATATATTTATATAAATATATTAAAACTATATAGTATCTATATATCTATCTTTATAGATTAAATTTCTTTAGGAGACCACACATAGTGTGGTGAAAATGTCCCCCATCACCTCTGGACCTTCCAGCTCCTCACTGAGCTGTAGTGCAGCACAGAACATGAACGAAAAGAGAGTTTAGTTGTAGGGGTAATGCAGGGCCGTAATGGGGTAATCAATCATCATTTTTGGGAGGAGGTAGAGGCAGGGTTATACTCAATAATGTCAGAGCACCTTTCCTCTCCTCTCTCTCTCTGTTCAGTGGAAGAGTAAGCAGCAAATAGGCCACACTGTCCCACTCTCTGACTGCTTAAAGTACTCGCACCTTGACACTCACAGAACGGGGGGTATCCCATGAGACACCTGTGTGAGGGTGTCTTCTGAGCACACAACCCCTGAATGGATATGACACAGTTTAAAAGAATGGTTATCACACTGGAATATGAATACAGTGTACTTATTGAAGTTGGCATGAAATGAAAATTCTGATGGTCTGTGTTCTAACTGCTTGGTATAGATCTTATTAATAGATCATACTGTGGTATATTTTTTTATTTTTTGACCTTTATTGAAAATATAGCTGAAACTTCTGGTATCCAATTTTTTGGATGCATCACAATATGGAAGAAAAGATCTGTCACCTCTTCCTTTTCATTGTGACTTCTTCTCATTCTTTACAGTTTCTTTTGTACTCTATGAAACCTATGAATAGACTGATTCCATTGAGTAAAAGATATAAATATTATATAAAAATATATTTTTGAATTTTTAAAAAACTTTTATTTTGGATGTTATTAATCACGATTAATCATTTATAATCTTTATATATATATATATATATATATATATAATAAAATGCATAACTTATTCATGTCACTTTTTAAGGGTTATCATAAAGTTTTATTTTTTGGCAACAATTTCACTAAATATTTTCATTGCTATAATAAATCATGGCATAAAAAATACAAAGGCTATAAAACCTCAAATATCATGACTTATAGAAGCTCAAATCATTGTAGTGTTTACAGCAGAGTACCGCCCACTCACAAGAGTCTGCACTCATCCTGTCATTTAGCCTCCTCTGAGCACCATTCACTCAAAGGTCAACAAACGCCCTGTGACAGGACACAGGCCCGTCCCTTCCTCCCCCAGCAGCTCTGCCATTGGTCCTGCTCTCTGTTAGATCACACACGCGTGTGTCATCTGCCCTGCCTCCAGAGAGACTTCACTTAACAAGGCCGTAAAAGCGCGGCTTACAGCATTAGATGATTGTGCTTGCGCAGGGTATTGTGTCCGGGCTAGTTTCTGTCAAAGCGTGACGTCCTCGCTTTTGACGTTTTGGCTCCGTATGCCAAAACGTGCGTAGCGGAATGATATGGATGGGTGTCACAGGAAGTGAGGGACGGCGAGAGAGAGAGAGAGAGAGAGAGAGAGCATGAGTGAGACTGTGTTTGTGTTTTGCTGAGTTTCTCAAATCAAGTGTTTTAAATCAAGTGTCTGAAGAATGGATTGCGGGTGTTGACCATGAGAGCTTATCTGAGTTGTCTGTTCGACGGAGCAACTGTAACGCTGTTTGACAAAGCAAACAGACAGTTGAGAGACAGTGATGGAAGTGCTATGCAAGCGTACAGTAAAAAAATAAATAAAAACACACAGTATGGACTTCTTGTCATAATCATTTCATCATTATATAGCCAATAAAAAAAAATAATAAATAAAGCAATTAAACAATTTAAAGTAAACTTGGGGGAGGGGGGGATTTGTTTGTTTGTGTGAGATATTTATATACTGTGTTCTATTTATTTATTGTCTGTTTGTTTGTTTGTTTGCTTGTATTTGGGATTACACTGTATTTAATAGATCAATAAAGCAAAAAGGTTACTAAAATATAAACATTTTACCTGTAATTATAATTATATTGCATTACCTATTATATATTATGTTTATTTATTTATTCATTTATGTGTGTGTGTGTGTGTGTGTGTGTGTGTTTATTCATTTACTAACTCATTAATTTATTTATATGTGTATTATTAATATTATTATATTACTATTTTATTCCATTTTATTCATTATTTTATCCATTGTATTTGAAAAAAGATAGGAATGTTATATTTTAATTTAATTAAAATTTGATAACAAACTGTTAAAATAGTTAAATAATTCAACATTTGCTAATTTTGAATTGCTGAATAAATTAAGTTATAATTAAGTTACATACATTGTTTTCTAATTTTATATAATTTAAATAAATAAATTCAAAAATTAGGCCTATCTATCTATCTATCTGTATATATAATTTGGGGGATTTTTGGAATTGTATTATTTACTTTATTTACTGTAAAATTATTATTATTATTATTATTATTATTATTATAATGATAACATTATTATTAATATAGTATAATAATATAATAGTAGTGTTATTTATTTTTGCTGCTTGTTGTTGTATTTAACTGTGCTGTTGTTGTCATTTGTACCTTTGTATTAAATAAAATGTTGTATTTGCCAGCTCTGGTAGTAAAAAGGTCTGGTCTTGATATAAAAAGCCCAGTCCCTGGATTACACTTCCTCTCCAGCTCCCCTTGGTTAGAAATCAGCCAGACTGCAGGTGCCTGTATAGCGTCGTTCCCTCATTCCCTGTCGTTTCCTGCCCTGACCTCCAGTATTTCCCCACACACACACACACACACACGACTTTCTCTCCGGCCATCATGCCCTGTTCTCTTCTAACTTGAGGCGACACATCATAATAACTGTAAGAGGCCTCTCCTGTCCTGTGTCAGGCCTGCACAGATTAGTTCCTCTCCACCAAACCCAGGTCATTTTCTCTCCCCCTGCTGAATACATTTGGAGATCACACACTCTTTCTTGGCTTAAACTGTGGAGATTATCTAAACAGAGGCTTTTCCCATTTCACTCAGGGCCGATACATTGTGGAACAGTCATATTGTGGTTTTGGCACTGGAAATCTGAAAATAATTCACAAATTGCTAATTTCTAAATTCAATTGTAAAGTTTTTTTTTTTGCAAATATTTTATATATAAATAAATGTTTTATTTATTATATTTTTGTAAGTATTTTTTCTATATGCCTATATTGTTTTATTATTATAGGGCATAACACACAAACACTTAAAATAGTGTTCATAAATAATAAATTAAAAATGCTATAATTAAAAGAGAAGCGTTTCCATTTCTCCCTTTGGTTAATAAAATTGGTTAATTAGGTTTTAAAATATTACAAATATACATATAAACAAATATGTTAAATGTATTTTTATTTTATTTAAATTATTCTATATTTCTTAATATTATTATTATTATTAATACTATTACTACTATTTATAAGTAATAAAAAATA
>JAUCMS010000145.1:13495506-13517362 GCA_032357445.1 Enteromius radiatus | reverse complement strand
AAATAATTTATATTTTCTGGCAAACACTGACAGATTTCTTTGCTCCTACACTCGTACCCCCCCCCCCCCCTCCCTTTAAACAGTTTGACTTCATGAAAATCTGCATGTTTATTTTGATGACTCGACGGGGATGCAGCACACATAAGCGAGTGTGTCTGAATCTTTTAGTCACCTATTTAATCCTAATGCTTTAGTCTCTTTCATTTCCTCAGCACGGCCCTGGAGAAATTACGAGACCCAGTGCCCGTGCAGCCATTTTTTGTTATTGTTTAGAGAAGCGGTTAGCATGCAGAGGTGAGTTCCAAACACAATTTTACATCCACTTATGGAAATCCATTGTTCCTTGAACATTTTCACGTACAAACCAATATATGCTCTCGTAAAAGGTCTGAGACCTCAATTACATCAAAGGCAGTTTGTCCCACAGCATGTCTTCAGCCGGAGAGCCTCGCAGAGCTGTGTCAATGCTACCCCCTTGTGACCGCTTTAGTGCAGGAGCGATGTACCAGCCTCAGTCAGAAGCAAAAGGAGATGGAAAAAGATGAGAAAAAAATATATATTTTTTTTAGATTTTTCTATTCAGTTAATAAGGGGTTTTACGGGACTCTAAAAACAGCTAAATTCCGTTACGTTTCTTCAAAAAAGAAATAATTTTGCCTAGTGTGAGTTCTTAACAAAACACACTAAATGTGCAGTAATTGTGTTTAAATTGTGAACTGAAAAAAAAAAAACTGCTAGCTGTACACACATAAAACACACACACACATACACACATATATATATATATATATAAATAAACAAGAACAGAATGGCAGCTTCTCGCACAGATCTCTTTCATTAGGGTGCCGGGACGTCATGCAATGTGCAATGTTGACACACAGACAGGTATCTATGTCAGAAGCACGGGAGTGTGTTCTTTTCGGGCGGCACTTCCACCCGCTGTCCTACTCCACGCGTGTGGAAGGCACACAGTCTTTCATTGTGAGCAGTTGAAAAGACATAATTAGACACACAGATATAATTCAGCGCCGCCGTGGAAGAGCTCGCTTGTCAAGCCAGGCAGCTGGAGAAGCGCGCCAGCCTTCAGAAGTGCAGCTTGCCGAAGGCCCCCGCTTTTATTCCCTGCAGTTTTGTCTACCTTCAAAGCGCCCATCTCGGATTGAAAACTTAGCAGACTTTTCCCGTCTTGTGCCAATTGCGTTGCGGCGCCGGTGAACATGTGACGCGCGAGAGACAACGGTAATTGTGGCGTATGAAAAGCGCGATTGATATCGTGTGTATGAAATGACATATAGCGTATATTAATACATTTAACTACGTCGGGAGCAAGCTGGAGATCTTTATTTGTTCTCCCCATCCTCATATATAACAGGCTTAACTTAACATTTAGAGCTCACGAACAAAGCAGCCATAATTTACAGTCCCTGTGACGCACTGATAGGGGACGTCCAGTCAAGGCCAAGCCGTCGTTCCTCTCTGACACGCCGGATGGGCCGGTGGCTCAGGATGTGTCAATCACAAAGGCGGGCCGCTGCCCAGCGTCTCCCATTGACTTTCTTTCAGCCCCGTCAGCAGGCCCAGACCATTTCATTAAGAGCGTGACCTGCGAGGGCCTCCTGTAATGGACAGCTTGATTTGTGTTGGGCTGGCAGGTCTCAATACGCTGCTGACTTTTATCTACTCAAGTATGTATATTATATGTGCCTGTCAGTCCTATGACCTGCCCCAGTTTCCTGTTCTCTCTTTCGGATGCATTTGTTCTGTGGTTTGGTCATCGCTTGCGCTTTATTTTACAGTACAGTGTACTTACAGTGTACTTAACTAAGAAATTAGTGGTATTATAATGTGACTATATGGGGTAAGGTTTTGAGGTTGCATTTTCTTTTACAGTACTTATCCAAGAAAGCACTAGTAATATAAAGTAACTACATTGGGAAGGGTTGGGATTAGGGGTAGGTTTACGGTTAGTACCTAATTATTACATAGTTATTGTGATTACTACAATAAGTACATAGTATGCACATGAAGATCAGGGCTGTAAAATAAAGTGCTACTGGTTTTGGGTTGGGAGTAGGTTCAGGGTTATTACCTAGTTATAGTAATTACTTTAATAAGTACATATGTACAAGACTATAAAATAAACGCTCTTTCTCTGTGATCCCATGGCACTGAACTGACACATTTAAGGTTTAAGTTTAAGAAAGATGCAGGTAAAAAAATGAGTATGATATGCTGTAGTAGAAATAGTGTTAAAAAGTCTTTGACAGTTTTAAACTCTCCCGTTACAGTTTAGGAGTATAATTTATGCAGCGCTTCTAATTAAAATAATGATTACAGCTAATTAAAGTGTATGAGTAAAAATGAAAGTTATGCCATTTACTTGCTTTGTTGCATTTTCTGTCCCGTGTGAAACACGAAAGTAGATTTTTAGCAGAATGTGCTGCTTTACCATATGTTGAAAATGAATTAACGTGTGAGATTAAAAAAACTCAACCATGGTGTCGTCTAGCAATGTGATTTCACTTGACACACTATGACTTTGATATTTTCATAATCGTGACTTAATATCTTACACTTACAACAATATTTCCAACACCGTCTCACAACCAATTCATACGTATTTTACGAGGTGGCTGATTTGTACAACCTCACTCATATGATTTTGTACGATTTGACTAAAATGATGGCCGGGGTTAGGTGTAGGCCATTCGTACAAAATCATTGGAATTGACAACTCGTAAAATTCCTATGAATTATAAAAGTTAGGTCGTACTAATTAGCCACCTCGTAAAATATGTATAAATTGCAGTGAGAGCGTGCTGGTGTTCTTTAATATCTTGTAATGTGACTTTCTCATTTTAAAAGTACTGTGTGTTTCATAATTATGATACAAATGCAAGAATCAATATCTGATGTTGTCAATCAATAAAAGTGAAGAGTGATGACTTTTATGGATGCTTGCTTGTATTTGTAATAATGCTAGACACGCCCAGTCTCAATTCACTTTCATTTTATTTAAAAAAAAAAAAATATATATATATATATATATATATATATATATATATCAGTAAGATAAATATATTATTATATTATTTATGTGGTACAAAGTCGGCAACACCTAAGCTCCAAAATTATCAAGAAATCTTTATTAACTAATTAAAACAGCTCTGGCATATCAAGTGTCGAGTGTGACGTTTCGAGCACACAGGCTCTTCATCAGACCAATGGTCGAGCACCCTTTTTTGAGACTGATGTGCATGCTTTTGTTCCATTGTCTCTATTATATTATTTATGTAAATATCTTTTTTTCTGTGTGTGTGTTCTATGTAACATCATAAGGGTGAGTATTGTAAATGATGACAGCTGGTTTAAATTGATTACTTACAGCAACTTGAAATATACTGAGCTCATACGATGAAGTACACGTTTTTAGATTTTGAATACACAAATGAAATATTCTCTCCTTATATCCATCTCTCTCTCTTCCATTCTTATACTCTTTGCTTTTAAGAGTATGCACATGTGAATGACCTGCTACTTTTATTTATGGCTGATAATCACCCACCTCTACCCCCTAAGGACACTGCCTGCCTGCAAACATGACCAAAATACATATTTAGATTTATTTGTCAGCAACAGTCCAATAAAACATATCCTCTGCATGCTGCTCTCTGGGCTGGGGTCCCACGAGGAAGTGGCCGAGTGAAAAATGGGGTGCTTTCAAGCGTTAGGCAGAAAGAACGTGAACAATGCTCAAAGCCTGGAGAAGAATAGTGTGCTGCCTAAGTGTTTCTAAGGAAGAGAGGAGAGAAGAAGGAAAAATAAATGGAAAGATGTGGATTTTCACAATCCAAAAGCCTCAGAGGGCTTCTCTCTGAAGTACCAGACACGGCGTGACCATTGTTTCCTATTGCACATCATTCCTACCTGACTCTTTTTCTTCAGTCTCTCGTTCTTTGACCTATATGAGCTAAATGAAGGCCATCTGACATCAGTTTGAGTCGCATATGTGGACAATTTAAGATGAACTGCACGGCCAAAGTAAATGAGGTTACGAGTTTCACATTCTGGTGATCAATAAAAATAAAGTCGCGTAATGAAACAAGTTTTGCCTGTGTATGAATTCAGCTTTTATTATGTGATTATGAAGGAAAAGAGGTTGAGACGAACAGGGATTTGTGCCCTCGTGTGAAATGAAAGCCGGATTGTGTGCGGAATCCCATCGTGCGCCACCCATGCATTCCTCCGGGTGTTTGCGGCAGAACGGCGGTGTATCTAATGTGACCGCAAACCCAACGGAGAGCCAATAAACCAAGGTCGGACGGTCTGTGCTGGCAGGGGAACTCGCAGTGTGACGGCAGCCAGTTCGGTGGCCCTACTCATCCTCCGCACAAATCTCGGCCCTTTTGTTCTCGATTCTTTTGCTCTCTGGCTAACGAGAGCCAGCGCAGTGTGGAATATTGTCACCCACAAATGTACAAAAAAAAATGGCTTGGATTCGATGCTAATGGCGCTGAAGCAGCAAGCTCGCAAATCCAGCTGAAGGGTAAATGGGGACACGGCTTTGTAGTTGTTGCTCTTGCAGCTGTTCCTGTTGTTTTCTGTTGTTGTTTGCATTGCGAGGCCTGGGGGTGCCAGCCAGCGAGGCAAAAGCCAGGCCCGCAGGATTGTTAACACAGAATGTCAGCCTCCATCTCTGAAGGAATCATTATGGAAACCACAGGTTGTTTGCATGTTCAGCCTTCCAGCCTTCAGAATTCTAATTGGTGGAGTTAATTAGGTGGTCTATCGAGGTCTATGGGTCACATGTGGTCCCGAAAATCTTCATTCAGGGTTCATACAAGTGTTAGCTACTTTTAGATCAACAGGTTAGCTGGTATAATCTTTGACCTGATGTTTAAAGTATTTATTTAGTTTGACTTCAAAATCTGGAGCGTTTTATATCGTACAGTCAAAAAAGGTGCAATTCAAAGTCCGTACAGTTCATATTTGATTTAATTTTATTTATTTTTATTTTATTTTATTTTTAATAATTAAATTAAACAGACACACACACACACACACACACATATATATATATATATATATAAACTATAATAAATAAATTATATGTATGTATAAATGACAAAAATAACGATTAAGAAAAAATAATAATTCTAAAGTCACATAATAAAAAAACTAATTATAAAACCTAATAAAATATTTTTTTAAGTTTGAAGTTAATTATAGTAATAATAATTAAACTTATGAGGGGAAAGTACTTAGGTCAGAGTATAGTGGGACTATCTAAAATTTTGTATATTTTTACTGTTATATCCTTAAATATGAATCAAAAAATTCCATTCATTTTTGGCTGGAATTTAGTTAAAAATTTGAGTAGGCTTTCAAAAATATGTTTAAAATGTCATACCCAAAATGATCCAGACTGAGATTTATTCTTCCCATGGTGAGAAAACTAAAAACTGTCTGTAGTCAAGCCATCTTCCCTGTGAACAAAGACATTCTGCCAAGCTGCTGTCACCTGAAACCATATGAGCACCACAGACTACCTTCTTATTTCAAGCTGAATACTTTTAAAATGTGTTCAGCATCATTATCTCCAACCTGAAGAAACTTGTGTAGCTGAAGCCAAGACCACGTATGCCTCCTGCGGCTCGCAGACTGAAAATATTGGTCACTCCCTCCCGCTATGTGTAATTAGTGCTGATCAAGAGGGATTATAAGCGGCGGCTAACGACAATGTGCAACTCGATGGTCCTGATAGATGGTCAATTCTAATGATCGGGTCAGGACATTTATTGGATTTAAAGCAGTCGTGATGGGCCCTTCTTAGCCTTGCCTGGATAATTATCACGTTCATGCATGATTTAAGGCGACAGTGAGCAACGTCAAGGGCCTTCCCTTTAATTTAATAATTTTGTTATCTATGCATTTATGCAAGACTTAACAAAGGGATGTTGAGGAGAGAATCAAATCAGATGAAGATTAGTGTAATGGTGTGACAGAGCTAGCCAATGCATGAGGAAAGTGTTTAGTGATGTCACGCAGGTCAAAGCAGAAGATATCAAATACGATTAGGGCATGTATTGCCAAAATATTCGAGCTAAAGTCATATATGGTATCAGATATTTGATATCATAGTGGCACTGTATTTATTTATTTATTTAATTGCTTGTTTATTTGTTTGTTTTTGGTATAAAAAACAATGTATTTGATTAATTGATTCATTCCATGAAGAAAAAAAATATATAGATATACATATTACATATACCAAAGAGAAAATACATAGTAAATATTTTATAAAACATATGAACTCATCAGTTAAAATAAAAATGAAAGAAGTTGCGAAGAAATTGGTACTTTTTTGTATAAATCTGAATTTTTCATGTAAAAAATAATGTTTGTGTGTATACATATATATATATATATATATATATATATGTGTGTGTGTGTGTGTGTGTGTGTGTGTGTAAGAAATCAAAACATCAGTTGGAAAATTTAGTTTTAGTTTTTAAAGCTGCAGTACTGTTCAAAGTTTTAGACACTCATGTAAAAATGCTGTAAAATGAGGATGCTTTCAAAAATAAATGTATCAATTAACTTCTATTAACTAAATCAAACAAATATTGCAGTTTTTGGTAAAACAGCTTCTGTTCCGAGGTACACTTGCCCATAGTTTTTAAGGTAGCGTTCCAAGTAGGTTTTTTTCTTCATTTTGGAGACGTCGGCACAGTTCTTCTGGATTGAGTCTGTCTCAGTTTGTTCTGTTTCTTCATGTGATTCCAGACAGACTAATGATGATCAGATCAGATCTCTGTGTGGAGCGCTGGCTGTTGTCAGATAATAATCTCACTGCATTATTACAATTAATGACAAAAATAATGTTTGGAAATGTGAACTGATATTTCCAACCGACACGCTACCGCAGAAGATAGAAAAACATTTTTTGTTGCTGAAAATACTAGTGACCTAAGACTTTTGCACAGTACTGTATATATACAACATTAAGTGTAAAACCAGAATTGACATCTATCTGAATAAAAAATATGAAACCATAATTCAGATATGAAATCATTAATTGAACTGAGTTACATGAAAGAGGCTATCTAATATTCTATAAATTCATGTCACCATTTAAAAATCCAAGATATTGAAATTTGCTCTCTATATTGTAGATATCTTATAGGAAACCTAAAGCTTCACTGAACAGCTAGCACAAGTCAGATCTCACAAAACCTCAAAAAAAAACAATCTCAAAAACGTATTCAGGCCACAAGAGGAACCATCATTGTAAACTTTTGTTTACTTCTCCAGTGTTTTGAAAAAAGGGCAAAGTAATATGCCGCACACTCCAGCAGAAACCAACAAACCCAAACAACACCATCCATATTTTAAACAGCTGGCACTGAAGAGGGGGAATTTTACACCTCCGTGCCAATTACTTTCCTCTCATAGCTCCTCTTGACTCTCTACAATATAAAAAAACTTTTTCTTTCATAACAAAGAGGCAGACAAGTAGTAAAGTGCAGTCATTTTCCTCCAAATATCCAGCTTCTGTATACATATTATATACATACTGTACATACATACATACATTTATATCAATACAGAATATTCTTTCATTCTTTTTTGTGTTCTTTTCCCGTATTTCTCATATATCTCACATCCAGTCTGGTTCTCTAATCCTGATGTATTATTAATCACCCTTCACTATGGTGTGGTAAAACTTTCAAAAAACATCCCCCCGGATTTCAGCGAAGACCGAGTCTAACGGTCTGTTTGTTTATCAGTTTATTTATCTTTCATAAAGTCAGCACTTTTATTCTCTCAGTGAAAGTTGTCAGGGCAGAAGATACATCACCTCAGTCCTGACACTAGCGGAAAACCGGTCCATTACTGGTCCAGTCCAGCTGACTGCAGCTGAGACTGACATTTTTGGACCTGTGTAGCTGTAGAAATGTCTGTCTATGTGTCATACAGGCTCTCAGGTTTGACACTGAGTGAGCGAGCGGATGCATGGTGTCCTATTGACACCCGATCTGTTAACTTTGATTTTGACAGAGTAGTGCAGCAACGTCGGCTATCATAATAGAGATTTCTCCACCGATGTGAGTGACGGGGCACTTGACAGAGGAAGACATTCATCGCAAATCTGGAATTTGGCGGCGGAATTGAATATCGAATATCGGAATCTCGCTTAACACGTTCAGTCTGATGTCTCAGGCTGAAACGTAAAACCAGGATGAACACAAAATTGAATGACATAATGCACGGTATCTTTGTCTCTCTCGCGCTCCCTCGCTCTCTTTCTTCCCCCACCTCTGTAAAATGATAATCCGAGTCTGTCTGTCTGATAGACTGGAGTATGATTCAGTAAGACAGTGACTGACTGCACATTCAATCTGTTTCAGCATGGGAGCAGTGGCCCATTATCTCAACCATGTGAGACGCCCGCAGCATGAGAGAGCAGCCCGATCAGCTGGCTCCAGTGGCAGGTTTGCTGGGAAAGTTATCAATAAGCGATTGTCTCTAGTCATTTAGGCTGTCACGTTATGACAGGGCTGAAAATTAAGCTGGCAGATATTAATAATAATGGAAATAGCACAATGCCGAGGGGAAGATGTTGGGCGAGTTTGGGAAGGGGGTTACGGATAGTCTGAGTCGGTGGATTTGTGCGGATGTTTGTGTGTGCATGAGTTTATATGGCATTGTTAGTGTTTAAATGCATTGCTAATTGACAGACCATTTGTGATCCTTGCTGTTGTGTGTGGTAGAGATTATATGCTATGTGAGGTCAAACTCATTTTGGATTTAATAATACATAGAAGCCACAGTTTGTTTTTCATGTCCGTGGGTTCAACTGATCCCGATAATGTGATATTTACCCCTAAAATGTGAATTTTAACAGGGGAACCTCACCAAAAATGTGTATTTTACCCATAAGGTTTGTTATTTTTACCAGGGCATCCCCTTTAAAACTCATTTTGGGTTAGTTATTAGTAATTGGGAGGGTTTTTTTGTGAAAACCTGGCAACCATAATGAAGGCAAAAAAACAAACAAACAGTTACTGTGTCTTTAAACCTCTGGCATTTCTTTAGTCATTGTGTTTTCAATCAGGATTTGTTTGTCTGCGTTTTGTTGATAGATTTATGGTTACCAAATGTTACTGCTTTTTGATTCGGTAATAGATTGCAGACATATGAGACATAATAAACTAAATCTTTCAGTGACAAATATCCTGGACTAGTTGCCAGTTTGAGTTAATGGGGTCGTTCTCAACCAAGACTTCTGAGGTGGCAATCCCAAACATATGGTAATTAAGCACAAGTACTAAAACATATTTTGTTTTTTCCATCTCCATCTATGAATTGTGCATTAAATATAGTCTTATATACTGGAACACTTTTGCTTGCACACGGTTTGTATTAGTTAATTGAAGAAAGCCATATGTGTGTATATATTTTTGTCTAAATCCTAAACATTGTTTAACTTTATATTCCACATGTTAACCACACTAGTTCCTGACCTTCTGAGAGAAACAGGTGCACTCCAGAAAATGCTAGGGGTTTGAAATAAAAGTTGGGTGCAGTGAACTGCTGACTGTAGAGCTGCTCTGTGATGAAGTATTACAGGTGATAGCAGTAAGACCAGTATTTGAAGGTAACTAGCGGTGGAGCAGATGGTTGGGGTTCATGTCTGGTTTATGAGGAAGTCAGCGTTTTCCACGAGTCTCCACTCCAGCAGGGTCTGTGTCACAGTAGCGAGCGAGACCCCTCTCATAAGTCACAGTACCAGGGGAATCGTCCCCCTGTGATATTAATGGCTGCCCTTGTGGCACAGGGCGAAAGAGTACGGGAGACACTGGAGGAATTTAAGGGCAACACTGCAGTTTTCAAACTCCACGTTATACATAATTTAAGAGAAGAACTAAAGATATGTAACTTATTTACTGGGCTGTTCACACTTCCAACATCTTGATTGGATATCTATCTTAATGGATGTACATAGCAGGCCTCTGTTTACTTCTGCGATGATGCTAAAGCTGATGCTAATGCTAATGTTTGTGGAATTAATAACATCTGTGCATCCACATACATTTATTCTTGACAGAGTTGCAACTTGGATGTTTCAAATCACTTTCTGAATCAGAGTTTCTCAAATGTATTCGATTTGTGAAAAAGAAGTGCACTAAATTGCATTGAATATCCACTTGTATACTACTTTATTACAGTAACACTTTAGAATAGTGAACACTTAATCACTATTAACTACAGTCTTTCCCAAAATAATAATTAGTAAGGTAGTTGTTAAGTTTAGTTATTGGTTATTATTAGGTATGTAGAATAAGACATTAATATATGCTTAATTATTAATAATAAATGGCTAATATTCTAGTAATATGCATGCTTATAATCAGCTAATTAATAGACCCTAAAATAAAGTGTTATCAAAATTACTTGCAGATAATAGCCTATTAATATTAATAATCTCAACACACTTGAGTTCTCTGTTTAAAAGTTTATACTTGATTATTTATTTAATAAAACTTTTAAAATTAATAAGCTATTTTTTTAATTGACTATAGCTCGTAACATACTGTACATTTGACATAACATTCAGGTTTCAATATAAGTATATTATATATAGTATGGTATATAAGTTTGTCAAAAATCATTATGAAGTTCAACTATTTACATTAAATATAAATCCAAATAAACTATGATAACATTTTCCTTTATTCCTTTCCCGTAGTGTAAGTATATTTTTTTAAAGCATGATATTTCTGTAATTAAACACTACTTTTAAAAGTTTGCAGATGAAGATGAAGTGTAAATCTTTTTTACAAAGATTTTTTACAAAGATTGCTATCCAACTTTTTTGTTTGTTTTTTGGCATCTTGCTGTCTGAATGATTGGCACCTGAAAATGCTGCATTTGCGAATCAATAATATTAGTTTACAATACAGCAGCCACATAAAGCTATTAAACATCCACCACTGCGAGATCTTGATAGATGAGAATTATTGATCTCAGTGTTGGCTAAAAATAACTGTCTATTTTCATAAGCGCAGAACCTAAATGTATGAGGCTCGTGAGACCAGAAAAACAGAAATATTTAAGTGCGCTCCATTTAAATGCTGATTTACAATTGGGATCCACTGCAGCTATGTTTCTATAGACCCACAATGGTTGACAAGCCATCTGACAGCTGACGCCACTCAGATAAGCCCTTACACAGGCTTGAACAGGAAGTGACACGAGTGGGAACACAGTGACAGCCGCTTACTGGAGAGTAATAAACTGGCAAAATAATTCCGCATTGGACACACTTACCCAAGCAGAAAGAGTCTGAAAGGCAAGACAACATCTTGTGTCATCCATCTTCCTTAAACAGTGAAGCTGCGACAAAGTGGGAAGGAGAAATTATGATAAATGAAAAGATATATTTAGTCAATACCTGGAATTCTCCTTCGTCAACCCCCTCTGGTTTTTGTTCTAACAAGAGTCTGCTTGGAATGAAAGCAAATGAGAGGAGGTAAAGTGCCTGTGGTCACACACACACACACACACACACACACTGTACATACACTAGGCTAGATGTATAGAATTAATTTCTGAGTCATCATGGCGGAAAAAAAAGCTGAATCAAATTAACAGTGAATTATAATCCATTTCATAATTGAGAACCATAATGCTTTAGTGATGAAAATGAACATGACAGGTCAACATCACTTTCTCCAACACATAGTCTTTCTTTCTTTCTCTCTTTCTTTTTCTTTCACAAATGCCAAAGGCAGTCTGCTCCTCACCCAAAACACAGGCATCATTTATTTTACTGCCTCATTTGAATATGATGAATGCTACAGTCGTTTGTGCTTTCACAATAAGCGAATAATTGTGAATCAGTCGATTCAGGTCCAATGAATCATTCTCCGCGCTGCCTCCTCTTGCCAGACATTATAGTTCATGAGGACTTTAAAAATGATGAGTGACGAATTTGGATATTTGTCGTTATTCTAAACAATTAGCAAACTGAGAGATAAGAAAGCAATTAGAAAAGACAATTGTTTACTGTATAATTGACCATTTGTCACTGTAGCACCTCTAAATTAAGTTTGTGCATTTTATTTGTATTTAGTCAACCGTGGACACTAACACAGACACACTAATATGTTAGAATATAATAATTATTATATTATTTCTGTAATTATATATACAGTAGGTCCATTTTGTGCAAATTACTTGCCACATGCTCTTCTTATGTACCAAAATTGTGCTGACATTAAATAATAAATATTCCTAGGGATATTATATATCTAGGATTCCTTTTGCTGCAGAGATAGAAATATTTAAACTGTATTAATTATATTGCATAGTATATAAGGCCTAGTAATGTTTAAAGTTAACAATGATTGACAATTCATCTATTTTCTAAATGCATATGATAGATTTTATGTTATTTTTTTATTTTTATTTATTTATTTTTTTTGACACTTTTTAAGCTCCAATTCTTGCTATTAACAATCCATTTTGCATCAATAAAATACTAATTTCCTAATTATTAATAATTTAGCTAGCTGTTAATTGCAACACCCACATCTCAAAACCCAAAGCCCTCGCTGTACATTATTTTCTTTTTCGATAATCTGTTAAACTCAGATGTACTTCACAAAAAGAAAAGATCTGTCACTACTTCATCACAGCCTTAACAATGCATTTCCCCTCCCTCCAAACATTTAGACATCATGACATAAACCAACACAGATGAGGTGCGAGACAAGGCAGCAATGCATGAAGGCACTTCTGATGTAATAATTCTAATTAATGACAGACGGCAACAGCAAAACTCGTTCAATACAATCATTCCCCAAATAACTTCATCTACAACCAAAGTAGTAGTATGACACTTGATCATATCCGGATGACCACTCTTCACTGCTCTGCAAAACGGCAGCAACAGGTCCAGCAGTGTAACCGTAATGGACGATAAGCGCTTGCTATTCCTTATGCCAGCGGCAGAGAGGAGAGCCAAGAGGACTATGGGATGATGGAGGGAGAAAGAGAGCAAAGGCTAAAAAAGGATGACATCGTCCAAAAAAACCTACCAATATTGAACAGCGTCATCGGCAGGGGCGACTATTTATCTCATGCCCGCCAAGTTGGCACGCACATCTGGCGCCGGGTACTTAGTGCAATTATTTATGATTTCCTCCAAGATTTAAAAGCTCTTCGCCGGGCCTTGTAATGCAGTAACTGATTGCGGCGCTAATGTAATTAAGGGGAGATTATGATGTCCACGTGGCTCACCAGATGGTGGCATTCGCAGCGATGGGGGGGAGGCACAACTGGCACACCGCTGCACAAGGGCAGCGAGGCGCAGCCAGTCGAAGCGAGCCAGACCTCCTGCCAGACGCTGGAGCGTGAGCGTGCGTATGTGTGTGTGTGTGTGTGCGAATACGTGTGCGATGTCAGTGTGCGTGTGTGACCGAGGCAAGGTTGGCAGTTGAATCTATCAGCAGAAGAGTATCGGTGGCCTCCGCCGGAGTCAGGGTCGCAAATCTGACCTTGCTAACTCGGGTTAAGATCAAACAATGAGGATGTCGGGAAATATTATGCCAGGTTGAGTCCACATTAATTTTGATTCGAGTGGAGTCCTGATAAATGTAATTGAATCATTTCGCAACAGCATTCAAAGCGTTTGGTCTCCTTAAGCGTTATTACATTATTAGCGTTGAAATGAACACCATAGCTCGCTTGATTAAAGGCAATGGAGTTGCGACGGTGTATTCGATAATAGCAATAAGGGTACATTTTTAACTTATGCACTGCTAGTGCCAAGAAAACAGATGGCTTAAAAAAAGACGTAATCACATTTGGCAAAGCATCACAGCTGATGAGAGGAAAAGAGAGCAGGAGTGCTTCTCTCCAGCCAGGCAACTGTAGCCTAACCCAAACTGACCTTTAATTACTTGCAGAAAATACATGGATATTACATCCAGGCACTCGGCTGTGTCCTCTGGGTGCAGTAAGGCTGCGCTTCTTAAAACACATTATTATAAGCTATTCAAGAGACACGGGGCCTTTTCATATGCTTGCTAGTGAAAGGGGGGACAAGGGAGCGAGGAGGGGATCATATTTGAAGCGAGCGTGGCGGATTTTTCACTCTTCCGCAAGTAATGGCTTGAGCGTGGAGACGGAGGTCACCAGGGCTTCTGTAGATTTCCCAGGTCGAGATAAGGATATTATTACACTGCCTGGTAACAAAGAAATCTCCATCTCTGTAGGTCCCAAGACAAGTGTTGGTAAATTAGAAAACACAGGCAATGACCTTTCTTTCTCACATGTATGGTAGAGAGGCATTTGCAGTGTTTTTCCAAATGCTTTTCCTGAAGCTTGACAGCATCAAACATTCCCTCAACATCTAAGAAAATAGCTGCTGGAAACATGCAGTAAAGTTGGCAATATAAGATTAAGATAGATTAAGATAAGAAAAAAGAATGTGTCTGCTTTTTCTTTCTCCCTCTATGTATATACGAGGCAAAAAAAAAACAAAAAATGTCTTTATAATACTTTTTCTTAATATATATTTTTTAACATAAACATGGTATGGGCTAAATAATAATAATAGTAAAAAATTACTCTGTTATTGATTCATTAATTATTTTTCTCCACAGCATATTAAGAACAGCCTATTTTGGGGTTGTAATATATATGTTATGATATGTTTTGACATGTATTGTCTATGCGGCTGAGGGCTGCATATCAGTAATTTAGAGATAGAGACTCTTGTATTGAATTCCAACAATGGATCTCACTGAGCTTTATTGGCTTTATTAGTCCTATGACGCTATGGAAGATAGCCTGGGTTTAGGGAATCCCATCTCGATTCATCTTGAGCAATCTGTACCAAGGCTCTCACTCTTGTGTGTGGATTTAAAAAGGGGCAATGGATATCTTTGCAATAAAAACTGGTGTACAGCAAGTTCGCATGCTTTCACAGATGCACATATCCTCCTTGTCATCGATGACTGCCATTCCATCGACTGACTACACATTGGCATACCCTGGACAGGTGACAACAGGTGACAATCCTTCTTGCTGATCTTGACTTTGCCTATTAGATTGGTGTTTTTGCCCTAGCCCAGACTGCCCTATGAGATCTCACTATGGCCCCAGAAAATCAAGTGGCCAGCGCCAGACACCAAATCAGTGGACAGAAGATCAAAGTCACCAGCATCAGTTACACAAACTCAAGAGTATCGATTAACAATGGTGGACAACAAGTGAAAAAAGTGGCGAATTTCACTTATCTTGGTAGCTTCATCATCTCAGATGGGTATACGCAGCGTCTAAAGTTCTACTCTAAAGTTGAAATTTTCCACCTATGATGTCTGTTACACATTAACAAGATCACTTACGAACAAGGAAACATACTGTTGGCCAATGCACAGCCCCTATTCTTGAGTGCCACCAAATGACACTCTCGTTTAACCATACACATCTTATGGCTCCCCTGACCATTGACTACTCAAGTGATATTCTGGCTACCTGCACAAGGCAAACAAAAACAAGGACAACTGAAAATCACTTTTTATGCATGACCTGCAAGCAGTCAACATTCCATGGGACGAGGCCAAAGTCACTACAGCAAATCAAAGCCGTTGGAGAAAGTTTTTCACTCAAACAATGCCGATCGAATTAAGGCAAAAAGTAAGATTCATTTTTGGGCTTTTGGATGTGGAACAAGAAATCTGCAAACTTTGGCATATTCTGCACTACTTTTCTGTAAATTGATTTGCATGTGATAAAATGCGCTAAACAAATCTGAGAGTTTTGTTAGTAGCTAGACACAATATACCAAAACATTTTTTAAAGGTACATTTATTTTCCACAAGGGATGCATAGAAACTTGCGCATGATGGCATTTCAATTTTGTGGAAATTTGGGAACTTCCTAAAGCCACAGCACATGCTGCATAGATGTAAACATGCCATCTTGAGTTCCATGACATTTAAACAGGATTATATGAATTTTGCAACTCCTTATTATCCAGTACCTTTCACAAGGTCTTTTGTTGGAAGTTTAAGGCCATGAAAATGAACAGTACGGGTGGCATTTACTGGACCTGAAGAGGCGGTTTATTGGAATGTAAGAATTGCAGCGCTGCAAACAAAGCACCCTCATATCTAATGATCCCCCCTCCCATGTACCATCTGCATCGCTCAGCGGACCATCTCCACCCCCATCTCACACACGCACACACACACACACATGCATTCACACATGCGGGCATCATTCATCTTACCCACAAATCCCCAGCATGCGTCGGGGCGCGCATTAAAACCAGCCCATAATGGCTGACGGCTTTCACAGTTAGTGTGAGAATGCTGATCGCTGACTGTTTCGCGCTGAGTGCTTCACCACCTTTTCCATAATTAGACCATTACTTTAACAGGTGTGCCACTTCCCCACTTTCCTCCTTCTCTCTGAAAACATCCCTCCACACTCCACGTTTTATTTCATCAACTTCAGCCTGTCTGTGAAATCTAGCTGAGGTGTTAGAATAAAGCTTGTAGTCTTTTTTTCCCACCTTGTCAGGAGAGTCAGGTGTGACATTGAGAAGTTCAGCTGACACTATAA
The DNA here is from genome assembly GCA_032357445.1 of Enteromius radiatus. Taxonomy (NCBI): domain Eukaryota; kingdom Metazoa; phylum Chordata; class Actinopteri; order Cypriniformes; family Cyprinidae; genus Enteromius; species Enteromius radiatus. Next base: position 13,500,721 of record JAUCMS010000145.1, on the reverse strand, counting down.
CACAGCAGGATGAAGGAGAACAGCTCAGGGAGTTAGTGGAGATGTTTGTACTGCAGAAAGTGCATGAGATATCGCTTGACAGCCTGTGTTAGCTGCTGTACAGTTACCAAAGAAATAGCTTTTACTATGCACAGTGCCGTACTGTTTCAGGATGACTTGCATGCTTCTTTAGAATCTCAACGGGTTTGGAAATATTGACAAAGGCTCATTATATCAGACTACGCATAGTGAGACTTAGCAGGTGGCACTGCTGCAGCGTGACCTGACGTGCCTCTGCTCTGTATACACGCTTTGACATGAAACACATGTAGCACTCTCACTATCTGCAACGCATCTTTCTCCAGCTTTTGGGCGGTTTGGTTGCGAGCCAAACTGACACAGCAAGTCTCAGTTGAGATGGCATCCATTAGTCTCTCATTGACACGTCTGTAGTGTACACTAGCGGCGGGCGCCTGCTCTGGGCCACGGGCATTGATTCATTGTCAGTTTTCCATGAATGATGATGAGCGTAAGAGGTCTCATTACCTTATTATGTTCATTAAATCTTGTTTAGTTCCTGTGTGTTTGATCTTATTGTGCATTATTAGCTCCAGCAGAACACTGGGTTGATAACAGATGCTTTTTGCTGTTGTCTCTGTGTTCTTTTGCTTCTCTGAAACTTATTTCAAGGCAATGACAGAGTCAAATCCATCAGGATTATGCCACTGTGCGGCTGCCATTAGACGATGCAGACTGATGTATTCTTATGCCACGCAATTGGCTGTGGCGTAATCTGTTCCACCTCGCTGTGCTTCACGAGGGTATACGAGCCTCCCTACTCATGTACACAGATTATTCATCTTCTACTATGCAAGGAGGGTATTGTGGAATATTTATTTTTCCCGAATTTCAATGTTTCTTGTCTAAATTTAAGGAGTGAAAACATAGAAAATTATTTGGATGACTCAATGGAACAGTGTTTTCTGAGGAACAATGTTATTTTAATGATTAGTATTTAATATCTATCACAATCAATACAATATCGAGGCTATATCATATAATGCTATATGAGAATGATGCTCCAAATCGATGACAGACCTATTACAGTAGCAGAAAACACATGTGAAGTATGCTGGACATATGCAGAAGAATTATATATACACACTGCCTATTCATAATTACAACAGGACTAAAAATAACAAAATGATACTACATTATGCATACTGTTTAGTAGTGTTAGGCCTACTTACTCATGTAATGAGTATATAAAAAAGAATATTATATCGAATATACTTTTCAACAATTGCGTGCAAAGTAGGAAATGTGCTGTGCTTGCTTTTATTAACAGTACGAGGGATATATAAATGTAAAAGGTCTGCATCTCCTGTTTAGGTAGAAAGTATACAACAGGTGTCACTCTTGATCCTTACCTCAACGTTTCCGGTTAATAATTTGTCACATCGATAACACTTGCGGAAGTGAAAAGGACAGTGTAACGTTTAGTATGTTGCCTCAGTAGTGATATTCGCGTACGCAGTCTGCTGCTTGGTTCTCTCAGGTGAGCAAAAACGATAAATTCACATAGTTTAGTCATGCAAATCGATCGACTGTGATGACGTGTTTTCGCGTATATCGCGGGCGGATAAAGAAAGACGCAAATAAATGACACTTTACACACTGAAGCGCTGATTCCGTTAGCATATTGTTTGGCCAACTGGACCTATTTTTAACTGTCCATAACTTTTTAAAAGTCTGACTCGTGCTGATTTAAATCTTTTGAAAGCGTAAACAGAACAAACGCTTTTAAAGACAGTAATAGAAAAACAATAGGTAATAGGAATCTACTGCATGAATTAAAATGTTTCAGGTGCTCAATAATAACGTCAGTAAGTTTCAACATAGGTTCTCACCAACGTGTTTACATGTGATCATGATTTCTATGATATTTCATGTGTTAATTTATTAAGGATAGTTTGCACATGGAATCAAAACAATTTCAGCATATACTTTTGTACGGTAATGCATAACATTATTGTCTGGAACAATTGAGTTATTGTTATTAATTATTTATGTATGCAATTTATGTTAGGTAGCCTAAGTGCGTTATGTTCCTATAGGTAGATTTGACAATGACCAATATTCTTGCGATGCTTTCATGGTGTCCTCAAACATGTGGCATGTTGCTTTTACTAACTCTCTTTCATCCGTCGCAAGATTGATTCGTTCCATCCTTTTCATCTTTAACATAAAGACACTATAAGATGAGTGTGCATCATTAGTGCCACAGAAAGTCGCCCCCAGTCTGGACAGCCTGGCCTCCATTTTTCAATTAAAGTTGCTTTACAATCAAATAGCCCAGCACAGTTAGGAAAAGGCTGCATTGATTAGTGTACAAATTAACACAAGAAAGAAATCATTCTCCCTCCATAAGCTAATTTGCCATCCTCGGTTCTCCTTAATAAGTCCCTCCGACTGACTTTTTATACACAGACCCTCCGCTGCCTCAGTAAATCCTGTAGATTTAATAACCATAATTGCAATAAATTCGGTAAACATTTAGATTGAATGCAATAACTGTGTCATTTACTCCAGTAGGTTGCTTTAAACGTAATTTAATAAAAGGGCAAAGGACCCTCCACATAGGCTAGTCACTAATCCTTGGTGATCCATGCATACGCATTAGGGTGACGCGTCTCGGGACGGAAATAGACAACGATTGATCTAGATTTCCTAGAAAATATCTGATCGCCATGGCTTGTTGTTTAGAGAGACTTCACTTGGTGGAGCCTAATTATGTTTGTATTGCTACTCCATCTCCGGTCATTTGTGTAGGGTCCACTGGGTTTTAGCATACCTATTATCATTCAAAGCCTTAAAGGTGTACCGCATCATTTATCTGTTTAGTTCTTTGTCTTAGAGGTGAGCTAGTCACTTGCATCATGTTTTTGTGTTCAGAATTGTAACACAAAAACAATATATTACGTTAAATGCAATGATATATCACTTAAAAAAAATGTTTACACTAAAAAGTGTTTACACTACAACTCTGTAAATGTTTATTCACCTTCATGTTGTCCCAAACCTGAATAACTTCCTTTCTTATGTGGAATACAAAAGAATATGTTTTAAAACCAAATGAGGGCCAGGCAAAATTGGACCCTATTGACTTTCATTGTGAGGAGTCATTTTTCATATTATGTTCTCTTGTGTTTCACAGAAGACACAAGAGTGAATAAATGATGATATTCATTTACTGTCCCTTTTAATAGCATTTAAATTATATATCTTTTTTTTTTCAGGGCAAACATGCATCCTTTCTATGTAAATTAGCAAATTAAAGTGCAATGTAGACAAGCACATTTTTGCCATTTTAAACAGCTGTTTCAGGTGTCTTTATTTTAATTTAGTGAATGCATTTGCATATTTACCTGATTTGTGTAATTCCTTTAGCGAACCATGCTCTGAAACAACACAGACAGCAAGTGCAAATAAATAACATTGCCATTCTTTCGCACAATTCATTTTAAGTAAATTCCCACCTTAATGCATTAAGCGTTTTAAATAAATATCCTAATGTTTTCATGTATCATTTTAACATTCTGTAATGACTTAACATCTCTATAAATGTACAAGACAACACTAAATAGAGGCCATAACTATTGCAAGCACTACCTCATTTCCAGAGATTTGCTGGTGGCATTTACGCAGTGAAAAGTTTACTCCCACTCTTTAACGCGAGAATGAAGATCGCTCATCTTTATATACAACCGCCACTAAAACCATTTCATCTGAAACAGTTCAGAACATAATGTCAGCCCACTCCATATATCTGAAGCTCATTACAGGGGAAAAAAGGTTTGCAGTAATTAATTACCCTGCTAATTGGGCCCTCAGCAGTATTATTGTCTGTGTCTGTGCAGCTTATTTAGTGTACAAACGAGACCTGCCGCATGATTGTTTCTCTGGCTTTAGGAGGCTCATACGCTCGGCTATTAGCACAACGACTATCATTCAGTTTACCGACACTAAGAGTTCAGTCTGGTACTGAAAAGCCTTTAAGAGAATTTATTTTGATATATTTATATCTTTCTATCTCTCACTCTGCTTTGATTCCACCTGTGCATATGTGTGTGGGTCTGTGTTCTTGTGTCTTTGTCTGCCAAACCTATTTTGTAATATTGTACTTGAGAAGCCGTGCTCTGATTGCCAGCTAGTTACGTCAAGCAAAACAAAAAAAGCTAAAGCTTGGAAACACAATAAGAGTCTTAATATATTTATAGATCGTTTTAATATGAAAATAAAATTAGATGCTCAAGTCTTTATGGATGCTCTGGTGATAATAAATTTACACCTTGTCAACAGCTCAAAGTGTTTTGCATTTTCCTTCTGTGTTTTAGTCTTTATTTATTCCCAGTACTGTGTGTTAGTGGGATGTGTGAGCTGTTTCATTTTCTTATAAAAATAAACTATTGTAACTGTTGTAATTGTATGTGTAAATGTAACTTTTATTTGTTTCACACAGCAAGCATGGCAGATCTTCAGAACATCTCTGGTGGTAAAGCAGAGCTTCAGCCTGAAGCCATAACTGGTATTGGTGTGCTGGCATCCAAGAAAGAACCTCCAGCAGGCTACTATATTGTGAGTTTGCAATTGCCAAATATGTGTGATTTGGAAACTGTAAATCTATAAATAAGAATATAATAGGCAGTCATTAATCCAGTTACATTTACAAAAAAAACTGAATATAATAAGGAAAAAATTTGCCATTCAAGAGCCTCTGAGAATGTCTTTACAATTACTGTATTTTTTTTTTTCATTATAAAAAAGATTTTAGCACTGCTGTAATGTTAAGTTTTTAATATAAATCTTCACTAATCATTTAATGATCATTTATATTTTGTACTGTATAATGTATCTTTTATTTTCAAACTTATTTTGTGTTGAGGGTTGGACTGAATTGTCATTGGTTCATTTTCTGGGACCTGTACCATGATGGTAGTCAAACAAATTCAGAGTTACAGGATTAGTTTCGAGTTGACATAACCAAACCACTCCAATCCGGCTTTGTTGATACCATGGTTCCAATCACAAGCCTTGGTTAAAGGTTTTGATAAAAGTTTAGAGATTTAAGAATAGGCTTCTTACAGATTTAAGAATAGGCTTCTTACAGTCAAATCTGTTCACTGTGTCACTTCCATATTAACATACTGACTAAATATAACAATGAGTCTTTCAT
>JAUCMS010000145.1:13459161-13483876 GCA_032357445.1 Enteromius radiatus | reverse complement strand
AAACTTACCCTGGAACATAACCTGCTACCGAGCAGGTTATCTTCAGAGAGTAAGTTCCTATGGTTACATACATACCCTGAAAGTTACCTCTGTTTTTGGAACCAAAAGTTAAGGTTATCTACTAACTTACCCTTAAACTTACCCGGGTATGTCACATAACCTGCTTTTTGGAATACACCCCTGTAAACTAATTTTGTAAATACAAAATTTAGTGTAAATCCAGTTGATCACTTATACCATGGTTGCAGTATATCTATACAAAAACTTGTATAGTTTTTGTCATTGTTCATTTTAAAAAGATGGTAGATATATTTAATTGGTGAGTTGTCAGTACGTTATGTACTGTAACAATACAATATATAAGGTATGATTTTACAGCAAAATTCAACATATTAAAATGATAACTGCAAATTTGTGTTTCACTGCCTAGAGTCTTAAATTAAATTGCTTCTCGTCTCTGTAGTTTGTGGTGATTTCTTGTCAAATCCATTTTGTACGGTCAATCGTAAAGCACTTTCTCATTTTAGATGTGTTTTGTGGGTTCTGTTGCAGCATTCATGCTGAAATCCAAGCTGCCATAGTCTTTTTGTCACTCAGTGGGCAGAACTGCAGTCATTTATAGTAAAATTAACCATAGTTTTACAAGATTAACTGTATATTGTATTATCAATACTATCATATTTTGTACATGCAGCATAGCTAGTTAAATATTAGCTGTCAATACAGATGCTGTATGTATCGCATCTGCCATGTTTTCTCACTCACACATCCCAATTTGGAAAGAATCCAGTACCAAACTATACAACATTGAACAGACTCTCTTTTTCTGTCAGTTTTGTTCACTTCAGATTGAATATGGCGTCAATTCTGAGTTGGGTTAAATCTCACCGAAATTCTCTGTGATCATTTGTTGCTTTCATCCCAAGATGAGCATAAGATGTTCCAGTGGGCTCCACTTGGAACATTGTCTGAAGTTCTGCTCTTTTAACTTTTGCGCAGGGCCGACCTCTAAAACATACCGTGGTTTCGTGGCTTGAATAAAGCCCTTTGTGCCATGTGTTTTTTAGAAGGGGCAGCTATAGGGGAGAAGTGTTTGATGTCTCGGAGTCATCCTACATCCAGTCCCACACATTCACACACTTCGTCTCACCCTGTTAATTCCTCACTCTTTTGAAGCCACTTTTTAAGTTGGAGAAGAATAAATTGTACCTCCAAGCGAGGATCCGCGCCTCCCCACTCCGATACCTGCTGTGATCACAGACTGTGCACTTTTGTGTTATTATTACATTTCATGCTTCTACGTCTGCGTGAATGTCCAACTGTAATCTGTGAATCTGTGAAAAAAAAAAAAAAAAAGTTCTTGGTTTAAGAGGCACAAGAGGTAACCAAGTGTTTTATTAAAGACGCCATTGGACTTTTCCTTTTTTCAAGGCTTTAAGCAACATGTTAAATTGAATGTATCTGCTACAGCTTTGAGGTCATTTATTGCTCTTCTAAAAGACAATATACTTATAAAAGACACTAATTTTGTCCATTAAATGTCCAGTATATCCCACCATTGTTTATGGTAAACTAAAGCTATTAATTGTAATGTCTGGTCATTTAAATTATACAAAATAAAAAAGTAAAATAAAATGTAAATATTCAATGAAAAATGTTGCATTGGAATCATAACCAAAAAAAATTCTGAATTAGAACTGGATAAATAAATAATAAATTAAATATATATATATATATATATATATATATATATATATAAAGTATAGCATTATTAATATGATATAAAGCTAATTCATATTAATAAATTCTATATTATATTTATAGTATATAAATTCTGCAATTAGACAAATGATACTAAAAACTATTAATTAAAAAATATTAATTTTGAAAAAAAAAACATTTCAAATCTAAATGTTATAATAATAAAATAATAATAATAATAATAATAAAAATAATTTTTGCATACTATGATAAAAAATAGTATGATAGAATTCTAAATAATAAATGAAACATTTTATTGAACAAAATTATTAGATTAGTTTTCCTAAAAGAAGGGGAAAAAAACATTTAAAGGATTAAGTTACTTATGACTGTGAAGGTACCAAGTGTACTGTACAGAGTGTTAAAGGAAAGAGAGTATATTGTTAAAAACAAAGCAATAATCGAAAATAAAGGTTTTAGAATAGGAAACCTGCATTATGTGTCTCATTACAAGGTTTGATGCTGTTCTCGCCTCATTTCACGCAAACTCTGCGGTCCCATCAATGTTTTACTGTTTGTATGACTCTTTTAAGACTCCCTCAAATTTAAATGCCTTTTACAGTTATAGGAAAGATGTTTTAAACATAGTCAATAAGGAATAAATGTTTAATGACCTCTTTAACTTTGAATGCTGGTGGTTCTGCAAATAAACTTTTTTTGCCTCAGGCTACAAGGACACTAATCACTGTGTGTGCAGACTACAGAGTGTGAAGTTGTTCAAATATCAGTTTCCCTTGCTGCCTGTTTGAAATTTTGAAAGAAGTTTTTCTGTGCAATATATTGTATTGTCATGAGCTTATGTATATGTATTGACCATATCTGTACCAATAGTCTTAAACCTTAGGTGTTGTGATTGCAAATATCTGTAATTAAATTACCTGGTTTCAATTATGTGACCCCCATTTCTTTCCAACTGGACCCGGTCAATCCAGTTCCCAAACTATAGATTTTAGGGTTGTTGTTTTTCAGGGTTAGCTTCTGTGCTGCCATTTGTCGTCCTGATAAAACTGTCATCTCCCGCTCTGATATCTGACCTCTGGATTGACAGAGAACATAAAGTTGCCTTGTGCTAATATTTCGGTTTCTCTTTTTCTTCATAGAATCAAGGTTTCAGGCATTTCTCTATGAATGATAGGGCCATATACAGTAAGGCAGGAAAAGTTTTTATATCCAAAAGCTGAACAATATAAATGTAAAGGTCAAGCATATTTCCCATTGTGAGCAGGAAGCCTTTCTTTATGCTGTCCCATGATTCACTCTGCTGATTCACTACTGGAGTGGAGGTCAGTAAAAATAAAACCATATTGGCTGAACTTTGGGATAGATAGATGGATGGATAGATAGATAGAAAGATCGTCTTGGATTATGAGTACTATATAGAGCATATGAGTAGCATTGATGGACGTGTGTCGGTGTTCCCACTCTTTGTTGCTTCCAGTGACCTCCATGTCACCTACTCAACATTAGCTCTCCATACAATGGCTGATCTACCAGTTCTCGGGGGAAGGCAAGCCCTGTACGAGATCTGTTGTGACACCATCCTCAAATGTGTTTTTCAGACACTCTTCTGTGTACCCTTTCCCAGGAAGCCCTAAAAAGCGTGCAAATTTCCATACGCATCAAGTAAACTCAAACTGAGCAGTGCCACAAACAATAGAATCATCAGCTAAGATCTGTGGCTCTTTAGAGATTCTACACTCCTATATTCCGCCGTGGAATTCTTCAAGATTCTTCCTTCTCCACACCTGACATGGAACTTTAAGTGCGGTAATGACAAGCGGGAAAGCCGCCACTGCAGAGAGCAGCTGTCTACAAGCCGTGGGTTGTGTGGGCTGCCTGCTCGGAGCGAGCGCTGAGGTGTTGTCATCGAGGATCTCGGATGAGTGTCAAAACACCGCCTTCCAGATTCCTCTCAGTTTGCGCCGTATTATTTTTATATATCGTTTTTATCCCAGTCTTTGCCTCACCGAAGGCTTTGGCGAATTTGTCCACAGTGTGACAGATGTTCCCGACGTCTCCTCCCCAAGATGGACTTGTGCTTCCGCTTCTACACCGATGCCTTCTCGAGTTTCTCATCAGCCACCCGTGGAGATTCCAGCATGTGGGATTGGGCTTTTGATATTGAGATTACCCTGACTAATTGGCTCCTTTACGAGACTCCTCGAAATTTCCCAGGCTGTAATTTTGCCTTGCCAGTAAATACTGTACAAGTTAGCTGCCATTTTTATTCATGCAACAGTACAATACACAAATATACACAAAATAGTTTTCCGTTATAGTCCAACAACAATCTGATCTTATTTTAGTCTACCTACACTACTATGATGTGTCTGTCTTCTCATTCGAAGGCTCTGCTCTAATTTGTCCAGTCTTTCATCCAAAGTCAAGCCTTTTCCTCTGCCCACCAGGCATTGTGATATTCTTGAGTGCTTGTCTTTGTGTCCACTTGTCTTCCATTTGGCCTTATTAGGAATCAACCATCAACTGTCCTCTGAGATTGTGCTTTGAGACCTTCATCTGTCTTCAAACTCCCAACTTTCTTGGCCTCATTGTCATCTGTAGAGCATGTTGAAGATCTTTGAAGTTTCCTAAGATGTAATATTGCCTTGCCTGTAAATGTTGTACAAGCAGACAATCCTTTTGGTTTGGTTGTTGTTGTTTGCTTTATCACTAGTGGTAATCCAACTGCAATTCGGTCTTATTTAGTCTACATACACCTTTTGGAAGTGCCTGTCTCCTTGTTTGAAGACTCTGCTCAAATTTGTCCAGTCCTTCATTCGGGGGCAATCCTTTTCCTCCAACTAACAGGCATTGCAATATTCTCTAGCACTTGGCCTTATTAGGAATCAACCGTCAACTGTCCTACGGGTTTGTGCCTCAAGACCTTCGTCTGTCTTCAGACTCCTGTTTTTCTTGGCCTCATCGTCATCCGTAGATGCATGTTGAAGATCTAAAAGTGTTGTACGATACAGTAACCATTTGAGGCTTATGCCGTGGTGTAAGAGTTAAGTTGTTTACGTTGTAATCCCAGTTCTGCTTTAATTATGGGAGGTATTGTGGTATAATTAGATATTTAAAATAGGGATTTGTGTCAGTGTGGCTCTGATGGGTTTGAATGATGATTAATTGTAGTCAAAACTCCAGTGGCCAACATAATGCAAGCTCTCGCTGCCGTTGATTATGTAGCCATGTTTGTATTTTAAGAATTAGATGTGTAATTGATATGCCATATGCTACCCAAACCCAGTGTACCCTAAACTGTTAAAAGCAGAGAATTGGGATTGAGTATGGTTGCACTGTTTGACAGCCCTAAAGATAGGAAAACGCTTGCTCCTGAAACTTTTTCATACTTTTTGAGAAGTTGAGCGAGTTGCTGTATATAAATATTATATTTTTAACATATACACAATGTTAGCTAATCTTGAGATGGTTGATTTTCTGAAGACCAGCTCTTATCTCTATTTTGACCTTATCAAATTGGTGATGTTTGGCGTCCAAATAGATTTGCGTGTCGTAAACAGGCTTTTCACTGAATATATCTCATTTCCATTTTCTGTATCGCTCGGCATCATTCGCTATTGTTTTGGCTTGCTCCAGTGACTGGGGTAGTTGAGGCCAGTTTCGACGAAAGAGCATCCGGACCATCTCCTTTCAGTTTATGGCTGTTTGTGAAATGTCTGGATGTTCGTAGAGCCATGTCCCCGGCTTTCTCTCCCCCCTGCGTTCGAGTCAACCTTTGCAAACGAAGGGAAGTCTTCATTAAATGTGGCAATCGGTTCCACAAGATTGATGCCAACCTTTTAAAAATTCACCATTGGGCCGAATTGAACACGGGCAAATGCTGATGCAGATGAACAGGGAGAAGTCGGCCCCATCGAGAGAAATAAATCTGAGTTGCAGGCTTCAGTTCATAAATACCACAGGCTGTCAGGGAGCATGTTTTATGGGCCCTGATAGAAATTACTGCATTTATTTATCTCATCACACCTGATAGAAATGCAGAGTAGCCACTCACGTCAGACCTGTCTTCAGTTTACTCACGAGTTGAATGCTAGAGCTGACCCACAGTTACCATTCATTAATTCAGATGAATATGTACAGTAGGTCTCTAGTGCTTTCAGAAAGAATCAATGACTGTTTTTGCTAATTTGGTTTTTAGCAGATTTCTACACCAAAGTAACCAAGCGGATTTGCATTTGTGTCTACTCCCAGCCCGAGCGCTTCAAACCATTTCATCTATTTATTTCAAACATACCCCTCCTCCATTTTCAACATCTAGGCATCTCCTGCTTTGCATTGATATCACATTTCAGAAGCTTTTCCAGCATCTACTTCTGCACTTACCTTCCCTAACTTACTCTCAAACTCAGATTCTTCCGCCGGCTAAATGACATCTTACTCCCCTTGGCGGTGTCACTTTGCTCCTAATCTTCTTCCAAACATGACTCTGTCTGACTTTAATGCATCTGATGCATCCTGTAACCTGTTGGAGATGCTCATTTGGTCTTCAAAGCATGTCTAAAGCAGAATTATGCAGCGCTCCTGATGCAGAGAGACTCAGGCAGCGAGGCACTGAATTTATTGATTCCCGTGAGTGAGTCAGAGAGTGTAATTCACCAGCGCCTGATTGATGAGGAGAGCAAGTTCAAACTATCCATGAAGTGCAACGCACGCTATTTTTGCTCTTTTCCAAAACTTTGATTTGGATAAGCAGTATGACTTGAGACCAACAGAGGATTCTTTTTACGCAAAATATTTTATAATAACAATGTTGTTATTGTTGTTATTGTTATTGTTAGTAGTAGTAGTAGTATTGTTGTTATTGCTGTTATCTTATTATTAGTTTATTATCCTATTATTAGATATTCCTCTTTTCATTCAAGTATAAATGCAGAAATATAATGGGATATTAATTAATAATGAATAATAATAGTGGAAATATAAACTACTTTATACTCAACTGCATGTATGAAAGTATAAAAATAGTAATAACAAATGTGTACATTTTATTATAGCAATATATAATAATATTTGATAATACCGATAATATACATTACTATTTCTCCTTTTTATTATAATATGAATGCATTTTTACAACAACAATAATAATAATAATGTTATGTGATGTTATAATGTTATTTTGTTTTATTAGTAGTAGTGTTATTTTTGCATTAGAATAACGTTTGATAACATTGATAATATTAATTACTATTTCTCCATTTTTTTATAATAGGATTAATGCATTTCTAGATCAATAATAATAATTATAGTTATTATTATTAATTGAATATCATGTTGGATTATTGTTGGATTTTATGCATTTATCTGAAAATTGGCTTTTGTAAATTTGGTTTGAATGTTTTTAGAATTATTACTGCAACATTATTAGGTTAATTGCCACTCCTGTAGTATAATAGCAATCAAGTGTGCTCCAATGCTCCAAGGACATAATAATAATAAAAAAAAAATCCATGCAGGGTGACACTAATAATCTAGCCACAGACACCCTCCTTGGACTGATGAGGGGGTTGTGTGTATAACTGTGTGTAAGTTTTAGGACTGTTTCTGGACTGCTACTGTTGTTGGTGTGTGTGTGTGTGTGTAGTACCATACTGACTTAGGAAACCCTTCTTATTACCACTGACTCCATGACAACCGCTCACAGGCACCTAAGAGCCAAAGACAGGGAGGGAGAGAAAATGTAAGGTTAATGATCAGATGGATTCAGTGATTCACAGTGGTTAAAGATGGAGACCCACAAACCCTAACATCAACGATTCCTGTTATATTTATATCACATTTACGTTTGCTGCATCGTTCACAAAGTTGCACTTGAATTGTGCAAATTGCGTTCATGACAGATTTTACGTGCCATGTTTGCACTGTTATCTGTTTTGTATAATTCCTTTATAATTCTGCAGATGCCGTGTGCAAATAAACGGTCCTAAAAATCTAGAAAGCAGACTGTTTTCTATTGAACTGCTGTGTGAGATCTGCTTCCAGATTCGTTTTACTGAACACAGTGATTATTTTGAACATTTCCGTTCATTATTTCCTATGTCGTTGTGCATTTGTAATGAGGTCAGTTCTGCTTCTTATCTTTCCTAGACAATTCCCAGAGTCTCCGGCCTCCAGTCCTACTAAAAAGAACATAGTCAGGCCAGACTATGAACACCAAATCTACAACCTCTACACCAAATCAGGTCAGTCCCTCTGTAACTATTATTTCTAAAGTTCAGTGTTAATTTTAGGTACAGTAATTCTAGCTAACGTTTACAGCATCGCTACACAACCTTCTGTGAATTTAGTGACGTGGCTATGTTTACTGTTAACAGTAAACTGTAGTGTCAGAAAAAATACACCAATGACGTGTGCACTTTTATGCAAACGTTAGGAGAATGTGATATGTGCGCTTCAGGAAATCCCATTGACCATCTCACCCTGCAGACCTGTCTTTCAGGTCCAAAATATAACTTGCGTTTGGGATGTGAAGGCATGTTTTGTGCTTTTTTTTTCTGGCTGGAGAGAGACACCATGTGGTGAGGATGAGCTAATCTGTAACATCACAATGTTTTGAGGTACATCCAGGTCCAAAGCTGACATTTAGTCACACGTGCTTATGAATTTTCATTTTGTTTGGTAATTAATGATAAAATGTGCAGCTCATACAGTGTGTTAAATCTGCTAAGCTTAATGTGAAGAATATAACTCACATGTTGCTACATTAAGATATGGAGAAGAAAAAAGTTACATAATGTGCTCGTCTTTGACCCTCAATTAATTGAATTAAGCTTTTTGGTCTTTATACTTTCATTAACTGCATTAATACCTTATATAAAGAGCCTTAAATAGACTTCAGGAAGCCACATATAGATTTTACACATACTTTGAGTGCACAATTACAGGCATGTTGATCATATCAAGGCTTCGGTGGTTAAAATAAGTGACTGAGACATTAAACTCTGCCACTTGCCTTTGACGTGGTTAAAGTGACAGCAGATTGACTTGTTCTCGAGTGAGGCCAAAGAGAAAGGAAAGGTTCTGTCAGCACGAGGGCTGATGCATTCTGCTTCCCTGTCGCCATGGTAATGCCATTTGACTGACAGGCAGACACATGCTCTGCCACCAATCATCACTCTGTCAGCACAAGTAGTGTGTTCTATTGATCCTCCTTTAGCAACGTCTCTGTAACCGTCAGGAAGTGTGTTCACAGATGAGCTTAGCAGCGGAGCAGTATGTGGTCTAGTTATCCAGTGGATATTGTGGTATTTGGTTTATTGAGGGAGATAGTAGGGACACAGGGAATGTGTACATAAACACAACTTTGCCACAGTTCTGACAGTGTTGCCTTAAATAAATAATAATAATAAGTGTTGTATAATTATATGTATTTCGGTTACACTTTATTTTAAGTTGTCCTTGTAACAGTGTGAATTATACTGAGTAATATTAATTAACTACATGCACTTAGGGTTAGAATTAGGGTTACTTGCATGTAATTAAGCATAATTAAATGTCATTATAATAGTAAGTACATGTAATATGTAACAAGGACACCTTGCCCATATTTATGTAAAAAAAAACATGCATGCTTGCATATATTTTATATATAATATAAATTAGCATGCACACATATTTTATAACATGTTATAGCATTGTATAATTATACATACAATTTCTTCATGAATTATGATTTGAAAAACAAGTGTTGGGCTTTGACCAGAAAGCTGGATTTTTACCTTGCTCACCAGGACACTATAATAATAATAATATAATAATATTAATAATAATAATAAAACTTAAATGTTTTTAATTTAATTATGCATTTATTTTTTTACTTAAAATATATTATTATTATTATTATAGACTTTATTGTGTTTTCTTCATGAATTGAGTTATGACCTGAGGAGCAAGTGTGGGGTTTCAGACAGACAGCTGGATTTTCCTTAATCGTTGGGGACTCGCATATGTGCATATATATGTATGTTCGTGAATGTTGACAGCTGGCCAGGTTCGAGCTGGGCTAAAACCATGTGTGCTCTGTCAGGCTCGTAGCACAAGCTCCTTCAGGATTGATGAATTGCCTGCTTTCTTGATTAAACCTTCCGTCACTTCCCAACAAAACACACACATGCTAAAAAAAAAAAAAAAAAAGACCAGCGCTTTAAAGACTAGCCTGGCGCAGGAGACACGACATGTCTGGGAATCTGTCATCGTCAGCCACATTATGTGCGGATTTGAGGTGCCGGTGCTTTGACATTTATTAGCAGAGTATTAAAAACTAATTCACGTAGATTTGGCAACATTCATTCACTTGACAGTCCACGCTCATTTTAACAAGTTGGGTCTTTCTAGACCTCTCAACCTCTTACTTTGTTTCACCACCGCCTCTTTGAAGCTGAGCAGATTTTTGGTGTCATTTTTTTTTTTCATTTAGCTTGATGGCTTGAAGGAAATATTTCCTAATTAGCGAAAGAATCATTGTGAAAAAGAGTCCGTTTGCAACATCTGTGAGGTAATGGATTTGAATGCATTCTTTTTTGGGGGAGTATTAATGAAGTAATACTTGAAATGAGCATGGTATGAGCTGCGATTCTCTAAATGTTTTTTTTTTTTGTCAAGGGAACTTCATAGTGTTAATATCTTTTGGTAAAAAGTGGTAAGGAGCTTGACTTTCGCCACTTGTCATTTTCATACTTGTCTGTGAAAAGTACTCATAATAACACAGATATTCAATATCCCCTATGTAAGTTACATTAACAAAGCTATTGCATTAATGACACAAAGAATGTCAATGCATTTATTAAAGATTAAATATAATAGCAATCAATTATTCCTTGGTGTATTAAAGAAAGATCAATTAAAAGGTGACTGGAGAGAGAGAGAGAAATACAGAGATGTTTCAGTATTACCTAAGTTTGCAAAATACCAGAGCGAGTGACAATGATTTTTGATTTTCCGGAACTGATATTAGTCCCCTTATTAAAGTATGTGCATCTGCTTTTAATTTGCTTCAAATAATTGGAAAATGCAACAGAGCTTTCCAATTAAAGCGCCACTTTACGCACTTTAATAATACCCCCATAATATTAGAGCTTATGAAATGACAGGTGAGCTGGTGTATGAATAAAACATAAAGGCTCGTAATAAGAGACAGGAAAAAAATGGCAGACAGTTGTTGGGGGGTTTTTAAAATGCTTGACTTAATTTGCATATATTAATCTCTTCTTTTCAGCCTTATCGAATATTCGTGCGTATTTGAAGTTAAAATAGTGATGACAGGCCGGGGTACGCTTCATTTTTCCACGGATTTATTGCTCCTATAATTCAGGATCTTTAATAAGCCAATATGACTGATCCTCCGAGTTCTGTGGAATTTCGTTAATTGTTCCAGATGGCGCTCACTGATTATGCAAAATGACTTCTCTTTTTTTTTTTTTTTTTTTTCCCCACTTTTTTTTTTTTTCACCACCGTCCCCGACCACACTGTTTTTTGATTGACTAACACAGAGAAAAAAGATTATTTTTGGGCCAGCACTTTCATTAGGAAGCCTCTCATCAGGTTTCAAACAAAAGTTCCATCTTATCTCCGGCTGCAGACTACGCCGTGACTAGCGCTCCAGCTAGCGCTTGGCAGTCGAGGAGGATCCCGTAGGCTTTTAATCGTGACTCTAATCTCGTGTAGCCCGGCAGCTCTCTCCACCCGTGTGGCCATATTTTACAATACCAAAACACTTTAGGCTGAAGGATTAGAGAACACGCACTCGGGCTAGTGACACAAAAACTCATCTGCTAAGTGCGGCTGCTCCATGGCTGGATGGCTAGCCTTGAGGAGCTGGTTGATTAAAACCCCCCAAAGCTAGGCCACCATTTTTCTGCTCCTCCTCTCTCATAGCCGAGGGCCCATTGAAAGTTCACCTTGATTCTGTTTAGCATCAGCTAAATTGCCCTAAATGAATTGTGTATGGATATTTGATGGGTGGCGGTGGAGGGGGGAGGACTAGGAGGGGGATAGACATAGACCAGATTTACAGCTGTGTTTTACTTTCGATGGGTACACGATTTAAGCCGCGCAATTTCGGGGCAATAAAACCGTTCTGAAAGAGAGCCAAGGACTTCAGGTTGGCGACAGGGCATGAAAGACTGCATACAGCTTCTTTTCCAAAAAAGCCATTAATGATTTATTCTCATGGCCTACGTAGAGAGAGGGAGCCTGGGGAAAATGCAGAGTGGGTTTACAACTTGCTTGGCTCGTGTGCATGATAGCAAATACCACTAAACCTCTGACTGATGGGACATCTGAAGTTTTGTCTCTGGATTAATCTGGATTTAAGACTCTACCCTCAATCTTCCTTTAGGTGGTCTCTTCCTTTGGAGTATTGGCACCTAATGCTAATATGCACATCGTACCATATCACTTTATTTTTTTTTTTTTTTTTTTTTTTTTTTTTTTTAATGCTGCAGTTACAAAATATAATAATTGTTCAAGTACATTTACTTCTACATTTACATTTGTAGTTTTATTTATGTAATTAAAATACAATTTTAATAAAAAAAAAAATTTAATTTAAAAAACTTTTACTTCTAGCTAAATGTATGCATTTATTTATTTATATAATATAATTTATTTATTTAAAAATCCTTTGGCATTAAACAATTTATAGACCCCAATCTACAACTTTTTTGAGGTATAGGAGACTCTTGCATGTGTTTATTTATTGAAACATTTATTTATTTAAATAACACTAACAACACTAATAATAATATTAATAATAATATATAATAAATTAATAATAATAATAATGTTTATTGTTTTATTTAAATACATAAATAAGTATAAAGTACAATCCATTTTTAAATAATTATACTGGATATTTAAATACCACTACTACTACTACTACTAATAATACTATTATTATTATTATTATTATTATTTTTTGTTTTGTTTTTTGTCAGTACCAATGGTAAAAATATTTAGTCTTTTTCTCCATTTCAAACCATGAATATAAATGTTCTCTTTTATTATTTTGTAAATGTGTCTGTAAGTTTCTTGGAGATTTAAGTCAAGCATAAGACTAATGAGAGCCACGTGCCTGTGGGCCTAATCACAGTCCGGGATATCATTCCTCAGCCGTCCATCTACCAGCCCAGAATAAGATCTGTTCCTTCATTAGTCTCCAGCCTATCAAACATGGCCGCCCTCAATAGATGGGCCTGTCTAGCCTTCCCATTGCCCTCATGTTCAGCAGTCTTTGTTATCGCACATCTAATTAGAACTTGATAAAAATATTTCCCTCGAAATCCAGCCATTAAATATAGGTTAAGGAGATTTATGATCAAATATGCTCTTAAAGATCTTTTAATGGGTCTGTGGACTCGTTAAGTTGGTTATTAACGAGCCCCTAATACATAGTGCGATTTAAACTCACAATGAGATTCCGGGGAATGGAGCCATTTCTGATAAGGGGGAAGTGGGCCCCCCAAAGGCTGTTTTGAAAGTGTGCCCGCCTGCTTTTGTCTCAAAATATATTAAGAGACTCATCTACAGCTGTATGAAGAGTTTATTCTCTGAAACAATGGCCAAATTCCCACCCCCAATCTCTCAAAATAAACGCTTATTGTAGTCAGCATGCTATTGTATGTGTTGTCATAATTTATGAATATCCTTTATTCTTTGGTGTCATAGTCATGGGTCATTTTTTTTTTCTTCCTATTCAAGATTTTATGGTACAAGAGGTACAAGAGAAGATGACATATATGAGAGTTAACAATAAAGAAAAGTCTTCTTAAAAAAAATTATAAAATATACGTTCTATACGTACTACGTAAGTTATTAGACATGTACTATTTATATTCATCCTGGTTTTCAAGAAAAGTTGTACTAATTTGAAAATTACATGCTGTGTAACAATTAAATTATTAAATTTTTTTTTTTACTTTGAGTGAATACTTAAGTGCACATCTTAACCATTTTTTATTTTAAATAATATAATAATAAAATATATTTTATAATTTTTTTCTTTTTATTTAATAAATTAAGCAACACTTCACAATAAGGTGTCATTTGTTAACATTAATTAATGTATTAACTAATGTGAACAAACATTGAACAATACATTTATTACAGTATTTAATAATTTAGTTAATAAAAATACAACTATTCATTGTTAGTTTGTGTTAGTTCACAGTGCATGTTAACAAACACAACTTGTGATTTTAATAAATTAGCATTAAGTAAGATTAATAAATGCTGTAGAAGCATTTTTTCATAATTAGTTTAACTAATGTTGTTATATACAATAAACCTTGTTGTAAAGTGTTACCATAATTTATTTTTATGTTCATAATTTATTTTATGTTTGTTTTTTTCACATTATTTGTATGTAATATTTTATAAATGTTAGTTTTTGGTAGTTGTACCACAAGACAGTGCACAGTCTAAACTAACTTTAAAAAGAAATAACATTATTAATATATTTTATTTGATAAAAATAATAATAACAATAATACAGACAATACAAAAAGTTGTTTTTTTAGTTGTTGCAGCCCTAAAATTTACATGTTGACATTTTGAAAAGGCACTCCAGGGCTTCTCTCTATTTCCTGCTAGCTTTGTTTGTGTGCGTGTGTGTGTGTGTGTGTGTGTGTTTTGTTTGTTTGTTTTTTATTATTTAGCTTTGCTCAGTTTTTGTTTACTTTGTTTATTTTATGTTTTGTTTTGTTTTGTTGTTGTTGTTGTGCTTTGTCTGTAGTTCCATGCAGCATGCACCTCACAGTTCCTAAAATGTAAATCCAAGCATCTTTAGTGAATCAGGCTCCTGCTTACTATCTGTGTTTGCCTTCGAAGTTGCTTCATTCAGGGCTCAGTGTCATACTTCCAGTGTTTGTTAGGCCAAACCGCAGCTGTCAACCCTTATGCACATACTCACATCTGAGTGACACATCTGAGCTACAGTGTCTACTGAGCCTCATTTCACAACCAACGTGATGCTAGAATGATTAACATAATTAATGAGGAATGGTGGTGCAGCATTGGTGGATTGGTTTAAGGAGATGATGAATGGTCCTATGGCTGCACCAGTGGCTGCCAACGAGGCCTCTCATGCTGTCATCCCTCCTGCCTGAGTCCTGGCACACATCATTACTCACCAGGCCGAGGTGCCACTTTACATCGCCCTGCAGCCGCCAACATGGAAAACTTAATAACACTCCCCAGCGCTGAGGGGATCTATTGGGGCTCCGTGCCAGTGATTGTCTACTGTAGGGTGCTAGTGAAACTTAAGTGGAGGTATGGGATGCTAGCTCAGCTCAAAGTAGCTCTCACACGGACTGTAGCGTACAAATACAGGCACCGACCCTATCGCGTGACCCTTACGCCACTTTCTTGCCTTAATTTGCTTCTCTTTCTAGTATGGTTCAACATCCCTTTCCAAGTCCGCCCTACCTCCTGCTCCAGCATGGTGAGTTAGCATACCCACAGAACCGCTAATTAAGAGGGGATTTGGTGTAATTGTGCCTTCTGCTGCGGCCCATCCGGCACACGCAATTTAGTGGCAGGTCCGTTGCCAGCTCTGCCGCTCATGCGTGCTCTGGAGAGGCCAGGCTCATTTACTTAGTCTCAAAACAACTTCAGATCACTGTGCTAGCATTACAGTACCGCTAGACCTATCACATGCCAGAGCTAGTACTAATCTCTCTAGTACACTTGACTAATCCCTAGACCACTTATCTTAGGAGGTTTTAACACTTGGTTCAATTGCTTGGCTCAAACCGGAGTTTGATTCCACCCCTACCCCTGTATTTATAAATTAAACGTTTTTGTTTGTTTGTTTTATATTTCTATGTGTATTATGTGTCCTTTTTTTGCCTGTTTGTTTTATTTTGTTGTTTATTTCCTTATTGTATTTTCTTTGTTTTAATTTATATTTTTTTTATTTATTTATATACTTATTGTGTTATTTATTTATTTTACATACATTGTTTATTATTTATTTACTTAGGTTTTTCAGCTCATTTAATTTTTTTTATAGTTTTTTTTCATTGCTTTTATTTTATTGTGTCTTATTCTTTTTCTGTTTATTTTCATTTAATGTAAAAAAAAAAAACTTACCACACAAATAACATGATAAAAACTACAAATAGCATGAGAGAGATGCTTCTGTTTCAGTTGTTGTTGTTTTTTTTTTCTTTTCCTGTCACACTGTAGGACACATTTATATGTCAACCCACACAGAGAAAAAATATATTAGAGATTATTATTATTTAGAGGTTATGTTTCTTGACCTCTCTTACCGAATGGAACGGGTGATAGCTGCTGGAATTACATTACAGCATATCTGACGTGTGTGCTTAATGCCAGGCCTCTACTGGAGCATTTGGCTTCTCTTTCACTCTGGAAGACAGATAGATCAGTGCCCAGTGGGTGATGCCTACTGGCACCCGACCCACTACCAGATTTCAAGGGCCACTTGTCAAGCAGATGGAAAAATAACAATTCTCTACTAAATAAACTTAATGCATCTTCCCTGCCCCCTTATCTCTCTGGTCTCTCACTCTTTAATCTTTATGCACTTAAAGGTTTAACCAAAAATGACTGTCATCATTCATTCCAAACCTGTTGGACGTTTAAAAAGGTGACTTTTTTTTATATGTAGGCCATCATTTTCTTTATAAGCAAAGTAAGTTAGTTCACCGTAAAATTTTATGAATTATCACTAATTATTAATTGTTCACCCTCTTGTTGTTCCATAGACAGCAGTGAAACTGACACGTTCAAGGCCCTGAAAGGTAGTAAGGACATCATTAAAATAGTCCATGTGACATCAGTGTTTCAGCCATTATTTTTACGAGGCTACGGGATACTATTAATACTTTTTGTGCACAAAAGACACATGGAAGATATCTGTAGAAATGTTTTTTTTTTAATATTTATTTGTTTTTTCTCATGAACAAAAAACCTTTCTGAAAACGTATACAGGGCAGTTGTGTTCTCTTGTTTCCTTTTTGAACATCAAAACCCTCATTCAACCTGGTCTCATAAAAATATGTACCTTTGTGAACTTTTAGTGCAATGTACTGCATGTTTTGTTATAGTTTCAAAGAGAAATGTCCACTGATTGGTGCTGAAACACAGGTTCAATACATGAACCCTGGCACATTTTATTACTTTGATACAGGTATGTTATTGCGGCGGTTCAGAATTTACTTATTGGTACATATTTTGTATCTCGCTAAAAAGTGCAAGGTACGTTTATACCATGAGACCAGGTAGATCATGTTTGTTGTAACGCCATGGAGAAGAGCAACAGGGTGTGTAGCTTTAAAGCGAAATATGGATTCTTCTCACTTGAATCTTGTCTACATGTGATACAATGATAGAAAGATAAGACGTAAAATGAATAAAAGACGAAAATTCAACGAAAGCAGGAGGAATGGCAAGGGCCACGACAGAGTCATTAAAAGGTGCTGAAAATAGCAGCGAGCCATCATCTGTTCTCATAGCACGGGTCAGGAGCACTGACACTTCCAAAACTCCTCCTGTCAGGGCAGGGGGCCATTTGTATTCTCTCTCATTAGGCAATTTGACTAATGACCAGGCTGGGCTTTGGAGGGGCTCGGGCAGACCTCCTCGCCCAGGCTCTGGCTTCACCAGGCAGCAGCCTCTATTGGAATGGCACAGATGGCAAACCCGGGTGACAAAATAAACGACAATATGTCTCTAAGATGTCTTCAGGCGGCTGGCACAATTTTTCTTTAAAAGCAAGAAGGTTTGTCTCTGTAGGACAGTCTGTGTGCTGAGAGACCTGTTGGGATTTCCCTAGGGTTAAAAACGTCCCATCCAACCCAGCCATCTTTCTGCTTATCCTGTGTATCAGTGAGTCCAATCTGCAGCCCACACCCACTGGGTAACTCTCTCGTCCTATCAGCTTCTCCAGATTTCACATCCACTTGCACTATTGTCCTTTATGCATGACCTGCTGCTGCTGCAGTGACTCAGACCCGGTCTGCTGTTGCTCTCCTGTGGTTTGGCTGGATGTTGTCAGTGTGAGCTGTGGGTGTGAGGAGATTAAATGTGTGTTAGGGGTGAAAAGGATAAGGTAAGGGAAGGTCTGAATAGGTGTATGGAAAGAGCATTAATTACTTATTATATGGCCTGGATGTAGGAAAATATAGAATGTAGTATGATGATGGGTTTAGCATGTGACATTTGAACCCAAAACCTGTCCAATAAATTGAAAATATACATAGTTTCGATCCAGAATTTATATGTGTGTGTGTGTCCACATGTGTGCTATATAATTTGTAATAATTTTCTACAATTATTTATTGCATATTTTATATGTAGTTAGATTATTTTTGTGTGTGTATATATATATGTGTGTGTGTGTGTGTGTGTGTATATGTGTGTTTATATATATATATATATATATATATACACACACACACATATATATGTGTACAAAATAAAAATAAATGCAAAATGAAATTAGCCTATACACATTTTTTAATTTATTAAAACTAATTAAATTTTTTATATTGTATTATTTTTTTATTTATTTAAAGTGCCTTTAAAAATTTTGGGAATGTATTTATTATTTATTTATTTATTTATTTATTTTTAAGACATATCTAATATGGCTGCCTTTATTTGATCAAAATAAAAAAATAGAATATTTATATGACATAAATACACAAATATTATTACATTTTAAAACAAACCATTATTAAACTATTATTTATTTGTTGAGAAAGCTGAATTTTCATTTCATTATGCTCTCTCCTCAGTGTCACATGATCTATCAGTAATAATTCTAATGTTTTGATTGTTTTGGGTGCTTGAAAACCATTTTATTATTATTATTATTATTACTTTCTGAAAACCACTTCTGCTTTTGAACAGTCAAGTGAACAAATTTCAGACGCAGCATTTGGGGTTACTGTAGGTTTTAGGGTATTGTCTTCCCCTTATCAAAATTTATATTTTGCCATAATATGTCATTTAAATCCAAAGAACAAATTAAATGAATTACAAGCTTGTTTAAACTGTTACAAACGGTCCGTTTTAGTCAGTGTAGCCTAAAGATTTTTTTCAAATTCACTGAATTTCTCTTTCTCACCGTATTTTCCCCCACCACCTCCTCTGGGGAAGAAATTATTTTTTGTTTCATGAAGTGCGCTGTACTGGCTGACCGAGTCCTCCATCTGTCAGTCTTTTAACATTAGCTTACGTATAAATCTGATGTGTGTGTGCCGGTGTGGCGAGTGTGGCTGGCGGAAGTCCTGTGTGACAGTGCATCCAACAATGGAAGTGTGAAGGATTAGAGCTCATAGCAGCATGTAAGGGAAGTCTTCTCTGCCTGCAGCAGCCATCCGTCAGGGCTCGGGGGCTGTGGGGATGACAATGCCCAAATTTTTCACAACACCTGACACAGCTATTAATAAGGCAATGATCCTCATAGCCACACTCATATTCACTTCAGCACACCCTCATCATTCACTCACTCTAACCGATCCCAGCGCTGAACTCACCGCTCTAATCAGCAATTAATGTCACGATAGTGTCTGTGTACCAGGTCTAACCGCATGTCAAGTATTGGCAAACTGAAAATCCCTATTGTAGTATTTGTTTTGAATAAACAGATATCATGCAACATGGAACTGCTAATCTTAGTCCATCAACCCTGTAAAGATCAATGAGGTCTTTTGTACTTGCAAGGGCAAGTACAGTCAGATCCTGTTGCTCAACATTTTAGAGAGCATTGTGTAGCGGGGCCGGCAAAACAAGGTCATAGGTTTGATTCCATATTCCATTAATGTATGTGTGTATATATATATATATATATACAGGGTGTATATCTAAATCACATGATTTGTGATACACAATTCGACTGGAGCATTTAGAAACAGTATAAAACGCAATGGTTTAACTAATTTGGAGTTTCAACAAGTTCCGTTGTGTTCTTTGCTCACTTTCTCTATGATTTATTCATTGTGGAAATAAAAGCATTACAATCAATAGGCCTAACATCTACTGTGATCATGTTAACTTACCCATTAGCTTAAGGTATGCGACTTGCCCTGGGCCCCCAAAAGCCAAATGCCCCCTAAAATGCACAGTAAGCGCAGACATGGGAGCGGTCTGTTTACGTTTATTACCACGACAAATGTCTGCGTGTCCGAGTTGAACATGCTTTGTATCCTGCTTGTAGCGAATGAAAATATGATGCATCTGAAGCTGCATCTGAGCACAAGGTCTCTCTGTCCCGCTGCAAACACTCCTTTCTCTCTCTCTCTCTCTCTCTCTCTCTGCATTTGCTCTGTCCAGAGAACAACTGAAAGGAGCTGCGCTTTTTAAAACACAGATATGTTGTTTCTCTAATTTTGCAAATATAGCTGAAATGGCAGCACAGCTATTGTCTTTATATTATGTATTGCCTATTTGACTTCGTCAGATGACAGTGGATTTTTGCACAGGTTAACTTCTTGGAAAGTTATGTATTTCATATTCATTTCATTGTCTGACAACAGAATAAGTGAAATATATCAGTGAATACAGTATGTGGACACAGAGAGGCAAACAAGTGTAATAAAATATAATAATGTACATTTTGCATGTTCAAAAGAAGTGAAACATTCCTTATTGAATAAATGTGAATGTAAATGATATAATCCCATTATAACATGTACAAGAAAAATGTAGAAACACTGGACACAACTATGGAGGAACATTGTGCAGCAGTAATCATCACAACATGTGTGCATATGTATAGGGCCTTCCTATACCTGTTCCTATTCCTATATTTCCCTGGGGCCCTCAATTCACTAAATCTGCCCCTGAGTTACCAATATTATTTTTACAGCCTTAAACAACTCTTTCACCCCCAGAATTTGCTGTCATTTATGAGACAACGCTACCTCCTTTTTTTTCTGTGGAACCCATGGTTCTTGGTGACTAATGATATATAAACTCAGTGGGTGCCGTCACTAAAAAGCAGATACAGAAAACACAAAATTAGTTATTCATGACAATATCCAACGAAGGTCTTTTTAAGTGAAGCAATAGATCTGTGCAAGAAAGTGGAATACTTGTAATCCATGACCTCTAAAAGTGACGGCACCCACTGACTTGCATATGAATCACCAAGTCATATAGCAGTCCCATGGATTCAGCTACAAATTATCTATAATGTTCTACTGAAGTAAGTAAGCCATGCACCTACAATTTAAATGACCTGAGTACATTAATAGCAAATTTAAATATTTGGGTGAACTTTTCCTTTAATAACCAAAAATATGGGAAGCATTTTTTTTATTTCATAAGATACTAAACCCAAGTATATTTTAAAGGCTTTACAACTGCTAAGTGTTCCATAATGTTATCTCACCCAACAATTTGCATGCATTATATATAGGTGTATATTTCCTGAACACTTTTCATTTTGGTACATTTGTACCAACAGACCATTTTAAGCTGCTTCCATAATCTCAGCTATGCTCTTCCAGAGGAGTGTATATATATCAGGCTGCCTGTGGTCTAACCTATTTGAGCTGAATCTGCCAGGCGCCATACTTTACCTTTACGACTTTAGTCCAGGCAACAGCAGTCTGGACAAACATTACCTCAACACTCCTCCCCAACATGACCCCAAACTCACATCTATTTTTCTCTTCTTACAATCGCACCCCCCCCCCCCCCCAATCTTCCCATCAGGCCATGAGTGTGTGCAAAAAGCGTGTGCGCGTATGTGTGTGTTAGTGTGGGACTGCCAGTATGAATGGCAGGCGAATACTAAGCGCAATCTGATTGAAAAGGCAATGGTTGAACAATAAAAGATAACGCTCCGGCCTTCAAGTCCCACCTCCATCCATTTGGCGCATGCCGATTGATCAGCCTCGCTCTCTTACCTCACGCTGTTGTTCAGCGATGCTTTAGCACGTTTATTCACTTATTTTTATGGACTGAAACAAGTCGTTATCATCCTCTTTTCAATTACCAGAGCTCTGCTGGTGAAATGACCTCTTGAAGCACTTGTTCAGTAGTCCATTCTAGAGCTGTGTGATACGTTCCCTGAGGCCTGTGTGATGCGTTCTAATGGCCGTAAAGGTAGTATCCAAAATGGTGTTGAAAAAAAATTCACAGGGAAGCCCAAAAAAGCTGTTTGAGTAGATCTTTAATGGATGCGGTGACATGGTTTAGCCTTGTATAGAATTTTCTCGGTTTTTAGAGTCAGTGTTAAGTTGTATGGAATGATACCGTAAGATGTTTATATCAGCTTGGTATACAATGGCATACTTTAGCCTAATTTGATTATATCTTGGACCTCATACCCATGAAGATAATCAAGAAATCTTTAAAAAAGTGCATGTTAATTTCTGAAAAATAAACTCTTGTTTGTTTGTTGCCAGAGTGCCACTCTACCCCGAACAGTTATGCGTGTTACCCCATCTGTGTTTCTGCATTATAATCGAAGGACTCTTATTATGAAGTGTGTTCTCCACGTTTCAGTGTTTCCCTTGTTCTGTCTCTGCCCCCTTGTTAGTTTCTATGACAATTGATTAGCTCCACCCCCTCGTTAACCCTCTTGTCTTGCCTTTAAAAACTGTTCATGTTTGTTAGTCTAACGGCTGTGTATTGTTGACTTTGAATAAAAGCTTGCAGATGGATCTGCACATCCCTGTCTCCCTCATTACACTTGTTGCTTTTATTTATATATATATATATATATATATATATATATCATTGTCATAGTTAAAAATAATTAAACATAAATATATAAAAAATAATCCAAAATAAATGAGTCAAAAGTTAAACCATAATCAAATAATCTGGTTCCTGTTTGACATTTATTAATTTATTAGTAGTACATTTTTTTTCTAATATAAATTATACCAAACCACTATTTTTTCCCCCCTCAAAAAGATTTCATTCTTTAAATGATGTGCTTATTTATCACCCTGCCTTTTTTGACTTTATTCATCTCGAAAATAAAATAAATGTACAAAATGAAAAACATTCCACCTGTTGTTTTTTTTATTTTATTTTATTTTTTATAACTACGTTTTAAAAATACGTCATTGACTCAAATGCTTTAGTAAGTGAAGTATACCGGACACACCGTGGAAGAGTTGAGGACAAAGAAGTATTCAGCTTTTGCCAAGGTAATGAAACCGTATGACAGTTTAAGATATTCTTTCCGCCTTCAGCTGCGAATGTTACACTGTCGACCTCCAGGTAACTTACGAGAAGAGGTCCTCCGGTTTCCATTCCAGCAGATCTCATACGCAGTTGCTAATGTATAGCGCTGCTGTTAGATGCCATACTCAAAATGTTTTCCATGAGCAAAGTTGGGCACTTTCTGAATTTTTTTTTAAGGGGGGGGGGATGGCCATTTTTCTTCAGTTCAGTCAATGGGAGCTATTGTGCGCTCGTGTCACCCTGTGTTAATTTGGGCTCTAATGTATTTGATAAACAAAGGGGCGCTCTTTAGCCTGACAGTCGTGACACCCTGATTCTTGCGTGGGCGCCGTGTGGCGCAGGGTTACGCCGTTAATAACCCACTGGCAGCCATCAAAGGCGCTTTAACCATGATCATTATGATAAAGGGCATACACTTAATTACAGGCCTGCTTAATTATAGCTCTGTTGAAGCTCGTTTGTTTGGTAGAATGCTAATTATACCACCGCACTCTTGGCAAGTCCTCTTTCAATCCACCTCTCTCTTTCTTTCTCGCTCTCGCTTTCTCTCAGAGAGCCGAACACTCTGGCTCATTTTCATGCAAATTGATATCCGGCGAATGTTTTGTCTCTCTCTTTCCCCTTTTTCTTTCGACGTGTGCGAGTGGGGCTTTGTTTTTGGAGTCGAACGTCTCCCTGACAAGACAGGATCAGGAATAATCAAGAGTAATTAACAGGGAAAGAGGGAGGAGAGCGAATGGGGGGGGGGGGGGCTCAAATACAGTGGAGGATAAAAAAGGCTTTCATCTCGCTTTGTCTGAGCGAGTTTCCGAGGGGATTCGGGAACTTTCAGTGTTCTGCTATTTTCGACCATTAGATTAAGTCAAAAGCATTTTCATAGAGAACAGTGCTCCATATTGAAGGTGTTTGAATGTTTATTTTATATCGTATTTTATTGCGCTGATCTCTGATTGGTCAGTATTGGAGTTTAATGATATTCATGTTTAATGATTGTGTATTTGACCGTCGTTCTTGGTGATCAGTTTCTTTAATAAAAAAAAAAAAAATTACTTCAAATGTTTCAAATCTATTTATTTACATGTTGATGTAATATGCAGTTACCCCCCCCCCCTCACCATCATTTCTATATTTGTCTCTTTCCAGCTATGGATGATATACCCTTTATGATCTACAAAAAATCTACCTCCACATCCAGAGATGAAGTAAGTGCTTATTTTAATAATAATAATAATTGTTGTTGTTGTTATTATTATTATTATTATTATATTTATTATTAGTAGTAGTAGTAGTAGTAGTAGTATTAAATTAGTTAGGCCTTTACCTTTAGGTTTTATTAGTTAACTAGTTAACGTTGCATAAACTATGAATTAGCTAACATTAACAATACCTTAGTAACAGAACTTATTAATAGTTGTTTACATTTATTTATAAAAATTAATTTCTAATACATAACTTCTATAATACAGAATACACAAAATATATAACTTTCCATTGTTAGTTTGTTACCTCAGGTCCGTTAAATAGTATTAATAAATATTGTTTCATTTTGATAATATATTAATATAGTTTTATGTATTTATTATTGTTATTGTTGTTGTTTAATTAAAGTTAATGTGAACAATGCATTAAAGGGATAGTTCACCCAAAAATGAAAATTTGATGTTTATTTGCTTACAGGGCCTCCATGATGTAGGTGACTTTGTTTCCTCAGCAGAACACAAACGAAGATTTTTAACTTTAACCGTGGCAGTCTGGTAG
>JAUCMS010000145.1:13413734-13450466 GCA_032357445.1 Enteromius radiatus | reverse complement strand
GGAATATTTCCAAAATTCCCAAGCTTAACTTACCATGGAAATTTACCGGAAATTTTCCGCCCCTTTGCAACCCTAGTGATGATAAAGCTGTTACCTAACGGTCTTCAATTGTTCACAATCTCTCAGAAATCATTCTAATATGTTGATTAGATGCTCGAGAAACATTTCTTTTTATCATCAATGTTAAGAACTATCGTGCTCCTTACAGGGCCATCCATAGCTGACACCCAGGGCACTGGCTCCTTAATATTTTTGTGAAAATCTCAATACATTTTTGGAAAATAACTCATTTGTACTATCAAAAAAAAACATATTACATACATGTAAGAATAACATAAAAAAAACGTTTTTGATGTTCTTTTATAAATGGCTCATGTTGAACAGTTATAAGGACTGAGCAGTTTGTTGCTCGATGCAGACATCCATCCGCTCTTATTTTGCCAGTCACCTTTAACAAGAGTTATTATGACAAGCCATAAAGCATGTGCACATATATGCTTCTCTGTGTTGATGACATCATGTGGAGGTTAAGAGCATGGCGTTGTAGGAGAAGCGTAGGTGGAGATTGCACCGTGTGGTCTTCACTGCACTTCTCTCTTAACAAGCTCAAACTGGACTCAAGGGGGAGACGTCTGGATCTGGCACAGAGTAAAGAGTGATATCAAAGTGCAAGAACTCTTTCCCTCTCTCTGTTAGAGTACCTCAGCCATATGAGGCACATTAGAGTAATTGAGGAGCAATGGGCCTGGGCGTGAGGTGATCTCTCTCTCTCTCTCTCTCTCTCTCTTTTGTTTCATTCTCCTGTCCTGTCCCACACACTTTTCCCCAGCAGCGGCCCATATCCTACCTTTGTCTGTGTCTGGAAGTTAAACTTTCATGTTTTTCCCATTCTTTTTCATCATTTCAGTCATTTTTCCTTGGTCTTGCCTAAATCTTTCTTCTTTCTTTCTTATTATTCAGACATTCATTAATTACTTAATTGTTAGTGTTAAATTAGATTTTGATATTATAAATATAATAATAATAATAAGCACATTTGTTGATTTGGTGTTTTTAATACTAAACCCTTGATGGAGAAAAAAAAACAATGATAGTAGTAATAATAATAATAATTTGTTATTATTATTATTATTATTATTATGCATATTTGTATTGATAATTTGATTATGACTACTTTTTGAACATTATTGCCAACGTCTTTATAAGCACATCTGTTAATTTAGTGTTTTAATACTACATATTTAATAATAATAATAATTATTATTATTATTAATATGCGTAAATGTATTGATCATTTGATTGTATGTTACTACATTTGATATTACCAATATTATTAAGATGTTTACAATAAGTTAGTTTTAATACTAAATCTTTAATCATCATCATCATAATAATGATAATACATTTATTAATGGTTAAATATTAATATTATAATCAACATCTTTACAGCATGTGTTGAATTAATGTTTTACTACTAAATATTAATACTACTACTAATAATAATAATAATCTTATATTATAATATGTTGTTATAACATATACTTTTTTATATATTTTATTGATAATAGTTTTAGTCTTAATAATTACTTTTTGAATGTCTATTTTTCCTACGAAAAGTTGTGTTCTGTTTTTGTTTCATTCTTTTCTCCCCTTTAGGACACCACAAAGTGGCCTGAACATAGAGATCAATTAGCTTCTTTTAAGTGAGATCAAAGCGTGGTGGCCCCATGTCCAGGCATGAAGGCCAATTAAACCTGAGCAGAAGGATGCTGGTCCCCATGGACCACTCACCACTGGACACATGCTACGGATTTAACAATATGCTATAAAAATGTCACAAATCTGCATTATCATTTGATATTTAGCGTTATTTTGGCGGCCAGCAACACAGAACTTCTCATTCCTTACTGATTACTGTAATCATAATCATAAAGTAATGATAGCCAACGCGAGGCGATAAAAGATAGAAGCAGAGTGAGGGAGCGTGAGAGTGGAGTCAGAAGAGGAAACATCGAGTCTCAGTCCACAGACAGGTGCAGTGACCCTATCCACCTCTGGAGGTGCCACTTGCATTTTATGGGACATTTATGGTAGGCCAGCGCTTTTTACCACGGCCACCTGGATGCAATAAGAGCGCAGCTCCTGAGTCTGCTTGTAGGAAACTCTCAGGGGCTCCCGCGGGAGGCAGGCCCTGTTAAGATGTTTATGATTCAAAAAGTGGTCCAGGGGGAAAACACTGACAACTACAGAGAGGGATTTTGTAGAGGGAGCTTGTTTTCTTGTTACTCCCAACACTCCCCCAGAGAGCTGTTTTCCCTCCTCTTTTCCATGGGGAGAACAGGATTGATTTACATGTTTTTTAAACTCTGCTTAATTGTGTTTGGGGTGATTTGATGACCGGTCAGGTGGTTTTAGGTTTTGTTTTTTGTCATATTTGTTAGATCTAGTTCAGAAAATCGGAATGAACTTCAATAGAAACGTATCGGCTAGATTCCATTAAAGGTTTGTAAATTAAAGTGCAGTGACAGAAGTCGCTTGTGTCCAGATGGGCAGCTCTAATAACTTCATTAGGATTGACATACTTCCTGTTCACTGATATATCGGTCTGTGTTCAGAGCTTAAATCATAAATTTAAGGGCAAAGACCTTTTTTTAATGTATTTTTACATTGTAATATATAACATTTAGAAATTAATTTGTAACATTTGTTTACTTTAAAAGTCCAAATGTATTATTATTATTATTTAAAATAAACATAATTATCCATAATTTTCATCCACATGTAAATTTAAAAAGTGCTATTGAAATAATGGAATTATTTAATATTGCTTGATTATTATTTATTTAAAATGTCAAAATACCTTTGTTTAAATGCTAACATTATGCTTAATGTTTTAGATGTGGAGGATAATTTTAATCTAAATCATAAGCAATATCCATTTTTAAACTGCTGTTGAAATAACCTCAATATAGTATGTATTATTTTAAAATAACTTTAAATATTACTTCAGTATAGTGTTATTGTTTCTAAGTATTTTGATATGAAATGTATATTCTTTGTTACCCAAAGTGTTGAATCGGGCAGAGATAGGCTATTTAAAAGAGTTAATTAGACACCTGGAAACTACATAAGACTGAGAACTTCACAGCTCTAATGCCGCAGGTCTGTTCTTTTCTAGGCTGTAACCCATCTTCCATGCTGACCTTTGATGAGGGAGACCACAGCAATAAATCCTGTGCAGAATCCACTCACACCTTCATGTTTCAGCCCACTAACTGCATTTGACCATTCAGGGGGTTCAAAACTGCAGGCTCTAATAGCCCAGCAGATGGACCAGTAAATGATGACCAGGACACGGCTACAAATCTGAAGACTTTAAACCAAAGCTGCTTTTCCACCCTTACACTTCTGACTTTATCTATATAATGTTGGCCATATACTAATAGTCAAAATTACCTGAATGTTCACATATCTGATAAAGGCCTTTTCGTCTCAGCCTTCATTTCTGATTCCAGTTGAATTGAAGCATATTTTCTGCAACATTTTGTGTTCCAATATAAAGCAGAGATCAACAGCTCAACTCTAGGTCATTATTTATCTGTGATCTTAAACACACGGGGAAAGGATCAGCGTTTGGACCGGTTTCAGTGCTCTGAAAGTCATTTTTTGCTCTCGTGGGATACACGGAGACCCCCAGGTCAGCACATGCAGGGAGCATTGAATGTGTTGATAGAGATGAGGGGGTGCCGGATAGATTAGAAAAGCTAGCTTTTGACAGACGCTGCACAGATCTTCATCTCCAGATCCAGCCAGCTGAGGAACATCTGGAGCAACCCACACTCAAACGCAGACATTGCGAGCCGTGCTGGGAATTACATTTATAACAGCAATGCTGAATGCGGCCTGTGAAATTGTCATGTTTGTTGATTTAGGTGGTGTGTGTGTGTGTGTGTGTGTACATATCAGTGCTGTCTTTTGTTTACATAATATATAGGTGTGTATTGTGTATATTTGTTATGACTATATAAATACAGACACATACACCTGTATTTAAGAAAACATGTTATGTTATCAAATCAAATCATTTATATGTAATATAATATATAATTATATATAAGTATATACATTTTTTAAATACATATTGTGTGTGTGTGTGTGTGTGTATATATATAAAAATATATAAATTTTTATTTTTAAAGTTATTAATCAAGAACCTATTAATAAAAGTAATACAGTAATAATATATATATATATATATATACTGTTTTGCTTTTTACATTAAATACTTTAAGCACGTAGACATGTTCTGTAGTTTGACATTACCTCATGTTCATTTAATGATTATGTGGAATTTTTTTGTCAAGAAATTTTTTTTTTTTTAATTTTAAAATTAAAAATGGAAATAAATGAAGAAACAAATATAATGAAATGATAACCTAATATCTTAAACTTGAAAAAAAACATCATGGTACATGGATGTGTCAAAAACCATTATTATTATTAGAGTTTTATGATTTAAGAGACTAATAACAAGGTTAAAAATAAGAGAAAGACCAGAGGCCTGACAGTCATCAAAGCACCTGAAATTTGGAGTTGAGGTCTTGATGTGAAACATTAAGCAATTACCTTGATCCCAGTGTTTTCCCTTTAATCTTCACGGCACACTGTTGGCTGGCCATAATTACAAACCAGTCACAAATTTTCAGACATGAGCTCTCCTCAATGTGGCGACTCGAATCTATTTAGAACTTCTCAGTGTTCAGGCCACAAGACGGCTTACACACATTACATTTCAAGAGCTCTGACTGAAGTTATTCCTCCCACAAAAGAGAAACAGGGGATGTATGTTGTAAATGGCATGCATCCTAAAATCAGACTCGGAGCCGCCACTGAGCCCGCTTTGCCATGGGATGAATAAATCAGTCTGGAGAAGAACCCAATGAACAAGACAACCATCTGCTGAAAAGCATCATAAATCTCATGTAGTTTGGGAAATGTTACCATCCCTTCAGTTGCGCTGTAAGGATTTGCAGGCCTCACGAATACCTTAACTCTTCTCCATAACAGCAAAGCAAATGCTGATACATTAACTGTGCACTAGCATTGATAAAATATTATTATAAATGTTAGTTTTCCTTTAGCATTACTATTATCAAAGTTGTGACATTTTCCAGATTCAATAGAGAAATTAAACGCATCTTCTTTCAACACAGCGCTTTTGTTAGCTAAAATGGTCTGTTTCATCTTAAGCTAACTTTGATCTGCTTCAGATCCTGACCTTAGATAAAAGAAGTCTGGATGAAAGCCTATACAAGTGCAATTTGTTTGGCTCTTTAAACCTTTTTCTTTTCTTTTCTTTTTGTCATTTATACTTTATGGGCACGGGTGGAATGTTCATCAATATAAAAATAAAATCTACTGAGAGTTTCCTCGGCCCTACTATGATGTATGTTTCTTCATCAGAACAGATTTGGAGAAATAACTTGCTCACCTATGGGTCCTCTGCAGTGAATGGGTGCCGTCAGAATGAGAGTCCAAACAGATGATAAAAACATCACAATAATCCAATACATGGGCTAATGTTCTGTTGAGTGAGCTCCATATTTAGAAGAAACAAATCCATCATTAAAGCAGATTAAGTCTTATTTTGACGGCACCCATTCACTGGTGAGCAAGTGATGTAATGCAAAATTTCTACAAATCTGTTCCGATGAAGAAACAAATTTGTTTACACCCAGATGGCCTGAGGGTGAGTACATTTTATTCTCTTAATTTGAGTATGTTTAAATCAGACGCACATCCAAATGAATTGTCCTCTTATATTTGCTCAAAAATTATTACATTTATGGATTTGTAGAGTTATGTTATTCAAAGTTTGTGCATTGCAGTTCAAAGTCAACAGTCTCAGTAGCCATGCTCTTTTTTATGTTTTCTTAATTACTTCTCTCTCATGTCCTCAGAACTTTATTTAAAGTTCAATAAAACGTCTTAAAGTGGCTGAAATTAACTCTTACCAAAGTGTTAATTTACAACAATAGCAAAATTTTTTATTTGTTGTTTTCTGTTTACAACATGAGTATGAGTCAAACACTATCTGCTATCTATCTAGCATGCGAATTAAAATAACTGCAAACTCAAACGATCAGCCCTTTTGAATGTAACAGTAGATGAAATATATTTCATCTACTGTTGGTAAACATGATCTAAACGGCAAGCGGGGAATGTTGTTTCTTCATAAGCGTGTCAGTGAAACGAAATAAGTTAAAATTAGATTGACCACTGGAGGGCGATATTGACCCTCTATATAACACTGACAATTGAGACCATCCTGGGCAAACTGTACTTAGCTGCATTCGGTGCGAAAGTAGTAATAACTATTGCATATTAAATTATTAATCAATATTACTCTGTGTTTAATGCATATTAGTAGGTTTGATAAAGGCAAAATGTGTAATGTATGCAAATATATTAACGAAGCAACATGACAGCATTGAAAATAAATCAACAGTATAGGCTAAATTGTCCGTTCAGCACTACACAACGTATGCTACAATTTGTTATTATTAAGTTTAAGTTTTATGTTAGCCTACATTATTATTTATTATATTTTTTTTATTAAAATAAAACTTACTGAAAATAACATTTAAAAACATTTATTTCTCTAAACGATTGAATAAGCTTTCCGTTAAAAAAAAGTATTAATTCGTGCTTGATTTTCAATTATTATTTATTTCTTTATATTTTCAAACGAGTGAGAATAACTTAAAGCTGCCTTTTATCTTGTTTTCAAGTCTCTGAAAAGTGTAATGGTTCATTATAGCAAAAACTCATTAAAAGATCAAAGTGGATCCAAACTTGAAAGTTCACTGCCACGTACAATTTACTGTATGTGTCTGCTTCTCACTGCCATTAGCAGGGTTTGCTTTCTTATTCAGGATTTGTTCAGATAAGTGAAGGATTAACCCGTGTGCTCCAAATAGCACCGAGATTTACCAGATATAGTACTAAATACAAGATATTATGTGTAGGTTAGCATCTAACATGTAGCCTATCTTTACTACGCTCTTGTGTTCATTAGCCTTACTTTTGAGACTAGACTACAAGAAACTAAATCTACAGCTATATATATAATTTTAAAACATCATTAACAACTTTTAGCGCGGTTATAGCCTACAGCTAAAATTGTATTGTGTTCCTTGTGTTGTGTTATTGACTGTTTCGAAACAAATGTTTCATAAAATGTATATTTAACGAATTGTTTTGTATTATTAGTTTTACTCTTAGTATTAGTATTAATTACATTACGCAATTACAGAACGCTAATGCTGTCCAAGTTCCTTTTTTTAATTTTTATTTTTTGCAATAAATCCTTTGAAGCCATTTTGCTATTTTTTTCGATTTATATTATAATAATCTAATTATATATGTTTGTGTCGGTGTATAAATACTTTTCGATGACGTTATTTCTTTGCAATCAAATCATCGTTAGATGGCAGTGATGCTCTCGGAGCGCCGCGTCTCAGCTGTGAAAACTACACTCCTTATCATTTCAGAGACAGTCGTGATGACATCCGAGGTGTTGCTATAGAGCCTAAACACGTGCCATACTTCACTTCATACTTTCTTTTCAGAGTTATAATTAACACTAGTTTTTATTTTTGAATATTTTAAATAAAAAAATATTTTTTATATTATGATATGATGATGATTATTATTGCTGTTGTTGCTTATGTCAGAATTGTATTATATTTTCATCTTTGTTTCAATTTGAGTTTGCGTTATAACCATTTATAATTTAATGTAAAGCGCTCTTTGATTAATACTGATACATTAATGCTTGGGCAAATTTAACAATGTTAAAAAAATAAACTCCCTGTTCATTTAATAACTCGCATTACATTACAAGGGAATGCTCCCCCTCGGGAACAAAATTATTTGGCAATTTTATATCAGTTTTTTTTTTTTTTTTTTTTAATAGACACTAAACTAAACACAATTCCTGTTAAACTGTATATTTTCGTTTGATGAGCGTTCGGTTGATTATTGGTCATTTAGCTAGTTAGTGGTTGCTACTTTCACTTCTTTTCTCAAACTTGATAAAGTATGGAAAAACGCATTTTTGCTACCGAATACAGGATTCAAAACTTAATATATTTAAGCTTTATTAAATGTCTTGATATACATATTTATTATGCAATCGCGCTTTTTTAAAAAAAGTCCATAAAGTAGTATCTAAATGTTTTAAACATTTTTTCATTGCCGTTGTACAATTTTCAGTCATATATTCTAGAGTTTACAACAGCAATGTTTCCGTTCTTTTTCTTTTCATGTTCCCTCATTATTTCATTTTTTTTTTTTCGTTACTTTATAAACAAACAGTGTAAGTCTTCTTAATGCGTGGTGCGTTGTTCTTACCTTGTGGTCGAATTATCCGAGTTGTTTAACTAAAACAGTGTAGCAAAGCTTGCAAACCTTTATTGAGTTTAGATTGGCTTTTTCACCCTCTCTCTCACTCACTATGGTGCACGTGCCACACACACCTGCCGCTCAGGCGCACCATTTAGAGAGAGGGAGGGGGTGTCTGAAAGAAAACAATTAAAGTGACTTTCTCAAGCAACATTACATAAATCACATCTATTTGCGTTTCTTGCTTTTGGGCCTCGTTGTCAAAATTCTTCAGAGAGCAGAGTTCAGAAACCATCTCGTGCGTTCACTAAAACCCTTTCAACTTTTGTGGGCACAACATTTGGCCCTTTGCGCCACCAGTGACGGAAGTCAAAAGACTTTTAAAGGACTCTAAACATGTAAGGCGTTCGCACTGATTGCCTTTCATGCCTGTCCAATGAGATCCGTCTTTATGAAACACTTCGTAAACCAGAGTGCCAAACAAAAGGCCAAGTCCCTGAAACACACAAGTCACGCCACCAGCATATTGCTGACGGCCTTGGACACAGTTCATTCCTCTCTGTAGCAATTACTTTCTTCGTAGCACATCCCTTCTGGGGACAAAAACATGAAAAAAAATGTGAACTAAGCCTAAGCTAGTTTGCTGGTCTTAGGTGGTTTGCAAGGTTTAAGCCGTTTTTCAACAAACATAACTCAATAATAATTTAAACCAGTGATGCAAGAGAATTTGTGCATCAAACATATTACTTATTTCATAATTGTCTGTCTTTTTTAAATAACAAGCTACTTTTCCCACATTTACCTAAAGCAATCTGTCTGTCATTATAGGCCTGGTCGTTTCTCTGCAGATCATAATTGAAACGCAAGGGGGAGCCTTGCACAAATCTTGTTTAGGCACAAGTACAACCCTCGGGCTCCAGTTTCACTACTAAGGATGTTCAGTGAACTTCAATAAAAGTAAATGATCCATCGATCTCCCCTAATGATGGTGAGTCACGAGGTTTTTTTAAACAGTAAATTAGGAAATAGTGCCACTTTTTTCTTGCTGTTTTTTTTTTAATTAAAGATACTCGCTATTTTATTATTATTATTTAATTTTGGTGAGTTATCTGTAAGAAAGCAGCAACATTTTGCGAATTTCCTTCGACTCTTCAGAAATATCAATTTACTTTATTCTAAGTTTCATAATAACATAAACAAAAACGGTCAAATGATCTCTATATGGCTGCAACCATCTCTATATGACCCGCTCCTTATCAATAATAAAATCTTCCATATTTGAAATATATTTTCACAAATAGGTTAGGTTTTTAACCATTTATTGAGTAACCTACATATTTAAATTTAATAATGAAATAATAACAATATTATTACAGGTTATCATTTATATTTACATTCCGTTTAAGGTTCACCTCTGCTAATGAATAAAACGGTATTGTTGTAACAGTAAATAATAGGTTAATAATACTACTAATAATATTTGGTCTCCACCTTTAAAACATTTTTTATCGAAAAGTAGAGTTCGTCCTTTGACTCACCTCCGGTTTTTCGGTTGATCATTTAATCAGTAGCCTTTCTGATCATCATGAGGCATTGCTGCAGTCTAATAGAGGAAGCAGCCTACTAAAATACATCTTCAGCTGAGATCGACCGAGAATAAACCGTTTAGGAGACCGTAATGAACTGGCCGCCGTGGCCTATGGTTTTCTGAGTGTCAGCTGAAGATATTTATTTTTGAAGGTGCTGGGTGGTGGGGGTTACTCGATAATGAAGGGTCGTCATAGGTATCTCACTTGGCGACTGCTTGAAGTCTCCTAAATGGCTCGGAGGTAGTACGGAATCCCGGGAGTGAGGCGGTAACAGGGGAGCGTGACGAATTCCGTATAACGCGAGTTAAGCGTGCATTCCTCCTTCTCAGCGTAGCTATAAGATGCTTGGAAAAGAGCGTGTTAACTCTCATGCTCGCGTATATGTCTTCAGGCACTGAAGGCAAGTATTAGTTATATTAAAAACTGACGTTTCAGTGGCCAAATCCCATTATGCGTTATGAAATATGCAATGAGCTAAATCAATATTGCTCATTCTCTTTTCTTATTTTGACGAATTTTAAGCATTTTAACAGAGGATTTTTATACTTTGAGATTGACTTTTCCAAATAAATAAAGAGAGAGAACGAGGGCTTGACTTGAGCGTAGTTAATCTTAGCAACAACTGAGGACACATGCAATTAATAAAGACCTGAAGATGAAAGGCTCGAGCATTTGTGGTTCTCAACCCAAATATCAAGCACAGGGGTCCTAACAATTGCTCTCAATAGTTAGTCAATGTATATCATTGGTAGTCATGGCTATCGTTAGCCTGTCTCAAACATTTGTGAAGCATGAAGCTGCCATAAATACAGCTGATTTATTCTTTTCCCTCATGATCAAAACGGTGAGCACAAATATTTCCTTTACAATACTGCTATAAATTATGCTTTGCAAACGTTATTTGTCATTTGAACAGTTAAGCGATTCTTGGTTGTTTTTAATAAGACGCAATGTCTAATGGATGAATTTACTGGAATTTACTCTCTTGAGTAAATTGCCAAGGTAACAGAATAATACAATTACAAAGAAGCTACACATTTTAATAATGTATAAAAGATTCATCGCTTATCTCTTGCATCATTTCATTTGTTCAGATGCGTCCTCTCTTTATTGGTTTATTGGTTTTTTGATGAGAATAGATCTAACCAAAGCGGTCCCTCCGGAACAAAACCACAAAGCTTTCTAAATAAAATCTGGGACATTTAACTCATTAGCTCGATTTTTATCTTTTCTGTGTAATCGGTAGTATTATTACTCCATCTCTGCCATCCTATAGGACTGCACAAGGCTTTGCTTTTTATTTCATCGGACTCTGTCAGCCGCTGTCTGTAGTTATCAGCCCTGATCTCCAGGTGCATCGTAGACGAGGGTCAGAAGGTTCGAGGCTTCATAATGGACACAAAAGCACAAAGCATGCGGACGGGCCAGGCGTGATGCTCCGCTACCTGATATCAAAGCCAGCAGCCTCTGCATGAGAGGAGAGGGGCCTCGGAACAGCCGGAATAAAACCAAAGAGTAACATGCGCTTCAAGGTTTGAAGTGACACCATCTATTTAGATCAACAACAATAACAGTAACATTTTACATTACAATAGACATTTTACAAATTGAAGGTTATTGTGATTAATTACAAAAGAAACAACATCGCGTAATTGCAAGCACTTCAATTCAAGCGTTCCTCTTGTGTTTATTGTAAACGCACTGTACCACACAATAAAAATATAGCTTACTTTTACTACTACTACTAATAATAATTATTATTAAGAATAAAATTAACATTAATAATACATTGTTGTTGTTTTGTTGACATCAAACGCATTTGCCGATTTTTTTATTTTTTTTATTTCGTTAAACTTGCAGTAGCAGTTGTTCATTAAAACGCAAATTGCATATTATCCAAAATGTTGTCCAACGCGTGCCACTGTTCTGTGTCCATAAACATTTGGCTACTTGTTTAAAAAAAAAAAAAATTAAAGGGCTTAAAATGTAACATTTTACACAGTCTTTCTTTCTTTTTTCTTTCTTTCTTCAGGCCTTTTGTCTGAATTAAACTGTGTTTTTAGACTCATTTGTTTCACCACAATTTTCGTAACGTTGTTTACCATCCTTTTGCGCCTCTAGTTTGCGAGGCAATGCGATTTTGGAGGCGGAACGCATTTAGTTCCACTCGGCAGAGTGCACGAACACTGGCGCACCAATAGCATCCCTATGTCAGTCAATAGTCTGCAAAGTGACGCGACCAAAAGGGGAGGGTGCTTTCTCTCAAGCCTATCTCAGTTTTGAGCTTTCTCAAGCTGCAGGGAGCCAAATGGCGCACTAATTTAAGAGTTAAGGTTTAGACATCTCCTTTACGTTTTCGTGGATTTTACAACTTTCCTGAAAACTTTCCGCGGGACGAGACGACTTGTGCACGGTGTAGGAAAGGGAGGATCTCCCCTTGCAGCCCTTGACAGCACTGCCGGGATACAAACTTTGCGCGTCGTGCAGAAAACGTCTAGATTGACTCGGCCACTAATTAACAGGTGATTTAGCGCGTGTTTTAAGTTTTATAGTTACGTCTTCTTGTCCTTCTGTGTCAAGGTTTGATCGAGAGCAAATACTAATCTTGCAAGTGGCAATTGCAATGAAAAGTTTTCTTGAGATGGCCATCTTAGCGGCAAAAGCCGTGAGATTGAGATTTCTGTAATGTTATGTGCTGTAGTTTTGGGATTTGAAGCGTGGACAACTCTGACAAATGTGTTGTTGTGGATATTACAACAGGTCCTGAGTCAATAGGACGGCGCTTTCTTGCTGGTAACAGTGGGGATATTTAAAGATGTTGGACGGTATAAAAATCGAAGACCATCCGCTGCGGTCGGGACAGGCTACGCTTGGAGTTATGCTGGGTAAATGATTCATTGTTTTCAGTATTATAGCCTACAATTGTGAACACGTATTACTGTAATAAAAAGATAATTTCAGAGAATTTTGTAATGTTGTTTTATCGAGACGTACGCGAGAACTAAAGCTGGATGTGTTGAAGTCGAGTTATGCAGGCGGCTGGGATGCATCCTCCTGTGCTATGCCTTTTACCGGCCGGCCGCATAACTGTCGAATAATAAATGCTGTTTCTCAGAGAAAATAACCCCGATACGAAGCTGACGTATATATATATATTTCTTACATTTCATGGACAACGTAATGTATTTATTTTGATCCACCAATATTGTCTTTTCTGGATACAAACCGTTATACTTATTTTTCATTCACACACCTACACAAATATTATGTCTGCTTTATTCATACTAATATCTGTAACGTCTAAATACTGGCGAAAAGAAATTAGGCTAAGCGCAATGAAATACAAATAGACTACACGCACACACACACAAACAAAACACATACACAATTTCAGAACCATTTAATTTCAAAAGTTTTAATGGCTGACAATTTTGTATGGTAAATAAATAAAAAGTATAAATATATTACGCTATATTGCCAAATTTTTTTTAGAATCACAATTATACAAACTTTTTGAGACATGACTGATAGTTTGAGTGTAATACTAATTAAAATGTAAGCGTAGCCTTTATATGGCACAATAATAATAATAATAGACTAATGATAAATCGTCAGTTATTATGCACACGGCATTTGCTTTTTTTTGTTGAATTTTTTTTTCACACTGTCATATTGGTTTATTTAATAAAGCCTACTATTAAAAAATGATACCATGACCACTTGTTCATCTATGTATCCTTATTTTTAAAAATGTAGATGAAGTCAGAGCCTTATTAAAATGATGCATTTGTTCTCCAGGGACGGAGTGCCATCACCAGGCTGTGTGTGAGGGGTGCCAGCGGCCGATATCCGACCGCTTTCTGATGCGCGTCAACGAGTCTTCATGGCACGAGGAGTGTTTGCAATGCGCCGTGTGTCAACAACCGCTCACCACCAGCTGCTACTTCCGGGAGAGGAAACTTTACTGCAAACACGACTACCAACAGTAAGGGCATGGATTTCTTTACAAATATATTATTGGTGTCACGCACGCAGGTTCAATG
Source organism: Enteromius radiatus (assembly GCA_032357445.1). Lineage (NCBI taxonomy): Eukaryota > Metazoa > Chordata > Actinopteri > Cypriniformes > Cyprinidae > Enteromius > Enteromius radiatus. The sequence goes on along the minus strand of JAUCMS010000145.1, from coordinate 13,436,428 downwards.
CTTCTGCTTGACTTGTTTTTATTCAACTGCGGTCAAGCAAAGAAAGTGACAAATCTTTCGTTTTTACGCACTAACACTCACAATATTTCTGTTCGTGAAGTTGAACTGAATTGTGGCGTAGACGGTGTGGTTTTGTTTTACTTGTCATCATCTTAAAATTCTGTTGGTTTTACAGTTGTGACACCAAGTGTACTGTGGAATTGTCGAAGAATTGTCTTTATATTTATCAGGCATTTATGCTAGTTATAATCATAATTAATTTAGTTTCTGCGTTGTCTAATTATTATTTGTAAAATGAGAAGCGTCAGTCCTGTGATTTAGTGAGTAGTAGGCCTAGCTAGTTTGGCTTGATTTTTCATCCCAGTTTAAGCTGCATTGGATATTTTTTTTATCTGTTATAGGCTACTTTTCAACGCAATGACAATCAGAATTAAGCTATTTCATTTAATTTAGTGTTTTCATAGATCATTCGATCAGTCAAGGACGACATAATTATTTGATCACCTGTCGTGCAGTAGGCCCATGTCCATTTAACACAGATGCTGGTAACATTAGGCATTAATTCTTGTATGGACACATAAACACACATTCATTTCTTGACTGACTTCAAATAATAAATGCACAATTTTTTTAATAACGCACTGTTTTATCTCCTTGTATATTTTATTTATTTTGTTTGATCTCCTTATTTCATTAGTTTGTTTACCTAATGTATTATTATTACACCTATTATTAATTAGATTACCGTTTGTGGTACTTTGCAATCGTGGGCCATTTCTATCGTTGTGTTGCAGAATGTTTTTTTTTTTTTTAAGGCTAATTAACATCTAACCATACCATCATGAATGTATAGCCTAAACTCTATAAGTGATGCAGATACAAAATCTTTTTTTAAAACACAATTAAAATATTTTCGAATCGCACTTCTTATTCCTCGGTTATAAAATCGTGTGTAGTCACGGCACGGGATAGTCTGAATTCGCACAGTGGGTGGGTGCTGTGTTGATATTCACCCGGTCCTGAAGCTGTGAGTGGACCGCGGGGCGCCTTGTGTTGCATGTCTTCTCCCCATGTATGTCAATACTTTTGCAAGCTTTTGTGTCAGGGGTTTTGAAATATCGCTCCCTCTCTCATGGTGATAACTGGGAGGTCCCTTTCCGACACTATGCAATAATTAAAGAGCCATATCTACCGCCTGACTTTAATAGTCACCAATTCTTTCAGTTTGACCGTGAAGAGTTAGTGTTAACAAAATTAATTTCATAGCTGTGGTCTTATATCCATTGCCCTGGAGACAGCAGCTAGCGCTGAGACAGGCCAAACATGTGAAAACGTTTTTCGTTTAGTATGGTATTATATATTTAAACAACCTACCTGTTATTGGGAAACCTGTTATTCTCACCTTTTTCTTTGTATCCACCACTTGCAATCTTATGTTTTCTAAGGCCTTGTGAATGCCAATAAGGCATTAGGTTCGTGTAAATGATATTTTCCTGGTCTGATCTTTGCTTGCATAAAAAAAAAAAACCTTCTATTTTAAAACAGCCGTTTCATTTCACCCCTCTACTATGGGGGTCCTCTCACACGCGCGCTACACAGGTAGCCTAGCTATAGCAGTAATATTTGTTTATTTATTTCGCAATGACGGGCCACTTAGTAGATGTAATTGACACCTTTTTGACTTTTATGACGTTCATTTAGGTTGTACTTGTCAACCCCGCAAAGCGCCCGTGGCACGAAGTTGAAGCCTTTAGCCGTTTCTGGTGGAACTCCGCCTAATGACATACTAGCATCAATTGATTCATGCCCTATAATCATTAGAACCGTAAATCACAACATTGGGCAAACGTTCATATTCACACCTCTCTGTCAGCTATTTACTGCACGAGCTTACCGGCGGGAATTTATAGCTTGTTTTGGCGCGGAAATTTCACCTCACTGTAGCTCAAGAGTAACTTGGAATAACAGGCTTTCGTTATTAGAGGATTAGCTTTGGAATTACGATCTACATATAATGTTCTTTAAATGGCTGAGCAGACCTTTGCGTTTTCAGGCTTGGCTATTAGTGGGAATTCTCTTTACTGCATTGCAAATTATTCGGAATTAATTGGAATTGCAACGCCACTACGCCACTAAGAAGAAAAAAAGTAAATAACTAGGCCTATTATAAAGTAATTTAAAACAGTTTGGACAAACATCTTTTATTATCTTAAAATGACATTTTAAATTCTTGAAAGCTAGAAATGTTTCTAGCTATTGTGTTTCTTATCAGTAGCCTAAATGTTATTATTATAGCTTTATATTCATATTTTATTCATTCAAATCAAATGCACATATTTTATATATTCATTTTTAATAATTCCTTTGTTTTTATTTAGCCTAATAATTTTTAAAAATGATCAGAATAGGCTTACTGCAAAGGAAAATAATGATTGTTGTTTCTAATGTTATGATAACATTAATAATGCACTCCCTAGATTAGAAGAAAGTAGGTTTTTTTTTGGTTTGTTTGTAAGATGTTTCTTGCTGTTGTATTATTCTGAAATTGACAACACAGGACTTCTGTGCCATGACAGAAGTAGGTAAGGAGGGTTAAGGAGAGTTTGTGTGCGGATACATAGATAGATAGATATGCCTCATCTTCTGGCGTTCAATTTCATTAATTTTTGTTTAACAGAATTGTATATATTTTTGTATTTTTCAAATGCTGACTGTTTGAATGTTCTCATTTGGCCTTTAGTGTCAGTGGAACCTGGCTCAAGTCTGTTGTTAGTCTTGGTCCAGGGATAATTTGCTTGAAGTAGGAAGTTGTGGATGATCCCCTGGTGTGCTGATAGTTCTATTTTAGCACCGTGGGGGCGTCCTCCTGCGATGTGTTGTTTTTTAATTAGCTCTGCTTTGCGAGCGGGATGCTGCATTCCCGCTGACATGAGTGGATTTTGGGCCTGGCAGTGTGTTTTCTACATGACTGGAGCCGTACACCCTCCCAGTACACCCTGACATTGTGTTTTTACAGAGAATGCCTTTACTCTACATTTATTGTTTGAATTAAAATAATCTTTAGGTCAGTATAATGATTTATTAATGATTTGTGATGGGTTTGAATACTTGTCATATAAATATTAAAATGAAAAAAGCATTGTTTCGAGGAACGTGTGAGAAAAGGTAGCACGTTTAGAGAAGTGAGGCGGGTACTAATCCTGCAGCGTTCAGGGGTTTTAGCTCGCCGTGTTGAAGGCCCTCGTAGCGCTCTGCTCTGGGATGAGGCCGAGCCTGAGCCAGCCTGTTCCTCTGCAAGGAAGTATTAGGTTTTGTGTCAACATTAGCCCAGCCTCTCCTGGCAGCATTAAAATGATGCAATCATCTGTCATCTCATGACTAGTGCCACACACCCCCCACCACCAGACATTTAACGCTTCAACCTAACGGGATGTTATTCTGGTGTAGAAGGGAGCGTTAGATGACTGGGTTTTGCTTTTAAATTCACCCGTGGAATAGATTATTTAGTTTTCCCTGCATGTCTCTCCTCTTTAAGATCTGTGACTGTTGTTACTTAATGTCCTTGACATGGTACTCCACAGCTGTGATAGTATTTAACCATGGAAAATATGTATGCTATGACTATATGCTTAATGTGCCAGCCAGAGCCAACTTTAAAAGGTATTTATTTTACTATTATAAATATAGTACTTGCGAAGCTGACATTTCTTGAACCACTCTACATTATGAATGTAAGATTATAAAAATGTCACAGCTATTAGTTTTCATTTATTTGCATTGACCTCAATGTTTTGTTGACTCTAGCTTGACACACTTAATGATTTAGAATATATATATATATATATATATGAAGAGTTCATTTGGAAAAACAGATAACTCAATTTTAAACACCTCTCAAAATTATATATATATATATATATATATATATATATATATATAATTTGCAGTTAGCTTATTTTGACTAGTTTAAAAAATAATGTAAAAAAACAGTTTAATAACAAGAAAACAAAAACAAAAAAAATTAAAGAATTCAATTTGAAATTAAATATGTTATATTTCTATATATAAACATAACATATTTTTCCTAAACATACACAAATTTGGTTGAATTTATATTTAATAAATATACAATGCATAATTTTTTTTTTTTAGTTTAATTGCAAATTATCTTTTGAGAGCACTAATATGTATTTATTTATTTAAATTAATTAATTATCCTGTATTAGATAAAGTGTGTAATTTCTTCGCCATTATAACATCACCAAAATGATTTGAATAATTAATGAAAGCAGCACACCCCTTTTCGTCCATTGGTTGGGCAAATACATAACACCTCCCCAAATTGCAATTTAAGGTTTCTGAGTTGAACTGGTTAAGATGCTGAGCCAGTGTTTCTTTCATCAAAACAACTTATAATTTGGTTTATTTAGTAGCACACATAAACAGATATATCATTCACTATGCAAATAAAAAGATTCTTATCATTTTAGCATAATATTAAGAAGCCATAAGCACAATATCTTTCCGTCGTTCCTCTCTAATGTTGCTGTAGGCTCTTTTCTTGTCTCTGTTCCACAGTGTTCTCAACATAACGATGAAGCTCAGTCTCTCCAGTATTGTTTCTACACAGGCTTTTCGCAGATACGCTAGAAAAAACTGGCACTGGGATGGCAAGTGGTGCCACAGGGCATGTGGCTCGCCCACGGACCACTATCACACCCACCTAACACATTCTACCTGTGCATGAAGACATTTTGCAAGTGAGTTTATCTCAAAACAAGAATTCGCTAATGAAAGCAAGGGGGGGGGGGGGGGGTTTTCAAATGCAAAAACAACAGCAACATAATCCAGTAGTATAACAATTATTGCTTTCTTTTCAAAGTCACCGCATCCTCCAAAATAATCCTGAACTATTAAGTTGTCTTGTAAGAGTGTTTCAACTGTGTTGTCATAGACAAGAAGATTTAAGCTTGGCGCATGTCTTAGATGCAAGTTATGAGGATGATAATCAAATCTCATCTTGGACTTCTCAGTCTCTTTCTCTCCCTCTCTTTCTTTTTCATATCCTAATGAGATTAGCCTCCCAACCGCCATAGTACTAGCTGATTTGAATGACAGGTCTGCTCCGCTATCCAAGGCTATCTTACTAAGCTCTTTGCCGCATTGTCTTGAATGGAGGGACTGACGGAAGCTGTGTGCCCTAATCCTCTTATTTGTGTCAGAAGGAGAAAAGAGGGAAGAATGAGGTGGAATGGGACAGTGCTTTGGAATGGCACCGCTGCCACTTCCTCCCTCCGAAACCTCTCTCACAGCCAAGTGAGCATGAGAGGGATCTTATGAGGCTCAGGCAGAGTCACACACGCATTAGGCAGTTTGCTCCCTCCATTTAACCCTTGTTCTGAAGGCATTTTCATCAAATAAAAAGCCCTTGATGCTGGAAAAGTCCAAAAATGTAATGAATAGCATTTTGGAATTTTGGCAGGTTTACCTTTGGATATTCCACCAAAAATGTAAGCCTCTGTCATAATTTACTCACCCGCATGTGGATAGAAACCTAGCTTTCTTTCTTCCATGGAACATAAAATATGTCTTTAAATGTATTCTTTTAAGCATTTTCTTCGGAACCCAGTTAAACTTTATTTTAAGGTGTCCTTGTTACAGTGTAATTATACATTTTACAAATACTGGGTGATGTTAATTAACAATATTTACAGTACCAACTATATGGTTAGGGTTACGATTATAGTTTGGTAACGGGTCACTTTAATGTACTTATCCATAAGTTATTGTTATTACAGTAGTAAGTACATGTAACATGCGTAACAAGGACACCTTAAAATAAAGTGTTACAAAAATCACACGTTTTGAACAACATGAGGTTGAGTATAATGATAGAATATTAATTTTTGGGTCAACTTTAAATTTGAAATCCTGCCTCACCATGTTTGGGTCCTATAATAGAGGGTTTTAAGGGTCACTTGGAAGAATGACTTTTGCTGGTTCTTGCTGGATGCTTTGTGGTCTTTTGCGGCCGCTCAGTTTTCCTTCACGTGGAATAAACTTTCTCCGGGTCAGACCCTCCTGGAGCTAGAGGTAATCTGTCTTCAGCTGGAGCTCCCACAGTTCTTTATTTACTCATTCAACTAGTTGGAAGTCTGTTAGACTCCAGATCAGATGCTCTGAAACCAATCTGATTACCTCCCACTTCGCAACCACAGTTCTAAAGCTCTGCATTGCGATAATTTTTTTGTTTCATTTTAAAGGAAAAGAGAAGAACAGCAGTTGAACTGTTCTTGAGTGTTGCCAAACTACTTGTACTTTCAGGAAAATGAAACAGAAATGTTAAGTTACTCTGGTCAGGAATTGAATTCTTACAATTTAACACATCCTGGTGTTTGTAGCGAACATGACAGATTGCATTTTGGTTGGCTGCAGTATTTTAAGTGGTTGTAACATTAAACAGTGTTGATGTAATTGTAAGTTTTGATTCAGATTTTTTTATTTTTGGATCAAATATTAGAAGTCAGCCTCAGTTTTCATGAGAATAATCTTCTACAAGTAGATATTTTAAATAAAATACATGTTTAAATAAAGAATTAATGTTTCAAACTTCATATTTTTACCCTATTTCATCATAAATGCCTCTTTATACGCTTCTTCTCAAATGCAAGTAATCCTAGGCTGATTGCTAAAACTGTGAAATCATGTACCTCCTGAATGTCTTGTACATGATAATATGAGTTATACATATGTGACCCTGGACCACAACACCAGTCATAAGTCAAGGGGGTATATTTGTAGCAGTAAGCAAAAATACACTATATGGGTCAAAATTTAAAAAAAAAAAAATGCCAAAAATCATTAGAATATTAAGAATTCTAAGTTCATGTTCCATGAAGATATAGTGGTATATATGGTATTGCTAAGTACTTAAATTGGGCAACTTTATTTATTTATGATTTTCTAAATTTTTTTATTTATTTTATTTATATATTTTCTGCACCCTCAGATTCCAGATTTTCGAATCAACATGTATCTCAGCCAAACATTAATTTGAACTTAAACCTTATTCATGCAGCTTTCAGATGATGTATAAATCTCATTTTCAAAAAGCTGACTCTCATGGTTTTGTGGTCCAGGGTCACGTTGGCATATGAAAATGAAATGGCTTCATCCTGTTGTGCATCAAAGCGAGTGTATCAATGCTCAGTGAGTGTATCCGGGACAAAATCCTGAACATTGTAGTCTAAATATTCCTCATCTCCTCCCAGGGTTGAGGGGAAGATGAAGTAGAAGGCAGGTTAAAGTAAACTGAAAAAACAGTGGTCTGACCAGCAAGACCTTCTGTTTCTCCACCCACGGTCCTGATCTTCTGTCGCTATGGGGATCGCTGCTGATCGGCCCATCGCTGACTGGACCAAGGAAAACAAATGTGAGCAGGAGATGGGAGGGATCGTATTTCCATACCTCCATGGGACTGCGAGCCCCCCGCAAGCAGCTAAAATGATTTGTGCTGGAGGTCAAAAGACCCATGGCGGCTTCAAAAAGTGGAGAGTGGAAATATTTGGATGTTAGGCGGAGTCAATAAAAGGCACAGTGATGGAGAATGGAATGAAAGTTGAGACAGAAAAAAAGGGTTGAGTAAGCAGCTAACTGGATTGCAGATGTTTAAAATTGTAATATTCTTCTGTCAGACGATTCAGGGGAGTTAAACACAAAGCCACAGCAGTGTAAACACAATTGGCTTTAATTTTATAGTTACAGAAATTAAAGGAATATTCAGGGTTCAATGCAAGTTAAGATCAATCAACAGCATTTTTGGCGTAAGGCTGATTACAACAAAACCGCTTTTCTTAAAGAAAAAAAGTGAAGGAAGAAAGAAGGAAATCTGGTTTACAGTGAGGCACTTCGAATGGAAGTGTTACATGTGTACATCTTTGTTTCCATGACAATGGAAAAACCTAAAGCAATGATAATGATTTCAAAACTTTACAGCTAAAATAAAATACTTGAAGTTGAAAAATAATGTAAGTGCTTTTTTAAAATTATAAGCTTTACATTTCTACTTTTGAATCATTAAAATCTAAGCCTTATTTACTTTCAATGTAAGTGCCTCATTCTAACTTTTATATTTGCTTTTGCAAAGAAAACAAAAGATAAATCAAAATTAAGTTTTGTGGCATTCGTTATAATGCTGTCAACTTATTGAACCCAGAATTAAATTATTTGAATAGAACATTTTTTGAATCTTTGTGATGTCATTTTTAGGTCAGGTCTCATCTTGCTTTTTTATAAGAGGATGCCACCTTTTTGAGAAAAAACAAAAAACAAAAAAAACAGCAACAATTCCTGAAAGTACGATACTGATCGTCTGTGGCTTTTTCCCTCCTTTCTCTCCCCCTCTCCACTGTATTTCCGTGTCTCTCCTGGCTGGATGCTAATATTTCTCTGAAAAGAGCCACAATACATCTTCCTGGGAATTTCCACCACTCGCAAGTGCAGCAAAATGATCTCCTAGTCTGAAAAAAAGGTGGATGAGGGAATGAAATATTGAGGATTTCTGAAAATCGAATAAAAGAAAATGATTTATTTCATAGTGCCATTTTAATGAAGACTCATGTGTCTTTGTTTACATACGAGCGACGCCAGAAAAACTTAAATATTGGCTGATTAATATTGAGATATTACCCGTTCTTTGTTTTTGTGTCAAACAATGCATTGTCTTTATTCTGTTTTACCTCGTGAACGCTGTTGTTTTGATAGTACACTTTTTACCAGTCCTCTCGATGCCCTTTTTGGCAGGATTCATAACCACAAACACAAACATGCTGTTCAGACATAATAGTGTTTCGAAGAAACATTGAACCTTAGAATTGCTTATTCAGCGGTAAGGACTGAACGAGAAACAAAGCTAAACTCACTGGAGTCAAATATGGAGAATAGATAGAGTCAAAGATTTCTGCTATGGCCTCAAACATGTTCTCCATCTCAGACCAATCCATCTCGTCTCCTGGCTTCCCTGCTTCTGTTGTTTTTTCTTGGGAGTGAGTGAGTAAGTCTATTCCCCCCCTCCTGAGGTGGGCGTCTGTCTGTTGTCAGGCGTGAGGAGTGGCCCCTGCCCCTGCAGTTAGCAGGGGGAAAGCGATCCTGACCCCCGGCCCAGAACATGAAACCAGAGCCGGTGTGTGGCGCTTGGTGCTCAGCTGAAGAGGCGGCAGAGCTCTGACCTCCAGCTCCACATCACACCATGTGCCAGACTCTCCTCTGCCCTCCTTCTTCAGCTCTGTAGTGATGGGACACGGTGCCAAACCACCTGAGGGCAAAGCCTGAACGCCTCACGCGCCCAAAAACATCTCCGTCTGTGAGATAAACTGTCTGCTGCAATCCAAACTATTTGCTGTCACATTCATCCTTGTTTGCATAAGAACTCTTTACAGGAGTTAAAGAATTAAAAGAGGGTGTTGAATGTCTAAAATAGTACAGAAATTAAAACATTTAATGGAATAAAACCAAACTGTATTTAAGTACAGACGCTGCACTCTTTATTTGACTAATGTCTTATTGGTTGTGAGGCTCTGGATTGGTGTTTTAATTTTAGTGTGTCTTTTATAAAACATCTCAATAATGATTGATTTATCACATTTTTGACAAATATATTTTGGCCAGAACCAGTCAAGGCCGATACATAGCAAACTGTTTGACCGCCATCTTTTAAGCGGTGACAATGACTTAACAACCAGTTTCATAATTTATTGATAAATTCATGTCTGGTGGCGGATATTACTGTATCCTGGCATGAGAAATATTTTCCCTGTCATCATTTCGTCTGTCATTTTCTGTTGGTTCTCAGATGAATCATTCCTTTGAGACTGTTCTTCTGAATGAATAAGACAAACTGATTGGAAAAACTGTACGAATCGGTTTGCGATTCAGTCTGAATCATTCAGTCAGATCACTGACTTACTGTTGTCTAGTGCAGCTTTTGCGCAGTAAAACAATGCAATACCCAAGACATTGAAAATAAAGAACGTTACATTGGAATAAGGACACTGGACATTGGAATGTGTATCTACAATCCATTGGAAATGTTCTCATTTAGCAGCATCAAAGAAGGTCTTTAATAGGTTCAACTACTGCATGTGAAAATTGTGAATGACTATGTTATGCAAGTAAAGATAATATATCAAATCATTAAAAATAAAAATGTTTTTGGACATATGCATATACAAGAAATATCATAATGATCAATACCATTGTGCTTATTTCCAACGTATTACCATTTGATTCCATCCCTTTACCGTGGTACTGCTACAAGTAATTTTGAAACAGGGCAGTGTCTTGGGAATAAGTTTCTTTTTTTTTTTTTAAGACTGTGTGTGACTGTGTTGTTTTATGTTGTGTTTTCATATTTTATCATACAGAAGCAGCAGTTCATTGATCAAAAATTTTCTTAAAATCGAACATTTCTGCATTTGTTTATAATTAGCATTTTTGGAACACAAACCACCTGAATAACTGGTCTGGGTAAGATGCTATCCCAACCAATTTACATACTACTAACAAAGCAAAACCAGAGCAAGGACAGAAATGTATCATAGCTTTCATAAGAGAGCCCTGCAAACATATCGTCCATAATGCTGGGCCCGGTGATGTAAGCAGAGAAGTACAAATGATCTGTTCTGAAGTGTTAAGTGCTTTAGTGTTATGATATCAAATGGAGCATGAAGGCTTGGACAGAGGTTTATGATTTCACTTCTGTATCCCTTTCATTGCTCTTTCCTGTCGTTATTTCCAGTCTCAGAGCAGCTGTCTGTCACTTACACGTGGGCTGTATTTGCATACAGTTGCTGAGTTGTCTTTGTACGTGATCACACAGCCTCTTGTGATGAACAAAAGTGGATATGCTCACAGTATCTTGCTTAGGGGTGCAGATACTTTTTTCCTTTTTTCCTCCCTTGTCATCCGCAACAATCCTCCAACCTATCTTTGAAAAATGTCACCGTACACCATGCGACGCTCACACACTAACACAGTGGTATCGTGCTGTGGGTTTTTTGCCTTTTTAACAAAGTGACTGTGCATGTGGGCATATTTGTTTCGTGGTTTCCAAGTAGTGCCGATGTTTCAGTATCTGACAGGCTGCAGAGCTTTTTGAAAAGCTGATGTTCAGTTTATTCGCAGTGGAAGGGCAGCTGCTGTATCCTCTCAACATTTTGGCCTGATCCACCAGTTACACGCTTGCAGGCACGCACATACGCACCACACATCTGCATCCCACATGCTTAGATACACGCGTACACATGTTGTCGGATTTGAGACTATAATCAGATTAATTGGTCCATCTTTCCTTGGAAACCGAACATACATTGTACGTTAAGGCATTTTTTTTTTTTTACAAGAGCCGTATCGATGTAACATTAACCAGAAGCCGTGCTCGGAGTGTGGGGTCAGAGGGAGACTTGAGGGCCCCTGACATGACATCCTAATGAAATAAAGACTGCAGAAAGAGAGCGAACGCAAGAGAACCGCTCAGAATTAGCTATTAAGAGAGAAGAATGATTCGCTCTCGCAGTACCGTGCTCACAAATTATACCCCTAAAAGCATTTCTTACCTTTTTTGTTTTTAAAAATGTTAACTTTTACCTCAGATGTTATGTCTCCCCATTTGAGAAACATGAGTAAAAATCAGTCATGGCCCCATGAGGGAACCCGAACATTAGTTGAAGTATGTTTCTAATCCTTATTAACATTCTCCAAAGTCATGCATGAAATATGTTTTGTGCCACACTAAGCACCATGTGTTTTTCTTTTTCTCCACAAGTATTTTTCAAACAGAGATCCACTACACACACTGCTGTGCATTATTTTATTATAGGGTTGAAGCTTACCGCAGCCCTGAGAGTTTAAGAGAAGGGAAAAAACCGGCCTTGATTTTCCACCAGGGTTTCGCTCGCTTTGTCCCAACGCTCCTTTCTGTTCGATTGTTATTTCGTAGTGATGTCATCGGTGCAGGTACAACATGACGTTTTATTCGCAAGCAGACAGGCCTTACATTACTCCAGCGAATGTTTTCTCGATACTGACCTCTCCTCATTCTCTGAGGCTGTATTTCTCTCTGTCAGTTTTTTAAGTCTCCCAAAAACCGTATCAAACTCCAGGGAGAGATGTATGATCAATCAAAAGGCTCAAACATCATTATTTTTTGAGAACTCCAAGTATCTCCCACCCATGTGGGTTTTTTTCTCCTCCGCGGGAGACGTGCGAGCAGCTGCGAAGAAACTCTTTTGCCAGCCATCGGATGAACCTCAGCGGACATTCATCAAGTATTATGAGAGAAGTATTCTTTTTTTTTTCTAATTGAAATGTTACGTTCTGACCAGTGAGAGAAAGACAAACGAGCAGCTTGAGAGCCAAACAGGAAGAGTTTGTGGACTCTTGGCCGGAGCTCACGTAGTGTATCTGAAAAACACAAACTAGTTGTGCAGAATTCGAAGATGTGGTCTTTTAGTTCAATGTTGTACAGTACGTAATGAGCGGAGAGCTGCGAGGAAGAAAGGAGGGAAAGGGAGAGAGAGAAATACGGTGAGCGGTATCTGAAGGCAGCGCTAACACAAGGTTCTGTAGTATTAAAAGAGATTTACACCCCAATGCTTTAAAGCAGTTTTCTTAAGCTCACCAGCTCCACTTTTAAAGATATTTCAAGGAAGCTATAAAAGTGAACAGACAACTAGAGCAGAATCCCTGACACAGCATTGGAGATAGGCCCTCAAGCCATACTGCATCTGAGATCCAAAACTATTGGGGCCCTTGGGTTTGAGTTCAACCGCAGTTGGTGAAAGTCAGAGCAAAATAAATAAGTAAGCAGTGTGCGCTATAAGGTTTCACATGACTTTGTTAGGATATGTTTTTACTTGCATTCGGTAAAGAAACCTACGTTCCTCATGATACCTGTTCTTCTATTTTTCTGCTGGAAGGCACCGTTTGTGACCCAGATGCAGCGGTGTTGTCTGTTTCCCATGCGGTTCTTTTGAAGCATGGGGTCTGCGTGGTCCAGAATGCCTCTGCTCTGTGTCAGATGTCGTACTCCCCTCTGGGCTGACCAACAGGCTCTCTTTGCACCCTGATGTGCCCATAACATTTAACGGTGCTTTGGCAACCCCAAATGGAAACTCTTACTTGGCCTCTGCAATCAGTGTTCATTTCTTCTCTGGTTGCATTTGTATTTCTGTTTCCTTCGTTATTATTTAATTAGTTATTTAACACTGAGTCTTTGATATCTGTGAGGACGAAGACCTCAATGGAAAATTGATGGAGAAACATACGTATTCTCACAGGATTAGTAGGTGTCTTTTTAAGGTAGTATAAGAGGAAAGGGGCAGTATTTGCAGATTTTAAGGACCTCTAAACGTGTTAAATGATATACTTTCCAGTTGAGAGTTGGTGCACATGCATTAATTGTATTCCAATTAACATGCTTCAATGCAGTTTTCTTCTCTTCTCATTCCACATAGGAAAATCGTATATTGAACAGCTATAAACAGTCATGTCATGGGATTTAGAGCGTTAAAATATTTTTTATTTATCTCAAAAACATTGTACATGTACAATTCCCTCATTACCTATAAATCAGTACCTTGTCCTTGGTTGTTTAATGACTAAGTATCTTGATTATATTCCAGAGATGTGGACATCAGAGACTGATTTCTGCTACATACACATTCTTTATCTTGGTTTTCATGTCTAGGCTGTCCACCTCGAGATGGACACTCGCCCTGTGGCGGCAAACCACCAGAGGCCTGTAGGTAATTGCACAAGTGGTTGATATTTCAAAGCTTGTGCTCTTTCGCTGTCCTCCAAATGCGTTTAGGTGCTGGACTGGGAGCGTGTAACCTATTCTTAAGATATTTCAGATAGAAAGAGATGTCATTTTCCAGAGGTTGCATGAGAGTAGATGTCCGTTTCATCCTTGAGATTTGTGATTCTGGGGACGTCCATGCAGATGCATTGCATCAAGCCCAGGATGTACTAAAAGTGTCCTTCGCACGTAGCTGTTTATGTGGAAGGTTCATACGACCCACAGGATCAAAGAAAAGCAGGGAAAACGGCATAGAAGGGAACAGGAAAAATAAATAGAGAGGGCATGTTTTTTCTTACTCTTTATTTTTTTTGTTGTCAACACTGTTAATCATGTTAGCATCGGCTTTACAGCTCCTCCCACGGCAGGGGCTCATGCTGTGGAGAGTTGCCCGTTATTTTAATTCGTTATTTTTATTACCGTGAAGAAAAATAAAACTTGAGAAAACGCAAAACAGACCTCTTAAACATAAGAACAATGGCAGTTAAAAACGAACAAGAAAAAAGAAACACGAAACTTCACACCACAGACCTATATCCTATTTCTGCATATTTTTTATTGCACTGTAACAATTTGTTCTCTGAAAGGCCAATGAGCAAAAGAAGATCATACTTGACAGTTGCTTATTTCTTTTCTACATTCACCATCCCATTTGTTTATTTTTCAGGTTTACTTTGCATGGAAACATTCATCAATCCGCTGTATGAATGATACGATGTGTGTCAGGCAAGCTTTCGCAATAAATGCCAATCCTTTTATGTTCCGCAAGTCTTAATTGACCTGATTGCCACACGTATCTGTTCTCCAACCATTATCATTCTAAAAACACAGCTGTTTGTTTATACCACCATTGCATATCCCAATACGTTCACCACTTTCAAAGTCAGTAAACTGATTCCCATCCATAGCATAACATTGATTTTTATTAGAAATAATTTTTGGGGGGCCGCGTAGGATCGGGTAAAACTACGAGGGATGATTTTCGGATTTATTTATGGCCACACAGACCTCAGAAATGTGTGGTAGGGAATCCACAAGCACATTTCACCCCTATAATCAGAATTTATATGCCAGTGGGGTCGCGAGCGATTTGTTTTGGCTGTCCGTCGGAGTGCAAACACGTGCGTATGAAGAGGTTGGCGCAGACGGAAGGGGCAAACGGCCTCGGAAACCTCTGGTTCCTGTCTCTCACTTCATCTGTATTGCTCTCTTCGAGTTTTAATTGGGAGTTATTGCTGGTGAGATAAGTGTGGGGATAAGCGCTCTCTGATCTATGAGGTGCTTAGACATCGCCAGTGCCGTGCAGTAACAGAATGTGTTCGGGGTCTTGGGCTTGACCCCTGCTCCACTCCTCTTGCCCTCTGAAGATGTCTCCTGATCTCTCACACATCAATTAATTCCTCATTCCCTTAAAGCAGATGTGTGACACACCCGGAAACTTTTGCACTGTTCTGACTGTAACTGTCATTTAAAATGCTTCCATTAAACGTCAACTGCAATCTTCTGAAAGGGAGTTTTTGTAATAAAGCATTAGAACCATTTTTGGGATCCCCCAAGAAGCTTTCATTAAAAAATTATTTTAAAAAACAATTTTATATCAGTGTTAAAGGACTTTTAATAATGTACATTGTAACCTTTTGTGCATTGGAGATGTTCCAGACCAAGCCCAAAAGGTTCTTTAAAGCGGTTCTTTAGAATATTACACAACAATGGTTCTTTTAAGAACTATTCACTGAAATGGTTCTTCTATAGAATTGCTTTGGAACCTTATTAATGTTCAAGGTTCTTCTTGGAACTATCGATATTCCAAACCTTTATAAATGTGAGAAATGTTTACAGAAGCGTTTTTAGGGGTATCGCTCATGCCAGTGATGGTGCACATAGGGCGACAGGAGCATTCCAGTCCTGGCCGTGTTAATGCTCAGCCTAAGGGGGGTATTAAGGAATGTGGCGGCTTTGAAGCTATCCCCTCTTTCTCCTTAGCTTTCTCTCCCTTACTTTTTCTGGTCTCCCAGCGTTCGCCTTGATCCCTCCTGCCTCCTTTTTTCTTCTCTCCCTCATTATTTATGGTCATACCCATCCTTCACCTGTGAATAGATGGTGAGGATGAAAGATTACTGCTCTTCAGGCGTGCATGACTGTTGTTTCACATGGATTAATGGGGCTAGGAGTGCTTTCCCTAAGCACAAAGAGACAAATTTGAGCATTAAATTAGACAACTCTTACATGCCAAAAGTGTTTGCTCATTGGACAATCGCCAACTTGTTTCCAGAGCCTGTCAGAGTAAATCACCTTAGATTCACTGATGAACACTAATCCTGTAAGCAAGCATAAGTACGCTAAGATTCTAGACCTTGTTATATTCTTTTAAGCTAAAGTAAATCTTGCTTCGAGCAGTATATTTCTTAGACTGCAGGAACATGCTGTGATGTTTCATGGGTAGTTGCAAAAACTCATATTTTTTGCTTTCCCTTCAACTTTAGTGTAGAAGCTAAATGTTGGATGTAATTCATACATACCAACTTGACGTTCTGAAATTTTGTGACATGCAGTTGTAACTGTTTATGTAACTATTAACACTCTTTGCGAAGCCTGAGAAATGACTTATTGTGCTGATGTATCGAAACACCAAGTTGGAACACGACATATCACATATTGAAGGGCTTGTCCTTTTTTGTTTAAATAGTCAATATCCCTCTGGGTTAAGTGTGTATGTCAGCAATAAACCATTATTTGCAAAAAATAACAAAAAACTTGAAAGTGCAGGATGAGTCATCAATATTTTTGGTGTATTTTCAGTGATGAGAGAATATATATATTATAAATGTGTGTGTATGCTAAAAATAAGTTGTTGGTGGTTTTTTTTTTTCTTTTTTTTAACGTTAAAAGATTGGTATTTTCAAAACACGGTGGCAGTTTACCTTAGCATCCTTAAGACTTAGCATCCTTCAGTAGTACAGGTGCCTTCAAAACCCAATCCACTTGAGCGTACATACATTTACATACACATACACACTGTGCAACCTTTAAACACAGCTCACTGCACATTAATCATTAGATCATGTTGTGATCACTCTTTGGGACCGCGGGCCACGTTTAGCCACGTCTGCGTCTCAGGACCCCCGGGCTGACTCCCTCAGTGCCTGTACCTGTTCCTCCATTATTAGCTCTGGATCCAGAGAGTGTGGCTGCTGTCTCCTCCTCCCCCCTCAGGGACAGCCATAGCTGGGCTTTGAGATGAAGTTGAGCAGGGGAGGTGGGGAAAGGAGTGCTGGCTGTGCTGTAATTACTCCATTGATATTCCTTCCACAATAACGCTGTCACTGCTCATTTGCATAAGTGCTTCTCTGCTCTCGCGGGAGCAGATGAGCACAGACAGAGGAGGAGAAACCTGGAGGAGTTTGGTTTTCAGTTCAGATTAACGGGTTCGGCTCGCACCGTCATCTGTCCTGATCTATCCCCCTAGAAATACACAGATATATATATATATATATATATAATAGCGTGGGCAGCAGTTGAGTGCTAGGATAGTAGAGGAAGGACGGGAGATTGTCCCTTGAGTTGGACCATCAGTGTCAGGATGTTGATATGATTAAAACACATGCAAGGTGATGGTTCTTGAGAGCTCTATCTGGGTGCAACACGGCTGACCTTGAATGTCAGTTGAGATCACATGGCGTCACTGAAATTCTGATGTATTCGTTTAGGAAAGTGTATGAGTGATTCACATACTTTATGTTTTTTCGTTTGAAAGTTTGACCGTCTGTGTACTCTCTCAATCTAATACCACTCTGTCATGATCATAACGGGTAACAGCCCATAATGCAATTGCATGTCCACAAGAATTCACCACAATGGCAGGGTTAATGTATTATTAGTCAACCCAGTCTCAGGAAAAAGTCTTCAAAATTTGTGTGAGATGAAATTTGAAGTTTGTGAAAATGTACAAGCCCAGCGTAAGCATATTCATGCTTAAAGACCTTAAAGTCTCAAAACCTAATTATAAGATAACAAGCATCAAAGTTTGATTCCAAACACTGATTTCCATCTTTAACATGTTCTTACTCAGTCAATATTATAGATGTCAAGGTCACAAAAAAAAAATACTTTACAGGTTTTCAGAGTCAGGGTCACATATAAATAAATAAATAAATAAATAAACAAATATATACGTTTTGCCATCTTGTACAAATTATTACAAGTGTTCAAGCTGTTTAAATAATAGAGAGATGGAGATAAATCAAAGATTTACAAGAATATGTCTTTATTTCTTTGTAATTATTTTCTATATTTATTTTTGATTCCTTGTGAAATTACTTCGTCCTCAAATTTCTCTTCAGGGTATTAAACAGATAAAAAGCCAAATATGTTGATTAAAGTACGATTTAGCCGTAACGTAGACAGAATTTTCCTATGAAGCAAATTTAGAGCTGTGTTCCTTTATTCAGTGATTGAGAAAACCTGGAGTGGATCTGGAGCTGCATGATCACAGATCGTTTGAGGTTCCATTCACATACTCTAAACCCAACCAATCACTGCTGGTACAATCAAATACATTTTTTAAAACAACGTCTCTTATAAATCTGTTTGTTTAACCCTGAATATAAGACCTTGTATGGCAGCCATCATAAACATCTGCTTTGCCAAAATGGTTCCCGGTTTCTTTGACGCTGTGTATCCATCCAGCCTTCCCTGCACTAGAGTGCACGCTGGGTAGATTTTGTGGATGTGTGCGCCCATGACAGGTCCTCCATCTTGGTAGCGGGAGGTGTTCGGAGCCTTTATTTAATGTCACTGATCTTCGCCTCACCGCTGGCGTGATGAGCATTGGTCATTGGCTGTTTCTCCTCTATTGCTTTTTCTGAGCAGGCTGAGGCCTCCGCTCTCTCCCCTCAGAGTCAGGCCCTCAGGCTCCACATCATTTATTGCTGTCAAGAGTCAGGGAAGGAAAAAAGATGGGGTGATGAGTAGAGAGTGCGAGAGACGGAGAGAGAGAGAGAGAAAAACAGGAGAGAGTAGCGATTCCAAGGGGGAAGCGTAGAAGCGAAACACAGGCGATTTAGTCAAATCTCGGCTGTTGAATATTTAATGGAGCCTGCAGTGTTTATTTAGTTAGCCTGTCGATTTTTAGCACACTGTCAATAGCAGGCTCGCACGTCGGGCCCTGATGATCTTTAGTGTCTGTGCTCCCTGGGGTCCAGACGCTAAACACAATTATGGATTTTTTCCCCTCCCTCTCCCTTTTTCTCTCTCTCCCCCACCACCGCAATGTGTTTGATATTTTTACTGATCTAATTTGCAATCTGGTAGTTTATTGTTTGGCATTTTAGTGGCGCTCAAGTGGCGAAGCAAATTCGATTTCTGCTCATAATTCTTTATAATGTCATTAATGCTGTTAGCGCACAGGCGCGGGTCTTAAATAAAAAAATACGCTGGGAATCTGTCCGCGGATTCGCACATTCCTGCTTTTATTGTCTCTCCTCCCACTTTCATTTCACTCATTCGGTTTTTAATTAAAAATCCTTGCTGTGGTTTTCTGTCATTGTGAAATATGAAATTACAGTTGTATTGTATTTCAGAGGAAGAAACAGGAAGCTAAGCCTCCGCTAGGATGTATAGCAACATCAGACAAAATGGGGAAAGCGTCACATAAGGAACATAAATAAAATAAATGATTGAATGAATACCGTGAGGGAAAAATTTTTACTTTTTTTTTGCTTCGAAAGATATTGTTGAAATGAAGGAGCGAATTATTTGGATTTGCATCGATACAAGGTTACTTCAGCATCGAATCTCCAAATATTTCCTGGAATGTTAACATTTTTAACAGTTCGTTTGTTCGGTCTTGTCGGTTTTATTCTGAGATGTACATTAATCATCACGTCTAAGTGTCCTACACAAGCCACGCTAGACGTGTTTGAGCGCTAGCTGATGGGGAGCACACGGCAGGTTAATAGTGATGGTGTGCCGCGTGCTAATGGTGATGGTGCGCAGCTCTTGTGAGGGATCTATTTGCTGATGATGGATGAGCGGTAAGCCACCCAAGGCCTGCGATTTTCCACACTCAAGAGTCTGTCAGCTTTTTAAGTGGACGAGCACAATTAGCACTGAAACCAGAGCGCAGGCTAATCTGATGGCACGCTTGACAAACAGAGCTAGAGAGAGGGGAAAAAAAGAAATGTGCTCTTTGCAACCAACCTGAAAAGAGATTAGAGCAATGGTTCCTGTCTACTATGACTGAGAATGCCAGGGATGGATAAGCATAATTGGGTGTTTCTTCAACTATGGGCACTTTTATGTTCCCAAGGTTGATTTTTATTAAAACTACTAACAGACAGATTTGTTATTTCAGTTCTTCTTTCAGTGCTTTCTGCATTTACTTTCATCCATTCATTTTAAATGGCTTTTATGTATGCATTTCATTGTTTACCCTTGTTGCATCATGATAAATATTTAAAATTGACCAAAAATATCAATTGTAAAATCATTTTATTGAAAAAAAAAAATAATTTTATATATAATTATAACATTAAATATTGTATTGTATTATCTTTGTTGTAGAGCCAGACTTTCTAAAAACATTCAAAGTAGTCATAATAATATAAGTAAGTATATTACTGTATAAGAATCATTCATACTTATATCAGAAATATACTTATATTTATTTTTAAGATGTATAGTGTTTATGTATTTGTGTGTGTGTGTGTGTGTTTATGTATGTGTGTGTGTATATATATATATATATATATATATACATTTATTATATTAAATTATATTTAAGTAATAAAACATTTGTTTACATAATACATGAGTGTAAACTGTGTATATTTATCAAGTATATATAAATACACATACATGGATAGATATGTTTAAGAAAATATGTTGTGTTTACATATTAAATATTAGATATTGTAAATTATAGGAATATAAATATATACATGTAAATAAATGTAAATAGATTCAAAGTATATACTGTATGTGTATGTGTGTATAAATATATATATGCAGTACACACACATATCAAAACACTTTTATTTTAGATGTGATCTTATGTTTTTTGTTGTTTGCTTTGTCATTTTCGTTTCGTTGTTTAGGTTTTGGGTCTTTTTCCAGCATTATATATATGTGTGTGTGTGTGTGTGTGTATTTATATATATATATATATTCAGAGATGGTCTTTCATTCTGTTATGGTATCATCACTTGTCACTTCACAGAAATATGCATTTTGTTTTTTGTAAACAGTAAAAAAATATTGGTAATACAGGTCAAGGCTGGCACTGGGACAACAGTGTATGAGTATGGATGTGTGTGTGTGTGTGTGTGTGTGTGTGAAAGATTCCCAGGATGTCAAGGCAGTGCAGACAGGGGACAGATCATGTGTGGGGTGATCTCTCGGGCACATCACAGCAGCTCAAGTGTGTTTCTCAAACAAACTGGCTACACATCAAAGAAGGGCAACACCCTAGCCTGTCAGGGGTGTGTGTGTGTGTGTATGTGTGTGTGACTTAACCTGTTCTCACCTGATACATACCTGCCATCGCTGGAGGGATTACCCAGCTGTAATTGAAGGCTTCTGTGTTGATGGTTATTTTAACACCTTGAGGTAAAAGCCAACCTTTGGACTCATTAAGCACCGAGCACGTAGTCTTTGCGAACACCTGAGGAGGCTTTTCAGAAGCACTGCGCTCAATGTGGCTTCTTTGTATTGCGATTACAGCATAATAAATTAAGAGTTTAAGAAGAGTAAGGAGAAACCGCAGAGCCATGGGGGCCAAAACAAAGGAGGTCTCATATGGAGATAGAGACTCTTCCTTTTCTTATCCAATTTAGACTCTTATATCTTCATACTGTTGTCTTGTCTAATGGCTAATAATTCAAAAAGGATATCAGATGAAGGTGACAGTGATTCATTGTAGTATGATGCTCTTGGGAAAATGGTTAAAATTGACTGAAGGAATATGGTAGCAGAAAAAAAGACGAGAAGTTCTGGACTAATAGACAATGGCTTTCCCGACATTAAATAGTCAGTGTCTTCATGAATTTATTTTTCTCTTGGTTGTTGGGAAATGATACTTGCATACTTGGGTGTTGAAAACCAATGTAATCACACATACTGCATCATTTACAAATGTGAATATACATGCTGTCAAAATAAGTCTTGATGACGGGCCAGTGTGTCCTTCAAATACGGTTGACATATTGTTTTGATTCTCAGTCATTCCAGCAATTGCTACTGGTACAAAACTTCACCACTCCCAATATAATTCATCTGGGGATGTTTTTCACAATTTATGACGCTCTTTCACCAATTCTCACGCCCTTGTTAATTCACTGAATGTTTTGCTTTTGATGACTTTGATTCTTCTCTAATGTTTCTTGCAGTATTTGGTGTGACTTTGTAGGGTGGGAGGAACTCCATCTATCCATCCGTCCACCGTTCATTCGTTTGATATATATATTGTTTGTTTGTTTGTTCGTTCGTTCATTTGATCTATCTATCTATCTATACATCTACTGTTTCTATCTATACTGTTAGTTCATTTGATCTATCTCTACCGTTCATTTGTTTGATCTATCTATATATCTATATATCTATCTATCTATACATCTATACATATATTGTATCTATCTATCTGTACCGTTCATTTGTATCTATCTATCTATCTATCTATCTATTTATACATCTATCTATCTATACATCTATACATCTACTGTATCTATCTTTACCGTATTTAATTTGATCTATCTATCTGTACCGTTTATTTGTATCTATCTATCTATCTATCTATCTATCTATCTATCTATCTATCTATCTATCTATCTATCTATCTATCTAT
>JAUCMS010000145.1:13402667-13413634 GCA_032357445.1 Enteromius radiatus | reverse complement strand
ATCTATCTATCTATCTATCTATCTATCTATCTATCTATCTATCTATCTATCTATCTATCTATCTATCTATCTATACATCTATCTATACATCTACTGTATCTATCTTTACCATATTTAATTTGATCTATCTATCTGTACCGTTTATTTGTTTGATCTATCTATACATCTATATATACATCTATACATCTCCTGTATCTATCTATCTGTACCGTTCATTTGTATCTATCTATCTATCTATCTATACCATTCATTCATTTGATCTATCTATACATCTATGTTGTGTGTTGTTGCTTATTCTATTGTTTGTTCTGTCAATCCATCTCATGCCCTCCATTTTCCAGGACTACAAAAACATTGCCCCCTCCCTCGTCATTTTGCTCCATCTTTGCACCTTTTGACTGCATAATGAGAGATGACAATTAGACCAAGTCAAAAGAGCTGCACAATCAAAGGGCTGTGATTCCCCTTGGCAGAGCGGGCCCTCCTTTTAGCCGGGTTTGTGCCAAACTGGAAGCAGATGTGGGCTGCCACAGGGCCCTGACCAGACTGCTAGAGTGTCTCAGCAGGGCCTCTGCTCCCTCCTGCCATGCACACGTTCCCCTCTCTCTCAGCCCGCACAGCACCACACACCACCATGAGACGTGCTGGAGCCCAGCGGTGCTGCCGAGCCAAGTCGCCACAATAAATGAGAAAAACTCTCTGACTGCTTTCAGTAATGACAAAGCCCAGAGCTGTGGTCGAGTCATAAGGTGGGCTAACCAGCGCTGGAGTTGCTTTGTTTTATCACTTTGTTCCTCTATATCTGCCTCTTCGCTTGTTTTTAGTTCTAGTACTTTCTTTCTTTCTTTTTGCTTTCCCATCTGTCTCGTCTCATCCTTCTCCCCCTCTTTTCTCCTCATCTCTGCCTTTCTGTTCAGCTCCATCCCTCCTTCTTTCCCCAAAGCGACTTTCTGCCCTAATTTGATCTTTGTGGCAGATCAGAGGAATGTGATTGAATTTGTGGGAGAGAGTGTGGTGGAAAAAAAGAGAAAAGAAATGCATTCTGATTTATCCGCTCTGACTGAGGTGTAGCACCAGATGTGTCACTAGACCTGGGCTGAAGGGGCTGTAGTCATGATTTTTTATTTATTTTTTTCCTCTGCAAATGTTTTAGGGGCACGAGGATGATAAAAGTAAATTAATTTTGACTCTATTATTATTAGGTTATGAAAAGCCAGCCTGCAAAATGATTAACCTTTTTAACATTTAGAACATTTCTCATGAAATCATCACAAACTCTGGATATAGGCAATATTTTAATGTCTTTTTAGCAAACAGGTATTCATTACTACAATAACAGTGTTCAGTGTGCATTAATAAAAATGGTGTTTATAAACCTTGATGGCAGCACTAATACCCAATGTTTAAAATATGAAAAGCAATTTCTTACAAAAACAGCATAATGTTTTTTTTTTTTATTAAATTGCATGTAATTACAGGTTTTCTGTGAAATCAGTGCCTGTTAGGTCAGTTTCTGTGATAACAAAGTAGTGCTTTTTAGTATTTTTTAAACATGCAAGGTAAATAGTTTTCTTTGAAGTCATCATTATAGTAATTACTAAGTTATTTAGTGGTTCATGATAAATCATTTCCATTTAGAGTTTTCATTTAATTATAAATTGCATTGAAAGTACTGATATTAGCACTCAGAAATATCCTCTAAATGTACCGTTCTGTTTTCAAAGATTTATCTGTGATTTGCTTTGTTCTGTTTATGAGAGAACCTTCTGGAGGCATATTTTGTGCCCTTAACTTTTATTGTCTGTAAGTATGGGATTTTAAATTGCTGCAAAGATTTGCTTTAAACAAGTTACAGCGAGCCAAATGTGTTTTCTGTATTTGCGTGAAACTGAACCTGTGGATTGCTCTTGACAGACTGACTGGCACTCAATACTATATTGGCCAGAACAGAGGGATGAAATCAGGCGGGGAAGAGAGAGCGGCGGGTGTGAACGGGCCAATAGAGCGCTATTGATTTGTTTAACAAATTAGCCATAATGATGGCAGGTGCGGTCGCCAGGGCAGGTTGCCGGGGTCAGCTCGTCATATGGTTGCTAACAGACATAATATTGCTCTGCGCTCTGATCTCTTCATACTCACACAAAAGGCTATAGGGACACCCCTGGGAAATAAGCTGTCTCTTTCTCTCCCTCTCTCTCTATCTCTCTCTCTCTCCCTTTCACACACACACACACACACACACACTCAAACTACCCATCACTGCCACTCTTCAAATTAACTCCCCAGAAGGTTAAGCTCCCTTGATTCATAATTATTCAGTGCCCTCTCTCGCTCCATCCTTCCCATTCTCACCTCCGTCGCTTCTGCTGAGTGGCACTTGCCTTTTGGTGAAGGACCAAGGGAATTAAATTAGCTTTACTGACCTGAGAAAAACATAGCCAGATGACGGGCGAGGGGAATACGGCTTGATCTCTGTCTGTTTGCCTGTCACTTCCTCTAATCTAGCTGTCTATCTGTCAGACGAGAGTGTTATTGCGCACAGACCTCTCTGTGGACACGAGGGCTGCTCTCTTCCACGTTTCGGCCTTGTGATTATGTTACCAATAAACACACCGGTGGCGACAGGCATCCGTGTGTGTCCCTCACAAAACCGGTAGACGAGGCCCTTTTGCAGGCATTCCTCCGGTGAAATTTAATCAAATGGCTCAGGACACGAATCACTCCGAAAATTCCTGAATGACGGTGTACAAATCTCAGCCAAGCCTGATCGTATTGTAACAGCAGTAGCTGTAGTTCATGCCGTAGTTCCCGTAGGGTCGCTTGGCATGGGGTTACATAAGGCAAAGAGCGAAAACAACCTCAAAGTGGGAATGCTGCAGAGAGCCAACACCATAGTGGTTTGTTTTTAAGAGTGGGACTGACATGAAGCCTTTATCTCTCTACATGATATACTGAGTCATTTGGGCCAGTTGGCTCAGAGGGCAGTAATAATTTCACTCTCAGGGTTTGTAAAAAGCAAGGCTGGGTAGCGATCAGATGCTTCAGGGTTTTTTTTTTTCTTTCCCTCTCAAAAATCATTATGTAAATATATGGCTTTCTGGTGTTTTGTCCATTTCAGAATTGATTTGTTATATTGCAGTTATGTTGCATCGTTTATGATGTATTTCCATGTATCACAATTCAACCAAGCTGTGTTGGGTTTCTGACTAAATTTAATTCTTTTTTTAATTGAGGCTAAGCATTTTATTTTAAAAGTTTTATTTCACCACTAGTCACACATTTTAATACTCTGGTTTGGCAATACGATTTGGCAGTAATGATTGATAAGTGCACTCTTGTTATAGTTTAACCATTAATAAATTTAAAAAGGAAGAAGAAGAAGAAAAAAAAAAGCCCACAAGGTGTCTATGCAGACTTAATAATACTATTCTAATACAGTTCACTAATAATAATTATATAATTTCACACTATTTTATAATGCACACAAGGTTTTGCTTGTGTTTATCTGAATCAGATTTGTCCCAGTAGTAGTAGTAGTAATGGTTTTAGACTTTATACTGACACCTACTGGCCTGGATGTATGAAGTTTACTGGCCACTTTGCAATTGCTTTTGTGCATTGATCATTGTGTGTTCATGCGCAGCACCTGATGCCCAGCATTTATTCAAAATCTTGCATTCTGTTTGTGTTTAGTAGTAACTTGTTGTCGATGGAATGACATAGCTGATCATGTGATGTCAAAATGGTGGCACCCATCATAGGGCGACCCACTGTGTGTAAAAGTAGAGTTTATATATATATATATATATATATATATATATATATATATATAGAAGACTGACATTCCCAGAGTCTTTTTTTCATTTTAATGATATTTCTTTTCTTTATGATGTTAAATTAACTAGATTTAAATATTTTATGGTAATTTACATAGCTAAAACAGAAGAGTGCTGCTTTATCTTCTATTACTATTCCTCTAAGACCCCTGAGCATGAACGTTTGGCATCAATCACGTCTTTCTCTTGAACATGCTCTAATGTAATGAGTGTACCGACTAAATTCAGAGCTTCTTTCCCTCAGAATACCACTTAATGAACGCTTCTCACAAGCCAGGCAACAAGAGGCTATTCTGTGTCTCCTGATAGCCGCGTTTGCGTTCACTGCATAAAGGCCATGTTCAGCTCTATGCTTGCCATCTTGAAAACAGTTACGAAGCTGTTCCTGTATGGCCTACAGAGGATTAATTACCAAACTACACCCTCCCTTTGGGCCCTATTAAGAGATAGAGCAAACGTAAACACACTCACACATACACATGGACACGCATGCAACATTCGCATGCTCTCTGACACAAAGGGGCACTTCACAACGAGTACTCTAATGATATGTCGTCAATTTAGATAATGACCTGCAAAGAGATAAACTGAAGTGTGCATTGGAGGTAATTAGATTTACAAAGCTGCAGAGCTAACTTCAGGTAAAGACCAGTGGGTTATGGTTTTTTTTTTCTTTCTGTAGACCAGAATGTCATGACATCAGATGTTGGTTAGTTGGACTTACACTATGAATTCTTGTAATACAGCTTTTTTTTAGTAATTGGTAGAGAACGGGAAGAAAATTGGAGGGGTTCAGCATGACTGGAAATAATTTCACGGGAGTGAAAAACAAGGTAGAAGGGCAGGTCCGTGAAATTGAAAATATGAATTTCTTGAAAATGACTGTGTTTCTTTAATTTATTTAGTTATTGTTGTTTATTTCATAGTCTCAACCCTGTATTTTATCTGGCTTAAGTTTAACCATTTTTCTAAAACTGTAAAAGAAAAATGACCTGAGTTTCTACTTGGCACTACTGCATTGATACTTTGCACAGGCTAATATTATACTAATAGGGCATAACCTTGATTTAATGTAGGTTTTTATCACTTGAGTTGTTGTCCTAACCACATACATCTGCAAAACACAGCATCAGAATGTCTTGGAAGCTGTTAGAAAGAAAACAAAAATCCTGTACTGGATATTGTGTCAGATCTTCTCAAGAAATGTCCTAAAAAAGAGCTCACTTTTACCACATAGCATGAGAACCACCAAAGAAAAGTCCCTGCCATTATGTGTGCCTAATGAAATAAACAGTGCAGTCAAGCAAAAGAGAGATTTTTTTTGCCCAAGGGTTCAGATACTGCCAATCATCAGAAAGAAATATGTCTGGCCAGTATACAGTCATTCAAAACTTTCTCTTGCCAGAGAGAGTACGTGTTGTGTTGGTTTTGTAGAGTGTGCTGCGACTACAATTGGGGTCAGATTTTTTACCTTCTTAATTAGATGAGGGACAGGCTAATTAAATCAAATTCATTATCCGCAGGTCTGGAAATCAAGCGGCACTATTGGAAATAAGGTTAGGCTAGCCCTCATCCATCATGCTCCTAACTAACCAATTTACGGCCCTGACTTTTGCATGCCACGTTATTAGCTTGTCATAAACAGTTAGCTTTAAGATCCGTGAGTGGAGCCCTGATAGCGTTGGCGTTTATCACATTAGTTTCTAGCACTGTGTCAGCCTCTTTCGGCCCAAGATAAAGCACATAGCCGGTAATCACGTTACTACACACACACATACACACTCCATAGACTTACAGTACAAACGGCCGCCACTTAAAGCGAGCCTCTAATTCACTGTAATTAAGACATACTACTGCAGCCTTTTGCAAATAAAGGCTCTTTAACAGTCTTTAAATGGAAACTTTTCTTTATAAAATGAATCAGACAGCACATTTATGCTATTAGAATTTGGGCCTCGTGGTTATCATGGTTCAGGGGTTTGCGTTTTTGCGCTGAGGTAAACATTAACAGGTTGAAACTGCATTTCATGCTGTTTTTTTATTTTTATTTTGTTTTTAAAAACTAACTTTGCCATCTATTAGGTGTTTATCCCTTCAAAGGGATAGATAAACCAAAATTATTTTTTGTCAAAGTAAGGTAATTTGAGTTTTGGTTTGGACCACTGATGTTCATTGTGGTTCAAATATTCGTCATTATAAATTAAATGAATATAAAATATTGTAGAGGTTTTGAAATGGCACAAAAGTGATTCGTCTTGATAATTTTTATTTTCAATTTGCCTAAACGTCCCACTTAACAACTAATTACTTCACAGTTCAAATCCTACATGCATAATTATACCTATTTTGTATCGTTTACAGGTAATTATAGTCTTGGCTCTTCAAAACAAGCATTTGGTTACACACTTTTGTGTCCACAAATGGCACTTGTCTTCGACTCTGGGCTCAAATCCGGGAGCGAGACTGCTGGAGAGAATGATAGAGAGAGGAATAAGAAAGGCGATTTGTCGTCTGTGTGTATTATAGCGCTACGGTCAGCCTGAGAGAGCGAGAGAGGAGGGGTGGAGGGTAAGAATGAGTGTGTGAGGGATAGCCTCATCATTCAGAGTTTACTCACACTAAATTGAGTTGAAATAATAGGCTTATTCAAGCGGCCCTCACACAATGACACCAAGGCAGGTCATATCAAAGGCTGGCCTGAGGGCCGGGGAGACACTGCACAGGGGGAGGGCTTTCAGAGGACGGGTGACGGCACTGTCACCGAGCAGGGGACCCCACTGACAGACACCTGGAGGAAGGGGAGAGGGGTCGGGGGTTTGGACGGGCCCGGAGGCGCTGTCATTCGACAAGGGTTGGAGGTTGATGACAGCCCTCGGGTCATTGGGTACCGAAGAGCCTCAGCGGGGTCGAGGGACACCAGAGACCAGGGTTGGTGGGACATGTTAGAAATATCAATCACACGTCTGACATCTTGACTTACCAGCGTTTGATAGTTTCACTCAAATACTGCTGCATTTCTTTGTTTGCTTTGCCACTCTCTGCGCTTTCTGTTTTTTGTTTTGTGGGTTAATGACACAATTGTTGTTTGTACATTTATACAAAAATACATTTGAAATTATTTGAACGTTTACTTTGTGATACTTTATGACATTTACTTTTTTTACATTTACTTACATTTACTTATGACATTCTTTGCTTCTTTCTTTGCCTTCTTTAATATTATTACATTTCATTTATTTATTTATTTTGTGGTATAAATTCAAAATTGTCAGGGCGATATATAAGAAGTTTATTAAGCATTTTGACATGATCTCACATTATTTTATTTAAAATACCTATAACTTCATTTTTTATTCACTGAATGAATAAAAAATAAATAAATAAAACTATATAATATCAAAAAGATCCTGCAGATATGTTTTGAGTGCAGTACATTTCTGATATTCATGAACATTCTTTTTTTAAACATTTATTTAGTGGTATAAAGTCAAAATTGTCAGGGTGTTATATAACTGTCCTGCTGTAATAGAAAAAAAGCTTTATTGAGTATTTTCATATAATCTTTCATTATTTTGTTTGAAATATTTTAATTATTTTTCTTTTTTTAGTTTTGCTTCACTTCAAAACAAACAAACACAAAATCATATAATATCAGAGAACATTCATGCTGATGCTTATGAGTGTGTCAGATTCAGTATGTTTCAGATTTTTATGAAATAATAGTTCATGTTATTTGTTTAAAAAAATTATTAAATAAGAATTAAAAAACAAAACAAATGTTTTGCCATCTTGAAAACCCATATTGAGTAAATTTTAGAGTTTTACAGTAATTTGATCAGCTTTTACTGAAATAACATAACTATAACAAGATAAAAAAAAATCTAGTTTTAAAATGATTTTTCTTTTACTCTTCATAGACAGTTGTATATCATTGAGAACCTCATATCTTTGAATTCTTGCTGTGTATTTGTGTGTGCCAGTCATTATGACTGCCAGCCATTAGTCACTATGTGGCATAAAGTACTGCCTTTGCATTATAGAAGCAGCTGCTTTTCGACAGGCTGCGTGAGTAAACAATAGCCCGCTCCGATATGGACAAAACAGGCCAAGACTGTGTAAAATCACCCCATGAATACACCACGCACACTCCCAAAGTCAAAGGGTGTCCAATTGGCTCATGAATACGCACACACTCCCTCCGGTGAAGGGAGAGCAGGCATTTGTTAAAGGGAGTGCGTTGTCTGCGTGTAACAATATAAGAGACGGCATATCTGATCAACACAAGCATTTGCACCGTGTAGGGAGGTGACGGAGCCGCCCCTCCTGTGGGCTTACATGAGCTGTGCTTCAGACAGCTGCTGGGACTCAGCTGTGCTTGGATCAACATGTGTCCGTCATGTGTTTTGTAGTCGCATTTGGAGTAATTGTTATTTCGGATAGCATAATAATGGATCTTTGAACTGTTATATGAAGGCTGAAATAGAAATTCCCACATTCAGATGGAGGGTTTCCTGTCACTTTCACTGCCAGATCACTTGAGGCAAAATACATAGTTGAACACACAGGGTTGAGAAGAGTAGAATAGATTCATAGTAACGTTAGATGGTACGGGTAAAAAAAAATTCCCATTGCGATGACAGAGATAAAACACCCCTGCAGATCAGATACACTGGACGTGTTTAAGCAAGCAAAATCTTCTACAATTAATTTATTGTTCTTTTCTGCCTGTTGTTTTTCTGCTTTAGTATTTATGGGGTAATGTCTAGACATTACGATGTGTTGGGTTCGGTTCTCTACCTCTAAGATAAAAAGGAATTTTTGTTTTAACTCATCTCCACTGATATTGATGTATCTTGTTGTTTTGTTGCCGCTATGACGTAATGATGTCATGTGGGATCAGGACAATGAGGAATTCGACTGGGTAGAAATGTAATAATGCATGACGATCAGATGATCAGATGTGGGAATGTTAGTCTATTATTGAAATTTATTTTGGCTAAATGGTAAATAAAATTTTGGTCAACAGATAACAGTGGTGAACAAAAGGCAATTAAGATCTTTCTTTAGTTGTTTTTTTTTAAACATTTATTTATTTAACTTTATTTTTTGATTACCTTTGCATCATCTAATACACACCCCTAAAGCAAATATCTAAAAGCTCAAAAAACTGTCATCCTTTTTCATACTAGTCATAATGCTGTAATGCCAAAATGCACTATTTAACAATGTTGAATTTATAATTTATTTAGACAAAATAATGTACAATTTAAATTATATATATATATGTAAAATTAGGTGCAAATTATGCACTTGTAATGCAGCTATTTTTTTAAGCACTCAAAATGTACATATAATAATCTGACATTTTCCAATATAGCAATTATAAGACTGGAATAGGCATTTTTAATCAATTTTATTATTAGAGCCATATTGTTTAGCAGCTTTAGCTTTTCCTTTAACTTTACATACATATCAAAGCAAATTTGTTTAAAGTTCTAGTCAAACCTATATTATGTTTCATTAAGAAAAAACTGCATTTCAGTTACCATATATTTGCATCCATACACACACAGTCTGCATCAGAACACAACAGAATAGAACATGAGGAGTGAGTTTAGCAGAAGAGAAATTCTTTCTGAATCAAACTGGAAAGTCTTCTCCAATTGCATTTGTAACTGTAATTCAGTCAGCTGCGGCCAACTCCATCTGTGTATGCGAATTTGTGTGCGAGTGTATGTGTGTGTTTAGAGTGGCTTTGTGGGCTGAAATGGAGAGCCTTTGGTAAGTGGCTGATTGGAGGGGAAGTCTGTCGGTTTGGCACGTGCCTTGTCCCATGGGACATGTGATAGCCCGGTGCCCACGCACCAGCGCCAGTCTGTGCCAGCAGGGGCTTTCATTTCATCCTGCCTGTGCCAGCCATGTGGAATTTCTTTAACAAAGATCTGAAGGCCTGGCTCTTTCCAAACAAAAGGTCATGCATGACGGCCTTCAGAAGTATTGTTCTGCTTGATTTCAGATGAATGGAATATGGTGACTTTACTGTTTTTTTTTTTTTTTTAAATAAAAGAGGACTTTTACTGTAGGTGCTATGGTATCTATATCAGCCCAGTTTTGGCTTTAAAGAAATACTCGTTCATCAGAGAGAAAGAGAAGTACGTGCTGATCTTTCAGCGAGCCTCTTGCCCTGCTCTGCATCCGCGGTGGATCCTTTACCACTGTGCTCTTCCTGCTTTCTCCCTCACATACCAGAGGAGTTCAGGGGCATCTCCACATCTGACCCTGTCCTCTGCAGCTCGAGGATGGGCTTTCAAACCCAGCCAGCTCCCCGTCACGCCTGGAGCCTCACCAACTGGCCCAGACTCAGGGCAAAGAGAGCGGAGAGGAGACCGACTCCTCCTTTCTGGTCATCATTCTGGCCGGTCCAAACAATTGTTGGATGCCTTCTATCACACACACCTGCTGTTTTACAGATACAGTCCTTCACAAAAGCATCCAGAAACTTAAAAGTGTTTCACACACTTTTAAAAACTTGCACTGTGCACTTATGTGTTATACAAAAACTAAAAGAACTAAAAAAGTTTTATTATATGTGGCATTGTTATATCGCAACAAAAATACTATACTTAAAAAAAAAATCATGTCATATATGTGAAATTTTCAGTGTACAGTTCTACAAAGAGTGTTTATTTTAGTAACATTTTAGTAATATACTATCCATCATCTATGCCAATTAAGAACCTTTGTTTAGTGTAGGCATAAATATTTGATACATATTTTTCAGAGAGACACTTTTTTTTTCTTTGAGTGTAAATCTGGAGTTTTTTGGTCTCTGGAGTCTGAATGCTTTTGCATATTTTTTCCTCCTCTGCATATTTTCCAGGATCCGTTAATTTTTGAAAGATTTGTGTATAGACACGTGCCTGTTAGTCAAGGCTACAGCCATTATCCATACATTTTCATACATTATCACCTAAAACAAAAATTATGGTTTATTAAACACAAGGTAGGGCATGTTGTTGCACTAAGTGGGGTAAGTTGTCACATTATTATTGTCATCATCATCATCATCACGTTATTAAGCAGAAAAAGACAACATGCAAAAATATTGTTTTGGCAAACTGCAAAACATTG
>JAUCMS010000145.1:13352601-13402567 GCA_032357445.1 Enteromius radiatus | reverse complement strand
ATCATCATCATCATCACGTTATTAAGCAGAAAAAGACAACATGCAAAAATATTGTTTTGGCAAACTGCAAAACATTGGCTCTCATTCACTGATAATTGCAGAGATTATTCATATTTTTAAGCACATTCAGACTTCTCACAACAACTTTCCGGCCCAATTCGTATATACTGTAGATTATATAGATTATTAAGACCAGAGAGTGATTTTTGTGTACCTGTGTTTTCAGACGCTTATATATTTTCTTAAATTTAAAATTAATTTTATGAAAGATTTATTGAATTATAATTTATTCGTGAAAACATTCACATGCAAGTTACACATAGAAATTTGTGCATATGCTTGCTTTGTGAATAAGGTTTTTTTCTAATCAGTTCTAATCAGATCTTTTGACTAAAACCTAAATGAACTGTATATATATAGCCCCGTTGACATCATCTTCACGTGACAACTAGCCCCAGTCTCTTTTACAGTGTATATGTTTATCAAGCGAGTCAAAAGAACAGCAAAGACCATCTTCAAAATGCAACAAAAGCAACAGAGGAAAAACATCCTTTGTTCACTGGTGGTCTCGGATGGTCTCTGGTGTGTGTTTGTGTGTCTTTTTCCCGCATTCCACTATCGCTCTTCGCTCCGCCGCGCTCTCACTTTTGCCATGGTTGCCATGGTGACATCTACACATTTCATGCCAGCCCCACACACTGCAGACATATTTGTTTGGCTAGTGTAACTCGGCCCCACAATGAAAGACGCTTTTCAGCATAACACCTCCTAATCTGGAATTGAGCTTTCTGAAGGGGCCTGCTGAGCACAAATTCAAATATAGTTTCTCTATGCTAATCTGGCTGGTAATCCTCCAGCCTTTAGGTCCCGAAACATCCTGTCAACAAAAAAAAAAAAGAAAACCTTGTTTGTTTTTCATTTTCTCCAGCACTTCCCCCTCAAATGTAGCATTCTTTACCAGCACCGAGGAAGCATGACGCGGTTAAACCGATGACCAAGAGCTTTATTTTCTTTCGTCCACTGCTGAATATCCACAGTGTGTTCCCATAGTGAAACCCAGCAATGCACCAAGACCAGGATCTCCTCATGAACTTTGCCCTCTGCTCCCCTGTAGCAGCTGGTCATAGCATGCACTTGTAGCCATCAGCCGCCCAGACATCGGTTTAGTTAATATGTGCCCGCTACGGCTAACATATCCATCATGGAGGATGTGTGCTCTCCCCGTACCCTCCCGGCTCTTTCTTGCACACCGAGCTTCTTTTCCTCATTCATCACCGGTGGCTTTAATGTTAGCAAGTCTGATGGTGAAGCCATGGCAACAAGTGTCTGTACAAAACAATCTCTAACCAGGTTCTTTTAAGAGTGTTACTCTCAGGTTAAGTTCTTGAGGCATTTTGGCCTCTTGTGTCGAGTTGTAGAAGCTAGGCAACATTTACAGCATTGTTGTATTAGCTGGGGAGCTGTTAGTGGAAGAGTACAATATGAAGGTTTAACTAACCCAAACCTAAATGGCTACAATATAAACCCACTGATTTCCAAGCTTATATACACATTCTACAATAAAATAATGTAAAATAAGTGTTTCTGTTTAATATATTTCTTTTTTTTTACTTTAGTCTTCAGTGTCACATGATCATTTAGAAATTATTCTAATTTGATGATTTGATGATTAGGAAAAATGTATTATGATCAATGTTGAAAACAGTTGTGCTGTTGCTTTTTATTTTATTTTATTTATTTATTTTTTAAACTTAAACTTAACACTAACAACAACATTTATTTTAAATAAAAACAAAACATTTTGTAACATTATAATTGTTTTTACAGTCAGTTTTTATTTATATTAATCTCTTTTATTCTTAATAAAATAATGAATTATACCTATATATATATATATATATATATATATATTATATTATTTATAGACCCTTTCCTCATTGGTTTATTTATTTATTTATTTATTTATTTTATTTAAATAAAACAGCAAACCAGTTTAGGCTGATTTAAGCAGTTAAGCAAAAAAAAAAGCAAAAAAATATAATAATTTGTTCAAACCAATAAACTAGATCAGGTTGGTTTGTGCAGTTCTTAAATAAAATCTTGACCAATTATCAATATTAACTAGCTGCTTATTAGCAAATTGGCTGTTCCTTAGTGCTTATAAAGCTCACATTAATGTCTTATTCTGCATGACCATATTTTAGATCCCTTAACCCTACCCCTACCTAAACTTAATAGCTACCCCTACCTAAACTTAATAGCTAAACTATTAATTAAGCTGCAAATGAGAAGTTTTTCAGGAAACTCTTAGCTTGAATATGGGTTCCCTATTCTAATGTGTTAGCTGAAATCCTAATACTACATACACCTACAGTACAGAACACAGTACAGATGATCCTCACAAACTCATCCAGGGGTGATCTGTCAGTAAATCGTTCGTTCCTCCACGGCTCCTATCTCTCCCACTGCCCTGTGAACTGACATGGGCCTCTTCAGCAGCTTTTCATGGGGTCAAGAGAGCAGCTGTTGACTTTATAACTCTGCAGAGCCTGCCGTTTCACAGCTAGCTACCGACTTTAAACAGGTCTATTAAATGTGCATTCGCCACATCGTAGCCAGACAGTGACAGGACAGCCAGGGAAGGGGGTACACAAGTTTGGAATGCTCTTGTCAAGTCCGCTGAAATATAACTTGCTAAGAAGAAGTGTCATTATAAAGGTAAAGAATGGGGAATGGGGACTGTGTTGACTTTTATATTTGTTCTCTTTATTCTTCTTTGTCCTATGTTGAGACTGTAAAGCACACGTAATATAACAGTTACATTAAGGTTGTATTATGTCTATTGAACATCAGTTGTAAAGGACAACGCTGAAGACAAACCTACCGATGATTTTGTCTTGTCACATTGGATAAGTGCACTCTTAAATCAAAGAAGAAACCACAGAAAGCTTTGTTTGACTCCATCCAATAATTAATTTACTCACCGTCATGTTGTTTTTAACTTTCTTTATTCTGTGGAACTTAAATGTAAAAATATTTTAAAAGTAGTAAGGTCAATGGGTGTCCAAAATCAACACCAAAAAAGCCATACAGGTAATTTACTTCAGCGAACTACTTGGTTAATCCAGAGAATAAGATTACATAAGCGTGACCAATTAGCGATTCAAAACACAACTATTAATTAAATTGTCATTTAATTAAAAAGGCCACGTAATAAAGAAATAAACAGTGATATTCCTTTTCAGAGTTGAAGTTGACTTTGTGGGTGTGGAGAATTTCCCCTGTTTGAAACAGGAGAAGGAATCTATAGGAATAAAGAAAGTGACAGTGCAAACAAACGAGTCTGGGTTCATCTCCACGTCGACTAAGCCCTTGTCACCACGCATTCTCTTGATTTCAAGTCCCTGTTGCGTAAACAGACCCCCCACCTCAACACGCTAGCATCCAAATAATGACAGGGTCATTCCTGCTAATTAAAACGAAGGTAAACACTCTTCTTTTTCACTTTTTTGGGAGTTAGCGGGGTCAGAGGGAAGGGAGGGGAGGACACACATATGCGCACAAGCGTCTTTCCAGACTCTGCTTTTGGTAATCCACTATTTATTCATTCCGGGTAAACTCCACAAGATGGACAGGGCACGGTTCTCCATGGCGGAAGAGGGGGTTGGGGTGTGTTAGCAGACAAGCTTCTCCAGCCTCTGTATGGAGCTAAGGAATTTTTCATTAGTGAACAGCTGGGTCACAAGTGGCTCCAAAGCCATCTTAATATTGTGTAGGCCCACAGATTAGGCTGCCCTGAAAAGGAGCCAACGCGTGACGTTCTCTACCGAATCCTGCCTTTGCATATTTGCAGAGCCCTCGCTTCAGAACACCTTATATTACTGTTTGTTTTATTTCTCAGAAGAAGGCCCTCCAGGGTCAATAGTAATTATGAAGCCCTCTACTCCAAATGTTGCTTTTTAACCACTTCAGCTCTGAAGAATTCCACTCATTGTTTTCCTTCTCAAGTGTGTCTTAGGAAGGGATGGGAACGGTACACTAGATCAGTGATTTGGCTCTGTGCACCATACCATTGACTTTTGAGAAAATATTTGAGTGTTTTTTTGTTTTTAATTTGGGCTTCTTATTTAAATGTATATGTATTATTTTGTTATAAATAATATATTTATTATTGTATTACACTATAATTGTTATAAATAAATATAATTACATTATATTTCTTTATTATTATTTATTTACATATCTACCTAATTACACATAATACAAAAAAGCAAATAATTTAAATGTTGTTGTGTAGACATTTTTAAAATAGGACTTTTTTGAATATTCCACCATATGTCTGGTGTTTAAGTGTCGTAATTTTATGGTGGTGTAACATTGTCCCTGTTCTTCATCCAAAAGCATGTCATCCACTGGCGCTATTGCCAAGGATTTGGTCTGACCAGTATTCCTTTCATTAGGCTATCTATGGGAAGTTATGGCTCATAGCATACGTTATGCCATCTGAGAGTTATTAGTCCCACTGTAAGCAGATTGTCTGCAGTGGCCTGCACAGCAAAAAAGGCCTGTTAGACCTCATTTAAAGTGGCTTGGAAGGGTGAACCGCTGAGTTATTAGTATTATTAAACAGGTACAGAAAACTTTACAGGGATCCCTTTGTCTGTTTGCTTTACAAAATGTCTGTAATTTTCCTTTTGTTCCCTCAATTTTTTTAGCTTCATTTGAGTGTTTTTTTTTTTTTTTGCTCTTAGACTTTTTTAAAATAAAGTTGATTCAAGAGTCCTTGCTCTCTCTCGCTCTTTCAGATGCTCTCTCATTTGCAGTGCATGTGCTGTAAAGATGTCAGGTCTCCAACGGGGCCAGAGAGGAGATGAGCATTACTGCAGGCTTAAGTTACAGAGCAGAACGCTGTGATGAGAAGCAGAGCAGTCTGCAGAGCTCTGCCCGTAACTCACGCACTTCTGCCTCCTTTACAAGGGAACGCGCTGTAGCACAATGACAAAGAGTTTGGGAGATGCTAAAAGGGGAAAATTCACTGATCTTTATATCTATGAATCTCATCTTTTCTCCTGCTGAAAGAGACCTCTAAAAAGCTGGTTTGTTGGGCTTAAGATGTATAGGATGGTCTCCTGGACTGGCCAAACTCATTAGGCTGGTCTTTATTGATGGTTTTGAGCATGCTATTAACTATCCAGTGTAGGTAACGAGCTGGTCAACCAGTTAAATTAGCTAAATACCGTTTAATGCTAACTATAGTGCCATTGTTTTATCAACAGGGAGCTAAAGGTGTTTAGCCAGTCAACCTAAAAAGGTAAAAGGTGCTCAAATTCTCACCTTAAACCAGCAAACCAGATCACCTTAAGCTGGTTTAATCTTTCTTTTTGTTTTCAGTAGGGAGGCGAAAGCTGTTTGATCTAAACTTGCAATCAGCATTATCACGAAGCAACCGATGATTCTCCAAACTCTCAGCATTTTATGTTTATTTGTAAATCAGATTCAGATGGGTCAGATCTTGCATGCGGTTCCTCGTGCTCACGCCCACTCAATCCCTCTTTTCTTTCATGTTTTGTGAGAGGCAGTACTGTCTCTTTGTACATAGGAGCTGTGGTTCTGCATTGAACATGCTCACTGGAGATCTACAGCTGTCCAAACACACACTGTGTACCTGTCTGCCTGATGCCCAGGCTTAGCTGTGTACTCAACCTCCACCGCTCACGGCCCTGCTGTCCTTTTCATATCACTGCAGCCATCTCTCCACACTCATCCTCGGTTTTGTGAACTGTTTGATTTGTTTTTCTTTATCCCCTTATCATTCAAAAGTTTGGGGTCATTAAAATTACAAAAATGTATTCATCATAAAATATAATTCTTTAGCTGCATATTAGAATGATTTCTGAAGGAGCATGTGACTTTGAAGACTGGAGTAATGATGCTGCCAGCTTTACCATCACAGAAATACAATTTGAAATATATACAAAACATTTTAAACTGTTACAGTATTACTGACAATATTACTGTTTTTGATCAAATACATAAATGCTGCAAAAAATTGGTCCATCATTGTTCCAAAACCTAATGTGCTGCCTAAATACTGTTCCATGAGGTAAAGGCAGTATTTCCTTTAGTTAGAAAAGACAATCCCAGAATGCTTTGCTACACTACTAAAGGTGCTACTAATTTATTTAAGGTAAGTGATTGCAAACTATTTATTTTAGCCACATAAAAAAAAAACACTTCCAACCACTTACCTTAAAAATGTAGTAAATTAAATTTATCTTTTTTCTTTTAAGTCTATCAGATTGGAGAAAAAAATTAAGATGACAATAATAAGGTAATATATAATATATTTAAAGTTCCATGTAATTCAAATATATATAGCTAGAATATAGTGTTAGCTTAGCAACATGCTAACACTAAACTTTCTTGAAAGAAATTATTAGTCATGCTAATTGTACAGTGTTCTAAATCAGTCATTTATGAGGTTCAGTGACAGTATAGACAGCAAGGCAGCTGACTAGGTTTTGATTCAGAGATTCTGTGTCTCCAGATATGTATATTTTACAGACATATGTTAACACAGCTTGATTTGTGTTAACTCAGCTTGTGAGTGTTGCACTTGGCCATATATTTTGCTGAGAGGCATTGAGGAAAGTGTGTAGACATGTTTGGACACTGATACTCTCCCTCAGCCGTGCCTCCTACCTCTGCGAATGACCCCTCAAGTTACTACGTTTTTCAGTTCACCGGAGCAGAAAGCATTTTTGATGATCAC
Source organism: Enteromius radiatus (assembly GCA_032357445.1). Lineage (NCBI taxonomy): Eukaryota > Metazoa > Chordata > Actinopteri > Cypriniformes > Cyprinidae > Enteromius > Enteromius radiatus. Next base: position 13,395,795 of record JAUCMS010000145.1, on the reverse strand, counting down.
TCCTGAGAATAATTTAACCGCTCCACCCAGTAGAAAACGCACAGTATTTTTCAAAACATCTCCGCACGTTGTGATACAGCTCAGTTTGTCAGATCAATAAGGGGCCTTCAGCCACGTGTTGAATATTTTCCTGTCAGGAGCCGCACGAAACATGTGTTTCTGTGAACAGAAAGAGAAAATTGAACATGTCACATAACCACTTTCCAAAAGAGTAGGACCCTGAGGCACTGATTTCATTTGCGTCCTGAAACATCGCATGAGTTTTTGAATCTAAAGCACGCTCCAAAACACAGATTGAACATGAAATATGCTGTATAATGAGAGTTACCCGTCAAATTGTGTATGATGACGATGTTGATGGCCGTAAAGCTGCATTGGGGTTTTCTTCAGAGCATAAAGCGGCATTGATCCGCATTGATTGCGGTGATTAGATGTTTAGTGATGCTCATCATTCATTTCGATAGTCTTAAATGGCAGATTCATGATTGTGGGAATTCATGTGCACGCCGTATAACAATTCAGGTGTTGAATTCTGTGGGGTAATAAATCAGCTGTTGCAAAACAAATATGAATAACAATCCCCGAAGCCAGCCAGCCACCTACCTGCACTAAAAACATCCCAGCATTCTTAGATGCACAAGACAATGGTGTCATAGACCAAAAGAGAACCTGTCTAGGCAAATCCGCTTATCCATCACGGCGAGGTAGATGATCACATGTTCTTCACTGGGATGGTGACTCATACCATGGCTTACGAGCCATTTGTTAGCCACAAGGCATATCATCAACACCCCACAAGCTTCAAAAACAGTTTGCGTCTAATTTGATAGATATTTTAAATGAACAGGGGACAAAGTGAGAGATGAAACGTGTCTTCTGAGATCTTCAGTATTCCTCAGGAGAAAAAGAGCCCAAAGATTGTTTGATGGAGGAAAACACCTCTGGGCCAGTAATGAAGGTGCACATTCTCCTCTAATGTGTTTTACTTTTACCTGCTGGGAGTTTAATTAAAAAACAAAGAGCCTCAATTTAAAGCCCATTACTATGCTAATTTAGTATAGAGAGGGAGGTGATTAAGCAGCTCTTAGCGTTGACTTGAGCTTGCCCAGGGGAACGTGGTGAAGATACTCTTTATTTGCCTTCATTAGTTCACACTGTAATCTCTCCATGCCGTAGAGAAACGCTGATACTAAGCAGTAATAGAGGCCCATTTCCTCATGGATTATTAAAGAGAAGTTTTACTTTAATGATTATGGTATTTGTCTAATGAAACAGCATTTTTTAGTCTGTGTTTAAAGTTTAAGGACTTGAGTTATGATCAATTGCATTTAATCTCACCCCCCAAAATGGTAGAAGTGTTGCAGTTATTCTTAAAGAATATTAAAGAGCAAAGATTTTATGGCACACTAAACCAGTAGAAACTTTATCTATGTTGGTCGTTCACAACCAACTCGTGATATTGGTTTGGAGTTGTACTCAGTTGCACATGCTGATTTTTAGTGCTCGTATTTACTTAAGGAATATAAATGTATTTTAATTTTATGGTCTTTACGATTATAAAATGCAAAATGTGCAGTATAACAAGCAGCATATAAGCATTTGTATGTGTGGAAAGTGTCACAGTTTGTATCTTAATCAGATTCCTGGTTCAACAGTCAGTGGGAACTGTTCTAGTGTAATGATGGGTGATGAAAAAAAAGATTTGTATCAGAAAAATATCAGTTCTGATTCTAATCACAGTACTACTGAAACTTTTAAACAAAGAAAATTTTAGCTAGAAAAGTAAAGATAGGTAGATAGACCCCTAGATAGGACAGATAGATATAGAATAGATAGATAGGTAGATAGTTAGACAGCTTTACCTATATACTTCTCAAATATGCAGCATTTAGAAACAATTGTCCACTTCTAATCTTTCACTGTGATTCTGCCCTGAACTGTTTTCTTTCACTTTTCCTTGGATCTCTTTCTGTCTTGGTATCCAGGAGATAAGATCCATGTCACAGAGGAAAAAAACAAAACAACAGCAACAAAAAAGATGTTTTTTCAAACACCTCAGCTTCGTGTCTTCATGATTGACACGACCAGAACACATCGCAGGCCTGGGGGGCTCAGTTGTAGAAGCCTGGGGGGATTGACCGTCTTCAAAGTGATTGTTTACAGCTGTTAGACAGAGCCTTTGATGGAAATGTGGTGACATAAGAATCCATTCTGAAATCGTTGCGGGCTTTTTTTCCTCCCGTTCCCTTGCATGTTCGGTACAGACGAGAGGATAGGTGGTGATGAGAGCATGTGTTGCTAAATGTACGACGATTATCGAGTCGCACACTCCCCCACACCTCGCTCCCATCTCTAGACTCATCTTTAATCTCCTCTGGGTATGTGATCCTTATCAACCAGTTAGAGGCATTGAGGGAAGATCTTTAGTGGTCGGGAAATCTTTGGCAACATGTGCTGAAAGCTTTAAGATGTTGTCACATTTTAAGTTGTTCATAAGCTGTTCAAAGAGAAAGCGCGTACTCCGACGGCAAATCGTTCTGAGAGGAATTGGAAGGTAGACGTTTTTTATCACCGAAATATCTTTCTCTGATGAGCCGTCAAAGTTCTGTCCGTCCAAACGCAGACGCCCTGCAGGGGAAATATAATGTCAGAAAACAGGGAACGTGGAGGAATTTGGTCGCTTTTGCTTGTGATGTGCAGGGGAATGAGTTTTGAACATAACGCATGCCAGATACAAATCATTATTTTTTTAATTAACGAGGGAAAAAATCTGTATAATTCATCCGTAATAAATGTTTTCTGTTATTTTAATTATTTTAATTTAATTTATTTCATTCGACTTGATTGCGAAAATTTATTAAATGTCATCTGGTAACTGTTGCTTTAAGATTCCAATAGTGGACATTTCTTCTGAACAAACATGCAGATTTGGTGCATAAATACCGATTCTTCAGCCGATAACACTGGACTGTGAGAGTCTGGAAGCAGATAATGATCTTTTCTGAAGTTATCTGTGTGGATGATCTCTGATTTGACTTGTGAGGTCTGGGTCTGGGCAACACATTCTCTCTCCCAAACTCATCACATTTTGACGCTTGGTCAAGACCCTTTTGCGTCGCTTTTTGACGATCAAGGTACCCCTTTTTAGTCACTTTGCGATTCGAAGAGTCCTCAGCTGTTTTAAATAGGAAACCCTTGGTATCAATATGTCGACGCAAGAATTATTTTTATTTTATCGTCATAATTAAAAGATATATTGGTTATAAACAATGGCATTATTGCATATATGTAGGGGTGTGATTTTTCAATGTAAACAGTCAAAACTGTTTTATTTAAATGATATTATTTACACATTTATGAGCACGTAACACAACCCCTGCCCCTAAACCTACCCTCTGTCAATAAAACACCAGATATAGCAGGTAGATACAATCATTTATTTGAAAAATATTAATATTCCAAGTATTTTGATGCAAAATGATTTGTGAGAAGAATAGAGGCGGTCACTGTCTCCGTCTTCTCTATACTTCCTGTGCGCTGCTGCGGTCTGTGCACGATTTTAAAAAATGACGCTACAAGAATCCTTACGTCAATCCTTGGTTGTGAAATGTCATTGGCTCTTGTGTATCTCGTGACCGATTGTGTCATTCTACAGGACAGGAGTATATTTTCTGAATGAGACGTGAGCATGTTAACGGAGCGGGATCCTTTTTTAGAGATTAATACTTTATGTTTTACTCCCTCCTTCATGTAAAGACTTTGTATGGCTTCAGAAGACTTGGAATGTGACACAACTTGTTTGTAATGTATTTATTCTGTTTGTTTATGACTAATTTGTGCAATAAATACCTGTTACTGCATTTGCCTGTGTGTGTGTGTGTGTGTGTGTGTGTGTGTGTGTGTGTTTGTGTTGTTCAGAGGTGGGTAGGTTTAGGGTCGGGGTGGGGTTCGATGTTCCAATAAAAGTAAAAAATTATATAATAAATGTAGATATGCACGCAAACCATTACATTAAGCCAAGCAACTGAAAAAAAACAGAGGACTCTTCGCATCGAAAAGGGACTAAAAAGGGGTACCTTTTTGTCAAAAAGGCGACACAAAAGGGTCTTGACCAAGCATCAAAATGTGAAGACTTGGGAGTGAGAAGGTGTTGGTCTGGGAGGGTCTGAATCAATATTGGCATAGCAATGGCTGAATTGTGTCTGTTGATCCAAATTCGAGGGTCTCATCTGCTAATCTGTGCGCTCAGGTGTTTGGTAGGGAGTGTACATCCTCAGGACAAACAAATTGGGTGTCTGAGGGACTTTATAGTCCCCTCTCCCCTCCCCAAGCCTGTCTTTCTCTTCCCTTTTTTTGTTGTAACTTGTATTAATGACTCAATAGTCTTGGCTTTATAATTCATCATTCACTCTCCTCATAGTGTCCACAATAAGTTCTCAAAACTTCACTTCAAAGTTTCAAAACTTAGTCAGCTGCCTCGCAGTCTATTGTTTACTATGACCTCTATCTAGAATGAAAATTCTATGCATCGTTTTGTTCTGCATAGACAATTAAATAGCAGCTCATAAATAGCATTCTGCACTGAGTAGGCTACTTGATGACTCCTGTTTTCAGTAGTTTAGTGTTAGCATGTTGCTAAGCTAACACCACAATACTCTTAAAAAGCATTAAAATTAGGCAATTAGGTAAAATGAGCAGTTTTAGTGTTGTTAAAATTAATTTGGACACTTTTTGACTTAGTAGTTAATGAAATGTATGTTTATTTATAATCATGGATTAATTTGTTTTGAATTTGATTATAGGTGTTTTATAAGGCAGCTCAATAATGTACAGGATTCTTGAGACTCTTTTTGCTCTTTGAGACCAACAGCAGAAAAACTGTGCTCTGTAGATCTGTAGATGTTTTGTGTCTGGTGCTAGTACTTTCCCTCACTGTAGAGGTTTATTAAAAAGCCCCAGATGTGGAGATGCATCTGAAGGATTCTACTCTCTAGTCTCTCTTCAGCTTTCATCTCAAACCACAGGACAGAAATCCCCTCCAGAAGACGTGCGGCATCCCAGTAAGCGCTGTCGTTGTTTACGTCTGTCCTAACGTCCGGTCCGCTCTTCCCTTGCATGCCCATACTCTGCTGCTCACCCAGGCTAATCAGGTAATGTTACGGGGGATCGAGAGCAATGACCCCCCTCCACCCCACGCCGGTCGGCCTTCGTCTGCTCACACTGCGGTGTTGTTTTAAAGCGCATTCTTTCGGTGCTGAACTTGGAAAGGTATTAAAGTGGGATTAGGGGCTCCTCCACAATCCAGCGCTTGTGTCATTCACTGGGCCGCTCTCTTTCACCCCCCTCATCCCGGCCGCCTCCCTCTCTCTCTTTCTGTTACCCCCCGCCTCTGCCCTGTTTGATTGTGGCGATCAGTGGGAGTTGAAGTGACTGTGCCTTTCAAAAGGAAAAAAAGGGGTAGGGTTAAATCCCTACTCCACTGCTCCCTGCTAATTCCCCTTGTTCCTCCAAGAAGGATTTACTTCTGCTGCCAGCTTGTGAAAGGCTTTCTCTGCCCATCCGAAAAGTTAGCCGTCGCCTTCCTGCAGAGGTGTGGTTGCTATAGCAGGGGCGTCATGCGTGGCTATTCCATCAGAGGTCCCACTGAGAATGGGGAACGGGTCAGGGGGGCTGACGACAGCCAAAAAGTCCGGATTAGATGCCGGGACAAAGCCAGGACAGGAAGATTCCAGAAGGAACAAATGGGAATTACAGCAGCAAAAATAATGCAAAGTGACAGAGAGGGGAAATAGAAAAATAATGGCTTACAAGATTAGAACGGGTGGGGAAAAAGGAGGTGAGAAGAAAAGAGGCGGATGAAAGGGAATGTTTTCATTTGGATGAGAAGGATCCTGAGAGCAGGGCGGCGTCGAGGTGAACGGGCAAAACTGGAAAGTGTCACCACTGCTCAATAGGGTTCATTTCCTGTGCTTTCCGGCCCTTTTCGCCCTGCAGTCTTTGACGGGGATTCGCATTGTTGAATGAACTTTTGATTCAAACCGAGTCATGATGACAGATTCATTATTCCGTCTGACTTGTTTGACAGATCCAGCGTGTAACTGGTTAATCTAGCCCAAATATTACGTCAGCCATCGTTTAATGTGAACGTTGTGAGTGTTTGGATGTGTTTAGACAGCAAAAACTCCATAAATATGATGGAATGTGCAAAATCATCTTGTTATTGTTACCAACTCATCTTCTTTACAGATGTTTCACAAGATCATATCACAGCGCTGTGGTCTTCATGCCAAAAATTACAACCATGCTAATCTTCAATACTTGCTCAATACTTGATTTGTGAGGGGAAAATAATTCTATTTTCATGAGATTAATGAAATCTGTATGGACGTAATTGCTTGAACAATTGGGAGTAACCACAACAGATCAGGCCGTGCCTAAACACAAAATGATGAAGATGTGTTTCTTAGCATTATTCCTTTGCTCAGATTGAAGAAAGGAGACAGGTAGACGGACATCCCACAAACACAAGAGAGTTGTTGGCATGCCAACAGTTTAGTTAGGATTAATAGTTTTCCAATGGCAAATAAAAATCTTCTAATCTTCTTTTTGTCCCACAATAAATAAAAGATTATAAGCTTATGTTCAGCCTGCTAATGCCAGTATCCATATTGTTATCCCCCTCAAAAAAAAAAATTGAGTTCTTCAAGATTTTGATCCAAAGATTCCAAAAAAATAAAATAAAATAAAATCTCATTTTACTATACATTATTGAGAGAACATGATATTACATTTTAAATAACTGATAATAACCCCAATTAAGCTATATATTGTCATGCGATTAGACAGTTAACTAACTCAAGTTGTTACTTATATAATATTATATAATATAAACCTTTATATATTATAAATAGCCCATAGAAAGTCTGACATGCAAAAAGACAGTCGCAACAAAAAAATCTGCAGCTATACAAAACTCCAACAAACAGTGATGCAGCTGGTCGTGTGTCCAGCGGGCTGTCATTATCAGTCGCCCATCACCATCTCACAATGAAATTACCATCACAAAACCCACCATATTTACACATATTCATCTGAACTCATATTAACACATATTCATCACTGTCAACCAACCCTGTCCACCATCCACAGAATATGATGATGATGATGGGCATTCTCCCTGTCTCTCCCTCTCGATGAACAATGCCACAGATGAAATGCAGAGATTTACACAAGCGCTGGGGCAGCTGTCCTACCAGCCAGAGCAAACAAAAGAACCAAGGCTAATAAATCAGCTTTTATGGGCTGGACACTGTCACACACCCGCTTCCTGTAGAGGTGGGCTCCCGCTGAACCTCACAAGATGAGAGCGAGATGGCAATATCTCTGCCTGTAATGAAACCAAAATGATTTTATCGACACCTTTTGGAGGAAATGAAGGCTGCGGGGGTGGCCGCGGTCTGTTATGTCAACAGACATGTATTGTGGCATAGCGGATGATTTTAGAGTTTATCTGACAGGAGATCAGTTCATAGCAACATAGCATACATTTGCATTAGATATAAGTGAAAAAATAATAGATTGTTGATTGCTTTATTCATGCTATTTATATTTTCTACGATCAACAGATTTTAAGCCACCTCTTCCTTAAGAAATAACTTCCGGCTTCAGTAGCATTGTGTGAGTGGCGCTGGAGCCTGTCTAATCACTGCAGTGAGCGGGGTAAAGCCAGTGGAGCTGAGGGCCCACGCCACTGATTGAGGTTTGCTGGTGCGTTGGGTCGAGAGGTGATCCCGTATTTCCTCCCATTGGGTTCTGCTGAAGCGTTGAGGAGTTATCCAGGCTGCATTAACAGATGAGCCAGTGTCAAAGCAGATCACTCAGGGGCTCAACCTCTTGCCCCCTGCCCCCTTAATCACCACACTATGATGGACAAGCACATGTAAAGACATTCACTGTGCTGTGATGCCTTCTGATGCTTTACACTTACTGTATTTTTAAATCTCTTAAAGAGTAGTTTGCTTAAAAAGAAAAAAGTGAATTCTAATATTATTTACGAATTAACATTTCATTTCAAACCTGTATGCTGTTTGTTTTTCCACCATGAAATTAGTGCAGATATTTGAAAAGTTAATATGGCAGGATTCAATTGTTTATGAGACATGTGCATTGTCATGAAAACTTTTTTTTTGCTCTTTTAATTTTTTTTATTTAATGTTTTTTTGCAATGACACATTAAATAGATCAGTAACGACAGTAAAGATGGTTATAATATGATACATATTTCAAATAAATAACCATTTGAGCTCTGTCTTCATCAAATAATCTTCTAAAAAAACAAATGTCTAATGATTTCCACAAAAATATTTAACATAACTGCTGAAGTTCAGTTAAGTAGATACTCAGCTTTGCTATCACAGAAATGCATGATATTTTAAAATATAAACAAATAAAAACTGATATTTTAATAATATCATGAATATATACAATCAAAATTTTTAAATTTTTACTATATGTTTGATCACATAAATCCAGCTTTAATGAAAACGTTCCTTGCACACTGAGCCCCAAATTTTGCATGTGTTTTTTTGTTTCTTTGCTTAGTTTTTTTTCATATTCATTATCCTTGATTGACACGTGAGGTTGTATTTATTTTGTATCGTGTGAGAAGTTAAAACGAGAAATGGTGCAAAGACCTTAAGAAGCTTTGAAAACATCTTACTTTTTGATCATTTACACATATCTTTCTTTCTCTTTGTCACTTTCTCAGATTATTTGCGACCAAATGCAGCGGGTGCCTGGAGAAAATCGCCCCCACAGAGTTTGTGATGCGGGCGCTGGAGTGCGTGTACCACCTCAACTGCTTCTGTTGCTGTGTATGTGACCGACAGCTGAGGAAAGGGGACGAGTTTGTACTGAAGGACGGACAGCTGCTGTGCAAGAACGACTATGAGAGGGAGAAAGACCTCCTTGGCTCTGTCAGCCCGGATGACTCAGATTCAGGTATGAATACAAGCTAATCTATACACCACAGACCATGATGCCAGCGTATTCATGAATAGATATTTTAAGGGAGTTTCAGAAGATTTTGTTTGTTCTGTGCAATGCAGAAGAAGGCTTTAACTATTTTTTGTTCATACAATAAATGCCAAAGGATTGTCTTTCATTATTTGGACAGAAAACACTAGAACCATTTTTAGAACTATATTCTGTGTTCTATAGAGGAAAAAACACACAGAAAAGTGTGCTGCTTTAAACAATATCCAGCAGATGAAGAGCAGTTCTGACAGCGAGAAGCCACACTGTGCTGTCTGATGTGGTCAAGTTAAGTTGCTGGAAAGAAGAAGAGCTTGAATCTCTTTGAGTGACAAGAAGGATTTTAGGCCCTGCTCACCATCGCCTCGCTTCTTATCAGCCCCTCCGACTCCTTTTCCCTCACTTCACCGTAATGAGGCATCTCACCAAGCCTCACTTTTACCATCCCCATGTGGATTTCATTTAAACACACACACACACACGCATACAGACCACTCTCTCAAACACTGAGAGATCTGTCAGATGCTTCAGCAAGACTGCGTCAATTTTCCGGGACATTTGTCTCTTTTCTATTCATCATTTGTACGTTTTTTTTTTGGTATGTGTGCTTAAAGTTGACCTGAATGCAAGAAGTGTAATTTCTAAGAATTCATTTAGTTTGCAGTACACCACAGAAAAAGTGATCAGAAACAGATGAGAGAGAGAGAGAGAGAGAGGGCCGAATCAACCCATCATGTTTGTATCTCCCGCTGATCACTTAAAAGGCCAAACCATTTGCAGGCCTAATAACCAGAGATGTTCACTGCTGATGCCACAAAAGCCACTAGTGCCAAATTGCAGAAGCCCTTAATCTCGAAAAACAGTCATGCTGGGAACGTGCCCATTTGGGTTTTTAACTTTCGAACCAGGCCACGTTATGGAGTTTGGCACCTTTTTTTTTAATTACTATTATTATTCTATTAAACACAAGCTGATGTGGCTTATTGGATGAAACCTCCACCCACTGAACAATAAAGCCAATCCCCCGTTTGACTATAATAATTACAGTAGGAAAGCCAGGAGCCATTTTGTGAATATGGCACATTAGCTGGACCTACTGAGAGAGATTATCACGACACAGGGCAGGCTTGATTAACCCGCCCGAGGATCACCTTAGACTAATTGAGACACTTTGATTAGTTCATAAGAACAGGCAGTGTACATTTTGTGATATGAGGCGAGATATTGAACTTTATGGATTGGCGAGCTTAAATTCTGCTCGCGTTGTGTTCTTTTTGCAAGCATGTTCACCGTTTGAATCTGTGGTTTTGCTATCTGTTTCACTTCCCCTGGATATTAGACCTCATTTCCCATATGCGCTCCACTTTCATACCTTCCCCAAAACATTGCATCCGCTGTGTGTTGGATTCTTATCAGAGATTTATATAGTGTTAAACAGCCAAGCTATGTGCTATTAATTTTAAATGACACAATGTCCAGTCCAATGACAAATTCACATACTTCACAGTCAGAGTTGCCGTTTTGCAGTGGATGTGGCCCACTCATGCACTAATAAATTGATAACAAAAGTATTAAAACCACATGTGTCTCCTTTCATTATGGATGCACTGTGACTGAATGTCTTAAAATTGAAAAGAACAAAAACACCTATTTATCAGTAGGCTGTCTAAAAAGTTGCAGAGTTTTGAAAGTAAGTACTGATTCCTGTGAATGATGGATTTCTTTCCAGAGAAAAGCGAAGATGAGGAGCTGGATATCAAGCCGGAGAAGGGCTCAGGAGGAACTGGGAAAGGAGATGATGGGAAAGACCCAAGAAGACCCAAACGACCACGTACCATCCTCACCACACAGCAGAGACGTGCGTTCAAGGCTTCCTTCGAGGTGTCTTCCAAACCATGCCGGAAGGTGAGACATCAGTTTTCTCCTTCTCTTGAACACGATCCTTCTATAGAAACCATTTGCGACTCTTGAGAAAATAAAATGTGTATTTAATGTGTCGATGAAGTTTAAAATAAGAAATACTGCCGTATATATTTGCAGTTGTGTTATTATAATTACTAGAAAGTTGCAATTAATGATGTAATTGTGAGATAGGAAGTTGCAATCAAGTTGTAAAGTTTTGAGATATGAAGTTACAGTTGTGAGATGTAAAGTCACCTTGCAATAAATGGCTAAAATACCATGAAAAGTTGTGAGATATGAGATTGCAATAAGTTGCACTTATTTGAATATTTTGAAATAATCGATATTGTACTATGAAAGATATGCTGAAATAAATGCACAATCATTTTTTTTAACACTCTAAGGTGGAAATAGGCTTCCATATATTACACAGACTCATCACTAAATAAATCAATGATTTTTGTTGAATAATCTAGGTAAGAGAGACACTGGCTGCAGAGACGGGCTTGAGTGTTCGCGTGGTTCAAGTGTGGTTCCAGAACCAAAGAGCTAAGGTGAGTCCAGACCCTGTGCACTACCTTATTAATCATCCAGTATTACCCGCACAAACCTGATAAAATACATCCAAGGACCAGATAACACAACAATTTTCAAGTAATCCTCCAACAACGCACTAAACCCCTCGCAACTGCTGCCAAAAGGGAAAAAGCAAGCGAGGCTCGAGACAGCAAATCTCAGTCGCTATCTGCCTGAAGCTTAACCTCTCGACGCATTCCACAAAAAACTCCCCAAGAGTTCGAGAGAGATGTATTCACATCCATCCTGCTCTTACGTTAGCGTCTGAAACCCACCTCAGAGCCCTGATTTTATCTTCAAAAGGCTGTGGATAATATAATGCAGCCAGATCAAGCTTGGCGTAGTTCAAGCAGAGGTGAACAACAAGGAGCATCTCTCTTTAGATAGTCAAGAGTTGGTCTGGGGAGTCGCAAAGTTTTCTGATTGTGCTTTTATCGTTATTTTTTCAGATGAAGAAGTTGGCGCGGAGACAGCAGCAGCAACAGGAGCAGCAGAACTCCCAAAGGCTGGGCCAAGGTAAAATGTCCTGACGTGAACCTAAAGGCAATTGTATAGATCCGAGATGGAAATCAACATGATTGAATAGCATTTACAGTATCTCCAAACTGTAGACTGTTTTTGCATTTTAAGAATCCTGTGCAATTTAATTTAACATATTACGAAAGGTAATTTCAATTTTTTATCTTACATTTCTTACTTTTTTCTCAGAATTGCGTAATACAACTTCTCAATTTGTTCTTTTTTTTTCCTCAGAATTGTGAGATATAAACTCACAATTTCAAGTTATAAAGTCAGAATAGTGGGATTTAAAATCAAAAGTTGGTAGAATAGCCAGACAATTCTGACTTTTTTTCACAAAATTCTGACAATCGTGGGGTTATAATGTCCAATTCTGAAGGGGAAAAAGACTGACATGTACAAAGTCAGAATTGCAAGATTTGTTTTCATACAGTATATGTCGCTTTTTTTGCTCGCAATTGTAAAGTGAAGAGTTTATTTATAGCTTATAATTGTGAGTTCATATCTCACAATTACTAGGAAAAAATCAGACTGAGATAAAAATAAAAATAATTCACAATTACCTTTTATTTAGTAGCAAAAACTGTCTTTAATTAAACAACTGAGAATACAACAGTAAAAAACATATCTGTTTTTATATATTTTAACTTTTACTTAGCATAAATTGTAATAAGATTTTTTCTGAATAAAGGCAATTTTTATTCATATCTTAGACATTGTCGTCAAAGTTAAATTTTTAAGAGAAAATCTAATGGTAGAAAGTAAGGTATCCCAACTGACATCCAACCACATCAACCCTTGCCATGTGAGTCGTGTCAAACCTCCCAAAAACAGGGCGAGCAACACAGGCGATGACCCCTGGTCGCTGTAGATTAGGTCCAAAAACGAATCCAGCTCTTGTGTTAGGGTGGAAGTGTGGAGGTGGACGAATTAATTTACAACATAAGCGCATTGAAGTTGCCTCCACTTTGACCGATCCACCCACCCCGTTCCCTCCTTTGCTGGAAGCAACCCAGCATCCCGTTTTCAGTAAAGCGTTTGTCTCAAGTTGCCATGCAGCCAGGCGCAAAAGATGAGCCATTGTGTGTCTGTGATCTTCACACTCACAGAGTTCACGGACTTCACATTTATAAGACAATCTGTTTCTGGTCATGCTTGGCAACATTCCATGTATTAACACAGTTTTTTTTTTCGGCTAATTTTTCACTTGAGAGTGTTAAAGAGCTAATCCGTCAAGTAGCGTCTTTTTTGGACAGTTAATATGTTGTTGAGACGATCCAACTGAGCTTCTGTAACAGATGAGTTTGGATGAGACTGTCTGGAAAATAGAAACGTGAAGAATATTATTCCAAGCTCTACGGAGGAGGACAAATGTTTCCTCTACAGCTCAAGAGTCTTAATTCCTGTACAAATATTTGTTGTAAGGCAGTGGAGTCCATTCCTCCATCAGTCATATTTATTTCTTCACTCTCTGCGTTAGTCTTTAGAGACTGTGGAAATAACTGCAAAGCAGTTTTATTTTAGAGATAAAGTTTGAATACAGAGAACACATTTTCCTCTTATGGCTTTGTTGGATAAAGTACTTGTATTTAAGGCTAAATTTTAATAATCATAAAATTTAATGCCTACTGTACACTAAGTACATGGCTAATAACATTGCTTAATACATTTAAGAGCTTAAAATTCATTTTAACATAGTCTATTTACATTTTAAATTCTTAAAGCAATTTTTGTTGTTGTACAGTACATCCCAGAGCAAAAATGTAATAATCAAACATATTCCACTGACTGTATGTAGCATATAATATTTCTTGGTATATTTGAGTACATTTTATTTACATTTTCAACCCTTAAAGAAACATATAAACACTTTTTTTGTTGTTTGAGATAAAAGCTAGTCTTCCTTTCTTTATTTTGTGTAAAACTGAGGGTTTATATTGACATTTTATTGCTGAACAGCCCCCCTTGTGCCCGCTCTCCTGCAAAGCCATAATCCAGGCGATCGTTGAATCATCTTCAGTGATAAACCACAAGCAATAATACTTTTATGTTATAGACCGATGTTGGACTATTCTCACGATGCAGGATGGAGCTTTGACTCTGCTGTGTAGAGCAAAAAGACCACTGTCGAACGTCAGAAGTGTAAAGTCATCACATTGACAATAGTTTCTCTCTGTTTGCTTCAGCACTTTTGTGGCCTTTGGCTGTGTCACATTTAATGGGATAATTCAAGTCAGATAGTGATCCATCTTTGGTCATGAACCTTACCCTCATGAACCAATAGAACTGTTTTCTCAGAGAAACGAAAGAAAATGATAGGGTGATGGAGATGCTCGAGAGAGACAGCTAGGTGTAGATGAACTATTCTGGTGGTCTGAGATATTGAGAAGTCTTGTGAAGTCAGACTCCCCTTTGGGAAATACCATAGCGGTCTCGAGTAGTCCATGATGTCATGAATCATGGAATTGGGCTGGAATATGTCATCCAATGGAGCCCCACGGTTAATACATCGTTATATTTGTTATCGTAAATCCTATCTGTCTTGGTTATAAGTGTCAGCTTTCCAATAGTTTCAGCTTTGGGGCCAGTGATTGGTGTGAAAACATTCTAGAGAGGACTTGCTGTGTCATGTTGTGGTTCAAGAGTTTTTCAAAGTTTTACAGTTACTTTGCAACTCTATGTATCTGGGTCAGTGAAAGCCAGACATGTAAAATCATTTATATATAATAAAAAAAAAAACCTTTAACTAAAGTTTTGTAGATGAAGACATACTTAGGCACTGTTTAAACCAGTGTGTTTTTGTTCTAAAATGTTTTTTTTGTACACTAAACAACTGTAAACACGTCACATGACCATTCATGCAGGTGCAACCATATCTACAGTATGTATAGGTAGATTCCCTATTATTTAGAACGTGGATGTTTGTGCTTGGAGCGACTGAATGGGGAATCTACCTATACACATCTATGGGTACAACAACTAAACGTTCGCCAAGGATATGAATATGAATGTGGTAGCCACACCATAGATTTCAAAAGTCTCTGCTTTGGTCCAGTTACACTGAAAAGCAACCGTGGAGTTTTCAATCTAAAACAGGGTCTGCAGCATTATCAAAATCAAAGTTTTTGAGGGTGGAAAACACCAAAGTGGTGTAAATGATAGGCTTAACCATACATTTATACACCATCGCAAAAAGTTTCCATTTTAATTGTTTGTTGTTCGTCCTTTTTTCCTATTTAGTTAATTGGTTAGTTATCTTTTAGTTGAGTTATTTTAGTTTGTTTTACTTCATGGATTGAAAAGAATCATTGGTTATGGGTTAGCAAAGTGTCAGTGTGGTAAAGCTCAACATCACATGTCTTTGCATCCGAATAGAAGATGTAATGGAAACTTGTGGAAGCCTGTAGAAATGAAACGCAGACATGTTTCTTGCGAGAGCTCACCACTCAAAAGCAGAGGGCTGAGATGGTGGGCTCCAGACTGGAAGCCACAAGAGTCATTCCTAGCCCTCGGCATTGAGAATGACTCATAGAGTACTGCCCTATAGGGCTGGTGTCACAGCGTCTTCTCCCGCTACAGAACAAGAGTGTTTCTTGTTTGTTGGTTTTCATGAAATTCAACTTGATTTCGAGGCCAGATACCAGACCCAGCCTTGATTTTTGGAGAAACCCAATCCGCAAGAAAGAACAATTCTTACTAAACGAAGCATTAATGTTTTGCATTATGTACAGTTGTTAAACTAACCACGCTCTCCAGTTCGCAGAGATGATGTCAGTCATCCCTACCGTGAGAATATCTTAAAGACTGATCAACATTGACTTTTTTTTTTCCCCTTCCAGAGGTGATGTCCAATCGGATGGAGGGTATGATGAACTCCTACACGCCATTGGCTCCAGCCCAACAACAGATGGTTGCTATGGAGAACGGTTACAGCACCGACCCCTTCCAGCAGGGCCTCACTCCTCCTCAAATGCCCGGTGACCACATGAACCCATATGGTGAGCATCAACCCATGAGCTCTGTCATGTTTGCTCCCTGAAGCTGGGGCATGTGTTTGGACCACAAGTTTCACAGAATGCAACCATACCACCCTTCTTTCCTCATGAGATTACACAAACGCACCACTTTATTTTGAAGTTTTCCTTCCAAATGAATTCAGTGTGTTTCAAAACCATACTCGCCCCATCCGCTCTTCCCAGAGCAACCCCTTTGGTTTATTCTGCTAGGTCTCATAGGGATTAATGGTGTAGTCTGTTATGCTGTGTGACACTGTCTATTGGATTTTCGTTAAAGAGCCGAACGATGATCTGTGGTGCGCCATGTAAAACAACAATGGTTAACCATGATGACTGACGCACAAAGTACCATGGGAAAGCATCCGTGGGTCTGCTAGCAAAACAACACGTAGAGCGAAACCATTAAGAACTAGCCACATTCGTCAAAATTTGGTACAAAGTTTGGGTAAGAACGAACTAATTCCTCAGAGTGAAGCTGTTTCTGCACAACTCCAGTTGTTCTCAATATTATTGACATTAACTTTAAGCATTGGCCACATAAATCTGGAGACATCGGTCACAGACAGCCTAAGAACAGGTCCCAAGTGTCTTGTCATTCATTCTCCTGAATGGCAAGGCCCAAATCCCCGGTCTCATCACACTCCAGCTTGGGTTTTATGGGAGAACAGCAGGGACAGACAACATTGCCAGCTCATTAAAAAACCATAGCCCATCAACCTGTCACTGTCTTGCGGAATGGTGTCATTAAGTACTGGAAAGCGTATTACAGCTAACTGTGCCCACAAGGAAAATGATAGAGTGGGAAGATTAGCTCAGAAGTAAACATTTGCTATTAGCTCAGTTGTTAGGGAGAAACAATTTCGTTTAACAATATACGATTGTCTGGAATGTGGGATCACATACAAATACATAATTGTGCAGTCGTAAATTTTATGTTGTTTTTGTGAAGATGAACTCTTACTTGTATTTATTATTTTTAGGGAACATATACAGTATATATTATTGCTAACTGTGCCCACAAGGAAAATTATAAATGGGAAGCTTAGCTCAGAAGTTAACATATGCTATTAGCTTATATATTTACAGTGATGTTTTAAATTGAAATGATAGGAAATTTTACATTTTACACAAACTCTTGACGATCGGCAAGAGTTTCTCTGATATCTCTTCCTATTATGTTATAATTATTATTTTTTTTCTTTCTTTTTTGTATGTTTTGGGGTTATTATTGTAAACTAAATCTGTAAACTAATTTCATACTTAAAGTAAAATAATATAAAACAAAAAAAATTTAAGTAACATTAAATCAAAGTATTTAGAGTCAAAGTATTGAATAAAAGCAATAATAGTATCTTTGTAATACAAAAAAAACACTAATATGATTCTGTATGTTGACTGAACCATATTAAAATGTTTAAAATAATAATAAAACTAAATGATTATGCTGAACTAAAAATGTTTTTTCAAGAATTTATTCTTGTTTTTTGGCTTTTTTCAGTAAGGTTTTTTCTTCATTTTAATAAAATTACCCCCCCAAAAAATATTGTACATAAATGCATATAATACATACATACATATAATACATTATCATCACAAAAGAAGTGTATTTAGGTCATATATATGAGTATGAGTGTTACATTTAATGTAGTTTTAAATAAATCAGACACAAAAAGAGCATTATATTGACCCCTGTTTTCTATTTTTACCACAGGAAACGACTCGATATTCCATGACATTGACAGTGACACTTCATTGACCAGCCTTAGTGACTGCTTCATGGCCTCGTCCGAGGCGGGCTCAATGCAAGCAAGAGTAGGGAACCCCATCGACCGACTCTATTCCATGCAGAGCTCCTACTTTGCTTCATGAAAACCTGAACAGACAAGGAAAGGCAAAAGTGGGTCACTTCGCTGCAGCTCACTAGTCAGACGCCGCCTATCAAGGAAATACAACAGAATCGTCGACAAAGCTCAAAGACGAAACATCTTAGATAGATAAATAGGCAAAAACAGGAAAGACAAGTGAACTTGAAGACTTACGTCCCTATTTCTCTGCAGTGACGCACCAGCTCTGGGCGCCCTGAGGCGCCTGAGGCTGACTTTTTTTTTTTTTCTAGTTACTTGTAGATTGTTTGTACATGACTTTCTCAGAAGTAGCATTTCATCTTATCCTCATCGACTTGTGGAAAAAAGAGTATTGATGTACAGTTTGACATCACTGAAGCATCAAGCCTCGACTTATGATTTCCTGCTGGGAAAGGCAGAAGATCAAGACACAAAGCTCATAATGCATGAATCCATATCTTTGTGATTGTTACGTTACAAAACTAAAATGAAAAAAAAAAAAATCTTGTGTTGTTCAGATGTTAAAAATGTGATGTTCGGACTCATAATTTTCTCTTTTTCATTATGTTCAGCATTGCATTTTTATCACTTTGATAGGTTAGCCCTCTGAAAGACCATGTAGAAAAGCTTAGAGGGGGAGATATGTATAGTGTATCTGCATTTGTAAGTATGTTAGTGTGTGTGTGTGTGTGTGTGTGTGTGTGTGTGTGTGAGTGTGTGTTCCAGTCTCCTCTGCCTGTGTGTGTGTGTACGAGTGTGTGTGTGTCTGTGCGATGGTAAGGTACTGTCATTGAAAGCTCAAACCATGTGTACATATACTTTTCCCACACAAATCAGTTGTGCATGTTAAAAATGGAGATCATTCTATTTATTTAACTAAAACATGCTTTTGAAGGTACTTAAGAAACTGAAAAGCTTTATTTAAAAAAGGAGAAAATCATGTTTAAGTAGCTGATGCATTAATTTCACACCACACTTGTATGTTTTTTAATTAGGAAAAACAATGTATCTTTATTCCAGCAATGTACATCTGCAAAAAATTTATGTGCTATTTATTTGTTTCAGCCCTGACATTGCCGATAAAAAAAAGCATTTCCAAATGCGAAGATTGCTAATTTGCCAAAGTCTGTTGGTACAATGAATAAAGTCCTTTTCTCCTTGATTTTGTAGCTTCTACAAGACTATTTGAGTACATTGTTTATTATTATGAATATTTGATTTATTTTTCTTTTAGTTATTAATATATAATGTTTCTTTAATTTACATAAAGATCTATTTTCTTGAGCACATGGAAGGCAAATAGAGTTATTGTTATAAAATATATATATATGTGTATTTACTTAAACATTGAAATAAAATAAAATAAAATAAAAAAATAAGACTTAATAATAAAATTATATACATATTCAAACAAAACAAAAACAAAAACTAATAATTACTAATAATACTAATAATATAATTGTTTTTAAATATTATATATTAAGTAATAAATTACATGTACGACTTCATAAATTATAATTAATAATATTAAATATTAAATATTTTTTTAATTATTAGGGACATATATTGATGCATTAAGAGTTCAAATATATCTTCAAATATAATAAGAATGAATAATAATTAAAGAAAACAATATAAAAACAACAGACACCTAAAATATTAATAACATACTCAGACTAAACAAAAACACATAATGGTGCACACATTTTAATGCATATTCCATCTGTCACACATGACTTATAAAGCCCTGAGTGGACATATTCTATGAAGTCAATATGTTTACCGGAGGATATAATTTGTCTTCTTACAACAATAGGTTTTTAGTTACTGAAGATGGGAACAAAGCTTTGCGAGCATGAGTCACACGTGTTCTCTTGTGTCACACGATCACGCATCTCATGCCACACACTGAGCTCATGCATGCATGTTGGTACAGCAGTGGGAGCTTTTGCTTTCCAAGTCGTGGAGGTCGTAAATTAATCCAGCGCAGGTTTGGATTCCTCAGCAGGCAGAGGCCTGGAGGCCAGATTTAGCACCAGCACTGATCAGGTGCTGGTGTATCTCTCATCTCGCTCTCATCTGCCATCACAGGTGTTAGTAGGTGTGGTTGTTCATCTTGTCTCTGTCAGAGCAGGTCTTATCAGCAGATCCACTGCAGGAACCAAGCCAAACCTGGATCTACATCGCTGTCAATGCAGCTCCTCGCATGCAAAGAAGGGGGAAGCGGGTGGCACTCTGTTTGACCCACTGACCTCTGTGTGGCTTCCTCTGGAAATGCATTTCTGTCATTCCTTTCAATATTGACCACCCACTTCTACTCATACCTTTGCATTTCAATGAGGAGTGGAATCAGTTATTTGAGAATTCAGCAGAGAATTCAAATGCGACTGTGGAGCACAAAATCATTCATAAGTAGCACAGGCATATGTGTAAAAATAGCCAACAAATTATCAATTTTGCTTTGATGACAAAAATCACTAGGATTTTAAGTAAAGATCATGTTCCGTGAAGATTTGTTGTAAATTTCCTGCTGTAAATATATCAAAACTGAATTTTTTATTAGTAATATGAATTGCCTAGAACTATTATTTTGACAAATTTTAAGGGAATTTTCTCAATTCTCAATTCGTCTGGTCTCATGGCATTAACATACCTTGGTGCAGATTTTAGTGAACCATGAAATACGTACCAATAAGTACATATCACTGCAGTTTCCAAAAGAAATGAACACTAGAGGCAGTAGAACTCTGACAGCTTTTATTCCTTTTCACACAAATTTAGGGTTTTGATTAATAAAGCAGTATGTTTGTTTAGTACGGTAGCTCACGTGACACGGCATACACTTAAGTGATGGAAAGCTCTGGTGCAGATCCAGTGTTAAACAGTTTGATAAAACAATTCAAATCTGCATAAAAGGCAGTTGAAACGACATGGTTGCATCAACAAATGCCTTTTGATATCAGTTTAGCATTTTTAACACTATCGAGCAGGTTTGATTTGGTGTATGGCATATTTCCAACACGATAGAGCATTAACCTTTAGCGACAGTCCACAGATTTGTCAATTCTGAACCGTTACAATATATAACTGAAGCAATGTAATAAAAACACAGCAAAACGTATATATGTCAACTTAATAAACAGTACCAGGCTTCACGTATTGAACCTGTGTTTAGCGCCACTCAGTCAGTGGACATTCCTCTTTGAAAATGTGGCAAAATGTACAGTAAGGTACATAAAACGTTGTTGCACTTAAGGAGTTTGCATTTCCTCTTAAATAAATTTAAGTTTGTTATATATATATTTTTTTTTTCTTCTTATTTTAATAGCTGGATCTCTGTCAAATATTGTCTTATCCTAAGGGAAGCTTATTCATTTAGCTTTTAGATAATGTATGCATCTCAGTTTCTCTAACAATTGTCCCTTTTAACTGAAAATCACTTCACTTCAAGTGATTATAGTCAATTTTGATTACACTTAAACTGAACTGAGCTGGACAATGAATGACGTCTCGTGTTTAAAGTGGAAGGGAAGGAGTTATTTTACATTATTTAGAAAAACGTATATATACTTTAATAAAAAAATATAATAAACACGATTAATGTAACAATTTTAAAGAGAAAATGTTTTGTAATAGCTTTGGGCGCAAGAACTCCGCCATCTTGCAGTACGTACCACGGCGTGTGACGTCACGGGGTTGATTCGCTCAGCTGGCTAGTAAGTGAGTGAGTAGTATTTATTTACATTTTAAACACACTTGCTTTGAAATGGAGGTAAATGAACTTTAAAGTACTGTCGAGTTCATAATAAGTGCAACGGCATATGCATTTGAGCCGAAACGGTGATAGCAATATTGTAATGGTTAGAAGTCATAAACCTGCTGGTTTCGGTGCGGATCGGGGGAAAAATACGCGATTACATGGATACTCATCAAGACTGTCTTTCCAACGTAATTTTGTGTGCGCTTGCTGATGACAGCGCGAAAGAAAGCTCAATCGCGGTACTCGTCTGTTGTCCGCATGCTTTTGTGTGTGTTTGTGCGGCGCGGCGACCGCTGTCACACCGCGTTTACTCTTTTAGAAAAGATCTATCAAAGCGTGTAAGTAACGTTACCACATTGAAATCCATTCAGTTTCATGTTTGAATAGCTTAAAAGAAGTTAATATCTAAACGGACGAGGCTTAAAACACGCAAGAACAGCACCGATCATTCATATAAGTGAAACAGCAGGAAAGCTAATTGTATTCACAGGTGAACATAAAATATGTTACATACAACATAAGTCAGTGTAATCAAGTATGTCTGAATGGTCTGATATAACAATATGATGCAACCTGAATGCTAGTAATTACATCTCATTGCGTCTGACATTAAGAAAAGGGATACCATGATCAAAACTCAGCATATAAACAGTTTGATTTTTAATATTCATTCAAATTATGGTGTAAACCCTGTGTTAGAATAACATTTGTCTGCAAGATGGTGGCACACTTGCTCCAAAAGCTATAACAATTTTTTTTTTTCTTTAAAATGGTTACAGTGATTATATTTGGTTAATATTCTTTTTTAATTGAAGTGGACATCACTTTACTAAAAAATGTAAACTTAACTGACTGTTTCACTTCCACTATAACCTTGTCATTTTACAATACCGACGCTCTTCTCCTATTTGGTACTGTTAAGTGCTTTGACACAATCTTGTTAAAAGCACTATATAAATAAAGGTGACTTGACTTGCATGGGCTTTATTCTCCAAGGTCACAAATTGTATCTCAGGTTACATATTTTTGTCCACACTGAGAGCAATTTTTCCACAGTTTTCAGAAGATGTGGTTGTAGTATTTACTGTGAAAATGCTGCATTTGAAAAGGGTGACGCATGTTTAGTCGTGTGACTAAATATTGTACCCACATATATGGTTGTACCAGCATTGTATAATTTGTATAAACTTCACCTTCAATCTTCCTGGAAAGATGTCGCAATAGTTTCCAGCCAAAATAGAAATTCTTAAATAAGGATTTTGTAGACAAGTAAAAATTACGGTCTTGTTTTCAGAAGAAACTAGTGATAATTAAGCAAGTTTTTGCTTTGAACAAGCTAAATAATCTTATTTCAAACAGAAAACAAGATTATTTTGCTTACCCCACTGGCAGATTATTATGCTTGTTTCATAATAATCAAGAAAGCAAAAACTTTCCTAATTGCGCTTGTTTTTTTTGTCCTGAAAACAAGACTGTAATTTTTTACTTGTTTAGAAAATCCTTCTTGATTTAAGAATTTTTAGACATTTTGTCTGAAAACAAGATCTAAGATAGGAATGCATTTGAGTAACATTTCAAATGAATAAAAGCTTACAATAATGGCGTCATATATACTATTGTTTAATAAACGGCAATATTCAGGCTGGTCCAGTTCATTTCATGTGTTTTCTATAGATAAAACATTATCAGAAAACAACTGGCTTTTTTTAAACATCACAATATAATGGATATGACTGAGTCTTCTGTGCTGAGCCAAATATTTGTAGAACAGGAACTTACATCAGTTTATCGATTGTTGATTGGACAGAAGCGGATGTGAATGCAAGCTTGTTATCAGTTACGGAAGGCCGAAGTTTAATCAGACTAAATGATTGAAGTCTATCATTTCACAAGAAGATTTTTTTGTTGAATAAAAAAAAAATCATAAAAAAATCATAAAGTCTGTGGGGATATATCAGAGCTTGAGTTGAATCGAGCTTCATCGAGCTCCTCATCAGTCAACAGTAAGCCAAATAAGTTTAAATATAATTTCTTAAATACTATAAGTTTAGTATACTAAGAGGACAATTGCAGGGTATTTTGTGAAATATATTTCAAATTATATAAATACATACATACATACATATATATATATATATATATATAGTAGTCAACATTTGAAGTGGATCATAAAATTTCATCAAAGCTGTCCTAAGACAAGAGTGGGTATTGTTTTTGGTTTTGAGACAACTTTGATGAAAGGTTTTGATCCACTTCAAATGTTGCCTACTGTATATAGTGATTCATCTATATATAATGTTACGTTAGTTAACCCAAGCTAGTTTAGAGTAATGATTCATTTGTGGTTCATTCCTCATCTACCAATAATTTAGTGGTTAAAAGCAAGTGGTTAGATAACGCCCCCTCAAGCATTTGAGTAAAGGTGTGTATCATATGCGAGTGTTCTTACACACTTCAGGTGGGACTGTGTGTTTACACTAAACCTAGAGGGGTCTTCATTAATAATTTATCCAAAAAGGGCTGCACTTCTTTATTAGAACAGAACTCTTTAATAAACTATGCTTTTAAATCGACACTGCATGAATGATCCCCGCTAACAAGGTAACCAAGAACATATTATACACATATTCTGGGTACTTTCACATTCCCTTTATATGACTATGTATATATTGTGCCATATAATGTTTTTCTTCTACAATAATTTTGGCATATGAATTAATTACATTTTCAGGGGATATTTTTAGCCAACACAACAAATGCTCTCTGAGTTCTGAGGTTTAAACATTCGAAGGGCTCTAGAAAAGACACATTGAGACACCTTCCAGCACATAAATGTATCTATATCGGTCAAAGACGTCAAGAAGTCCACATCGAAAGACATTTACAAAAGTGATTTTATGTCCATAGA
Organism: Enteromius radiatus; assembly: GCA_032357445.1. NCBI lineage: Eukaryota > Metazoa > Chordata > Actinopteri > Cypriniformes > Cyprinidae > Enteromius > Enteromius radiatus. Next base: position 13,371,237 of record JAUCMS010000145.1, on the reverse strand, counting down.
AAGCACAAGGCACAAAAGTGTCTACTTTTAAGGTTTTAGACAAGTTTTTGGAGAATAAAATGTTGAAATTAGGTTGAAAAAATGTTACATTGTCATTCAGTGTAACATAATATTTATGTAAAAATTCAAACATGCTTATTCTGACTTGTACATATTACAATATATATATATATAAGAATAAGAGAGCATATCAAATTTTACTGTGTTTTAAATTAGTAAAAAAATATTACTGACAAATAACAAAACCTAGAATAGTGGCAAATAAATAAAAAAAAAAAAAATATATATATATATATATATATATATTCTAACATGGATGCTAGAATGCAAAGTGGGACAGATGTATTTGATCGCATACTAATATATTTGCATGTCACATCATGTTGTTTGAATCTAACATTTCCACACAAAGATCTGCATTGTCACAGGTAACATTAGGGAGCATGGGCCACCCTTTAATCAGAAACACGAAACCTCTGTACCACTCAGCTCATATGTCAGAAATTAGAGTGTAGCTAATTGTGTCCAAGCAGAAAGTGAAGTGAGGTGAATACAGGTCTCACTGACTGACCAGAGAGCGCTCCATACCCCTCCTCAGAATACTTCAGATATGGGGTGGCCCAAGTAGGCCTGTTGATTGGGATAAAACCTGGGATAAAACATTCATGTAATTAATTCATGAATGGGGTGGCCCAAGTAGACAAACATCTCCCCTGTAACATGAGCAAAAACTCACACACTGACACAGACAGCAGTAGTTTAACCAGTCGACTTTTCACACATTCTCTCTTCAGCTGCCCTGGCTCCAGGTAGGAAATTAGCCCTGCGACAATATTTTTGTTAGATTAACTCATTGCCTCATTTTCAACGTGTGAAACAGCCATTTGCCTATATCACCTCTATATCACCTCTCATCCCCATATTGGCACTGTTCTCCTGAAAATACCAAACATGAGAATGCTGTCCCTCAGTTTGTTGATTCAATTTATCAAATAAACGAGTGAATAAACTCTCTGCAGCAGCCTATTAGGTGCACAGCTGGATAGCTGACATCTATGAATCAGTTCGCTAGTGATTTGAATGTATATACCGAGAGCTAACCACACTGTAAAATGTGTTTTGACAGGTATGAAATGTGCTTCATTGTGGTAACATAGAAATGAATTGGTTTTATCCCAATCAACAGGCCTATTTAATACTGAATGAAATGGAATACAGTAGGTTACAGACATGTACAGGTTACAGATATTTTTATTTTTACAGTGCATTTAAATCTTATTCCAAAACAGAGCCATCACAAAGTGTGCAAATTTGATGAAGAAATCTGTTGAAAATTGAGAATTGTTGAGAATTGACCAATACCCAGTATTTTTACATATAACATTTTATAAATAAAGATATAGAAATAAAATACAGAAATAAATATAGTAAAATAAGTGTTTATTTTAATAAATTTAACTATTTACAATTATTATTGTTGTTGTTGCTGTTTTTATTATTATTATAATTATAATTATTTTAAAGACATTACATTCAAGTAAAAATAAAGAAATTCAAAATATCAAAACAGCTGAACACTCCAAATAAATGTATAATAATTATGCATATATATATATATATATATATATATATAAATCTGAATGCACAAACAGCAATTCTTGACAATTTTGCTCTTAAGGCTCCTAAAGGAATGACTTATACCTGCTAGGACCCATAAAAAAATAAAAACTTTCAGCAGGTCTGAGGATGACATTTTTTTTTTTTTTTTTTAATAAAAATTTTGAGTTACTGTGCCTTGACCGTCACGTGACCATTTTGGATTAAAAACGGTGACAAGTTTACAGCACTGAGGTATTTATGAGGTAAACTACAAATCCCTCTACATAACAGTTTGTTTGCATGCATCTTTTTTTGTCAGGCACATGTTTAATTTTTTTAATCTATTGCGGCGCTTCCTTTGCAGAGGCTACACTCTCTAAACTCATCATTGCAGCATTTTTGTGCCAATCTTTGAAACATATTTTCTAGGCAAGTTATTTCCAGAGGAAAATTCAGTTCTAACCAAAAGCGATTGCTTTTGTTGTTGTTGTTGTTGACCGGCATGTTCTGTTGTCTGCAATTTATAGTTTGTAAGATCATCTATCATCTAACACCTCTATGAGATAGGAATTTCTGTCTTGTGGTGTGAGGGGTTAATCTTCATTATACAGATTGGAGGTTGTGACCAGTGAAAGGTAGAAAGGTCACACAAAGCCATCTAAACACCTCTATGCATAATAGCCTTAGGGCTTTTTCTGATGTTGATCCTGAGTGGCTTCTTTTCTTCTTCTTCTTCTTTTTTTTTTTTTTTAATCAAAAACAGTTTTGAGTTTGAATTTAGCTGATTATTCTGGATTGTGATTTCTGCATCTATTTAACCCTATGAGTCAGCTGGATTGTAATTGATACACGTTTCTAAGGCCTGTGAATGATCATTATCAAAACTTAAAAAGAAAACTTGTACACATAATTATGTATTTAGTTGGACATTATTTTTTTACATGAATTCAGGCGGCTGGTTTTGATGTAGGAAAAGGTCTCTCTAGGGCCAGAGGGCACTGAAAGAAGTGGCCATGACCTCAGTGGCTAACACTCGCTAACACCCTTAGCCTAACCTGAGATACCATCACTAATTCAAGAGCCCTGTTTTGATCCAATCAGCGTTTCCCACAGAATTCAAGTGTTAGTTTAAGATTTCTGAGATAAATCTGTGCTGTTTACAGAATTGTCACTACGTGCAATACAGGTTTGTATATGTTCTTTGTGGCTTTTTGTACACTTAAAAAATGGATAAAAACAACTTTTGTGTTTTTTACAAATTTGTTAGAAATTGTCGCATATACAAAGAACCAGCATGTAGCACACTGAATTAAACATGAGATTTTTTAAGGAGAAAAACTGAAATAGCAAGATATGAAATATCTAGATATGAATCGAATGCAATCTACTTTGTCATATTGCATCACAGTTTTCCTTTTTTGATTGTATCCATCCATGCAAAACAAAAGTGTACAAAATGAAACATTATTATAAATCCTATTAAAATCGAGAGACTTATGTCTCATTTAATCTAACTCAGACCTGTCATTAAAGCATATATCATCAAATCTCAGACCCTTGACAATAGCACTGTATTCATTGAAAACCAACCTATTGTTCCCCTTTGGTTTTGATTATTTAACATAGTATGAGTTGTAATTAAACTAGTCATGGGCAGTCTTATTATGAAACTGAAGAATAACGCTATCCCACCTGGACAAACACTCCAATGGAGAAACTTCAGCTGGTCACGTACAAGTTTAATTATGTGTTCTAGGAACAACATAAAAGTCATTATTTACATGTCACTTTATTGAAGCGAAAGATAATTAATGTCAGTGAACTGTGAAATACAGTGTAATCTGATAGCTGTCTGTCCGTTTCTGCAGCACGACCTGCATGACATGAATTGTACAGTAGAGTGAATTTGTCAATGAGTCGCTCTCACATATAACAGTGAATGACAATGACAGCGGTCTGTGGAAAGCGTGTGTGGAGTATCAGTTTACATGAGAGCTTTACAAATAGATTCAAAAACGCTTTCAGTCTAGGGATTTTTTTTCTCTATATACACTACCACTCCAAATTTTTTTTACATTTAATGCATTCTTAGCAAGGATGCATTAAATGTAAAAAGTTGCAAAAGTTAAAATGTTATAGGCATTTATGATAAGAATTACATAAATACTGTTCATATAGTAAGCAGCTAATCAGAATATTAGAATGATTTCAGAAGGAAATTAATTGATACTGAAGACTAGAGAAATGATGATGAAAATTCAGCTTTGCATCACAGGAATATCTAAATTTATAATATAAACATAAAAAATAACTTAAAAAGCGACTTAGATATTTGAGTTTTTCACTAACCATTCATAAACGCTGTCATGTTTCTCACATATTATTGTATCCCAGTTTGTGAATACAATGTTATCAGCCATTACTATGTTTTTAAGATACTATAAAAATCTATTATATTATTTAATTCCATTATAAGTTTATGCTATTTAATACTACTTTACGGTTTTTATTATTAATAATTTAAACAGTTAAAAATAAAACAAATGCAAATTATTTATAAACTGCTTAAGACTGAATTGTTGAAAAGAACATCGAGACCGCTCAATGAGATTTTGAATGTTCGGTGGTCCACTAATGTAGTTTTACTCTTGAAGTGAAAGTTTGAGAACCACTGAGACACTGTACTTTTTTCCCCTGATGGATAGGCAGCCTGCGTTCACAGTGCTCTTGCACAATCAAATTTATGTGAAATTCAATAGCAAACTGCTTGTTCAGGTTTCTCTAACAGCTTAGGAAAAGAGAGGTTTACTCTTGAGGGTGCAATACTGCATTAACACTGCAGAGAATAGACAATCAGCGCTATAGTATTTTACCACAGATACTCTCCACAGTAAACCACCAAAGGCCTGTAAACCCAAGCAGACAACTTAAAAACAGTCAATCCACAGTAAATATTCATGTCAACAGCCGGAGAATGAGCTGGTAAGTTTTCTGCCCTTGAAATAAACTGTCATGTTGCCTCTATTTATTATGGAGTCCTAATACCACCAATAACGGCCCTATTTTGTGAACACTCAGAAAGCCATTGCTGTCTTGTAAGGCTTAAGTAGGCTCTCCAAATGTCGTCCTGGTTGGAGCTTTTATTGATGATTCAACCCAGTCAGGGTGAAAAAAATATGCTCTTAGTATTTTGTCTTGTTTAGACTATTACTTATTTGCTTTTTTTGTTGTATACCCAGTACACTAGTTTTAAAATGCTGTTTTTCTTGTGAGGAATTTTATAGTTAAAGAATCCTGGATAAGCATTTTATTGTATCACTTTTAAATATAAACACCCCAAATGCTCCTAATGGATTTTTCTGCCAAAACAGATTGCGAGGAAAATGGACGACACACCTGGAGTAAATACAGCCCCTTTTCTTGAAGGCTGGATTGAGTCTTCCACTTTCACCGCATCAATAGTCACGTGACCAAGCACTGGGAGCGGTATTCCCAGCAAGAGGACCTCTGGGTAATGTTCAGACCAGACAGTGAACCGGATTAACTCTACACAATCAATGCAAAACAATGAATCTGCCAAAATCCAATCTGCTGACTTCTCAATTATTTAGGGAACCCTGCCTTCCCTATGGAGCTATGCTTAGCCTGCACCTCCTCGGTCAGGCTATTAAATGCTTCTTTAACTGAGCTAACTAAATGACAAGCGGGCTGGCTTGGGGACTAGTGTGGCAGGCTGACCCTGAATGATTGACCTGATAATAACTTGTTTTCACTGGGTGGAAAACAGAGGGCCCTAACATGTCACCGCTTGACCCGGGCTGACCACCGGTGAGATATTATAGGGTCAGCGTCTGTGTCAGGTCATCAGTGCAATTATGTTGCTTTGATGTTGGTGTGAATGTGATCCAAGGGAGTGAACGTGCTGAGTAAAAGGACTGTTTCCTTTTACCTGAACTATTTTGTCATATGAACATTTACAATACTGTTCAAAAGCTTGGGTCGCTAAGATTGTTTTTGTAGTAAAAGAATTACAGTAAAACAGTATCACTGGGAATTCTTAATATTTGTGCTGCATTATTTTTTGAGGAAACGATCATACACTTTTTTGTGCAGTATACAGTAAATGGATATGTATATGTGAGTGTGTATATATATGTACACAGTATACTTGCATCACCAGAAGGTTCCTTAAACTGCAGTAATTCTGAACCTTAGTTTATCTTGCTGTTGTCATGAAATCAGAATTTTTACCTGAATTTGAGATTCCTGACCCTTTCTGACACATCTTTTATGATGAATAGGCATGCTCTCTAATTTTCTATTGGCATATATACTATACATTTTCAAAATTACTCATAAACCAAAAACTAACAAGCAAAAGCTTTGCGAATATAGATTTCCAGTCTAATAATTAACCATCAGGACATTTGTAAGAGGAGACTTTTTACACAAAGGGTCAGACTGGTAAGGTTAATTGCTGGATTTGCCAACAGCTGATTGTCCTTTCTTGCACAGTAATAAAGATGGATTTTAAAATGAACGGCTCTGAGCTAATAAAAGAGCTCTCAGTCCCATTTCTGGCATATTTTTAAAACTGATTGGAACATTAAACATCATGCTTTCAATTATGTATTTAAACAAATGTACACATTTCAATGTATTCAACAAGATATATGTCCGGCTGAACTCAGTCTATAACAGCTTTAACTTCAGAATAATTTGTGCGTTATTTCAGTTATCATTTTAATTTTATTTGCATATGAAACATATGCTAATGTAAATTATACAGTGCAGTGTCTCAGACTGATTCAAATCAATAATGAATCTTTTTAAGCTAATGATTGTAGGAGTCATCTGTTGAATTAGACCGAATCAGACCCCGCTGATTGTGCTGTTTTTAAAAAAAAAATGGCTTGTTTGTGAATCAGATTATTATGCTTGCTTTGTGAGTTTGCACGCAGGGACAAGTCAATTGAAACCTGTTTCTTGCCATTATTTTGTGGATAATCAACACAGTCTCAAAGAAATATTTGTGCTGCTTAATATTTTTGTACAAGCATGATGGATTTTTTCAAGATTTAGCATTTAAAAAGTTCAAAAGAGCTGCATTTATTAGAAATAAAATAATTTTACAGTAGTAATTTACTGTTCATTTTGATTGAAACTTTTTCAATTAAAAATATAATGCAAAAAAAAAAAAGCATGTATTTTGTAAGATAGTGGTCATGTTGCAGGATTGCTGTTTGCTTCAGAAGTTGAAATGCAAAGTTATGGCTATACATATCACTATGATTTTCTAAAAAATGTAAATATTCACAAATGCATAGTCTTTTGAAACCTATGACTTGACTGTGGTATGTTGTGACCTAGTCAGCAGAACAGTTGAGCGAGGTGATGACCACCAGCAGCTTTCCTCCATTCATCCACACACACATCCCCACCCATTCAAACCGTAACCACCCTGAGTGATCCCGAACACAGAGGCTCAGTGTTCGTCGTTTGGCGGCTGAGGAGTGCGTGGCTGCCATCACCCACGGCCAGGCTTTGCCCTCAACCCCAGGCCTTGTGTAAGCAAGTCAGCTGCCTCACGTGTTGACATGATAAGCAGAGCCCTCATCCGGCCGTGGCGCTAAGAGTGCGTGTCAGCCCGTGTTTGCGTTGACATATGTGTGTGTGTGTGTATGCATCGACTTGTGTACGTGCACGTGTGTGGACGGTATTTATTTCAAAGCTTCAGTGTGGTGCACGGGTCGTTGAAGTTGCCGAGTCGCGACGGACGTGCGTGGATTTCCCTTTTCCTCCTCCTTCTTCTCATATGTCATCAAAGTCAGTGTGCCCTCCCCTCCCCCGAATGCCACCGTGCACTTCCTCTGCTGAAAAGGGAGGGTTGACGTGCTTACGTTGATCGCCAGCCACCCAGAGCTGCCATACATTAGGATGAATGGCACTTATGTTAAATTGCCCCTCGATGCCTGTATTTTACATTTGGGTTAATGTTAGTTTGATGATTCAAGCTTCACTTAACTTTATTTTACGAATGCATGGGCTCTTTATGGATTTCCTGAGCTTCATGCTTGTATTTGTTAATGAGCAGAGGAGCCAGAAAACGCCTTATATTAAATTCATAAAAGCAGCGAATGAAATCGACAGTCCCTTCCTTAGCCTGCTTTATAGTCATGACCTGTTCATTTTCACTCAACTTAGATTTAGTGTAACATAAGCCTTCATCTAAGTTGTAAATCAATCATGTGCGGAATGGCTTTTCCACAGCTTCCAACCATCAGCACAAACGGCAACCGAAACCGACACAAGAGAGCTGTGTGTTCAAAATCATTACAACACATTGTTATTGCCCTAAATCCAAACTCTGATCCACTTGGCAGCTGCTGTCAATCCTGAACGGAACTGATACGCCTGGATCAGCCCGATATGTTTCACATCGCAGAAAATAATACTTTGACAAAGGCCTACAGGAGCAGGTTGAGGAAAACGGGCGATAGCGGCAAGCCCTGACAGAGAGTTGAGTTGTGAACCATGCTGGAATGAGAACTCGCTCGCCTGAAGCCAAAGACAGCTGCCCACAAACCGCTTGCCCGATGGCTGGGCGCTTAAAAGGAACTGCAGGTCGGTTCTTGTCTTCTGATGCCTCTGGGAACACTGAGTTCTCTCTCTCATGGAGTTTTCTAGAGCATTTGGAGGACTTGTCTTTCTGGTAGGACATGGCAACGGATGTGATAGTGTTGCAAAAACTGGCATTTTGTTGATATTGGCAGAAAAATTGACGCTATTAAATGTATTCATAGTTGAAAGTGTAACCTGCGGGCATTTATATTTTGTTTCTCACAAAGTTAATCAACACTAAAACAATATATAAAGTTTAGCAAGATATGTAATTTGGCCAGGGTTGCCAGATCTAAGTTACAAATCTAGCCCAAGCAATAAAATATGCCACTTACCTAAAATAAATATTTTACATACATTTTATCTTTAAAATCGTGGTGTAGGCTAATGGTAAAACAATCTGATTTAGCCACTTCGTAAATTCCTCATGAGACTTTTTTTTTTTACATTGTCCAATCAAATGAGTGGATAGGCGAGTCTTCTGTTATGGTGACGAAAGTTTACAGTTGTTTGGAAAGTGTGGAGACTGCAGTGAAGGAGGAGAACTTTTTATAAGGAGCTGTATTTTTTTTAAGTTCTGGTTAATATGACAATTTACGTAACAGCAAACCAAAGATTTTAGAGCGCTCGCACTATAATCCTTGATCAAATTGACACAACAGCTGATTTGGTTATTTCCTAGCAACACAAAATCAACCACAGCGCAAGAATTTTGTGAGAGTGTGGTGTGTCTGATTGGGGCGTCATCATCTCGTCATCTAAGTTATGCCATTGATACAATATAAAATGAAGTATTTCAAAACAAGCATTTCACTTAAATGTAATGTATGCAGTATGTCAAACCTTTAACCTGCAGGGGAAAAAACAACCTGCGGCAGCAGTTTAGAAGTAGCCCAATTCTGCAGGAAAACCGCAGACTTGGCAACCCTAACTATAACCAAATAACTCTTGGTCCTGAACACGGCATGATTGCAGGGTGACAGCAATTGGAACAGAGCTCTATTAATAGATCGTTGCTCAACTTAATGTAATTAAGTGAAAAACTCCGAGAGCTTTTCTACTTCTCTATGTCTCCAAACAGGTGACAGCCATCTTTAGTGGTTATGACACAGCATGCCCCTCCAGATGATGTTATATGGTCCTAATTGAGTTAATGAGTGATGCCCAGAGAGTAAGTCTGTTTCAGCAGGAGCTTACATCAGTCTCAAGCTGTTAATGATCTCAACAGGGAATCACACTCTAAAACAATAATCAACTCGGAAAATGCGCTGGCCACTCAAGTTACGGAGCGCCGATGCCCAATAGGCTTCATGCGATGAGGGATTCCTCAGTAGAGACTGGTTGCAACACTTTTTTCGTGCTCTTGGGTGCTGATTGGTTGACATGAAACAGTTAACAGGGCATACACACACAAAAAATCCTTCCTACATGTAGAGATATTTTTGTCTTAACAGCAAATTACATTTTTGCTGACTGTCTAAAAATGCAGAGTGCTTGATTGTGAAGCTAATACACAAAATTAGAGGCATTTTACCAAATATCATAAAATCATATTTTGTCCTGTTTTCTGTGAAACAGAAAAGGTCAATATATGCAAATAGAATGTACTGTATAAGAACAGAAATATTTAAATCTACAAAAAAAATAAAATAAAATAAAAAAACAACATATGTAATCAACATTACAATCAATCAATGTAATAATATGAAATGTAATCACTGTAACAAATTCCTCTAGAAATTACAGTAATACCTGAATTCCAGTAACTTACTGTATGGTAATTTTGGGGAACAGTTTGTTCAAAGATAAATGAACATAAAAAGTCTTTATCTTTACAGGAAAAAATAAATAAAATAACAACCTTGTGCAAAACATTTCTGGGAATCAATATCAGAAAAACAAAAAAAAAGAATTCTTTGCATGAGGCAGTTTTTAATAGTTTTATTCTGTAAAGATAAAGACTTTTAATGTTTAATGTTCATTTATCTTTGAAAAAACTGTTGCCAATAAATTAGATAAGTATACATTTACAGTAAGTTACTGGCATCCAGCTGCAAAATTACAGCAAATCTTTTTACAGGGATTTATTTTGAAATAAATTTTACTCAGCAAGTGCTTCTAAATTTCAGTCAAAAAGCAAACAACAACAAAAAAAAAACAGTAAGTTAAAACAGCATTTTTAAACCTAATTTAGTAATATCTGTTTATATATGTGTGTGTGAGAGTGTGTATGTGTGTGTGTGTATATATATATATATATATATATATATATAAAGAATACAACTCCTAATTAATAATACAAGTATTCTAAAGTCAATAGCATTGTGTGATGAAGGACTGGATCAGTCTGGATGAATTTAAGGACTGAGTCAGGCTGATTTATAGATGAATCTTTCATCAAGATTCTGTTAACTGAATCAACTCATTCAATGAGAAGATCTGATTTAGTTTGTTCAGAAATTGAACATGCTTTAATAAAATTCTGATTTGAATGAACAATACTTGAACATATATGTGCCATACTTTTATGGTGTATTTTTAGGGTTGACTGCTCAGTCGCCAAGCATATCCATTGTAAAACAAGCAGCATTTAGGATATTCTACCTCTTATGTTCCATAGAAGAAATAAAGTCATACAGGTTTAGAACAACATGAAATATATGACAGAATTGCCATTTCTGGTTAAGAGGTTTTCTTACTCTCAAAATGCCTACATCACTGAATTTCTTGCATGCTTTGGTCAAAATTCTATAGCGCTAAATCAGTCCTTCTATTTGTATTAACCGTGTCTATATTTATGCCAGGCGAGCATTTCCCCCCCTCGGTGTATATCCTGGCGCTTACCTTGAGCTTTGTTTCTTAGTTTGTTTTTTTGTCTTTAAACCACAAACCATTTATGCTAAGAGTGCGGCTAACCGAGCACCCGTGAAGACGCACGACATGAAATTCTCAAATGACAAACTCAATTTATTCATTGGCCATGCAGTATATCATGAATTCACTCATGCAATGACCACCGGTTACAATTATCAATCGTAGCGTGCAAAAAGTATTAATTTGTTGATAAATGCACAGCATCGACTGCCAATTTTTGGTTACGGGGAATTAAGCCACTTTGCATTATCAGCATGGAGTAAGTAAATGTCTATAGATATGTGATGGTCTTAACAGACGACACACATTCATGAGACACAAGCAGAACAAATTTGCCGTGTAAATTGTTCACATAATTGTTGCATTCACGTCATTGAATTGTGCATGCATGTGTGTGTTTGTCTGAAGCATGCATATGCACGTGTCACAGAGGATGGGTGACAGCTGGAGGACAGAAAGCACTTCATCATTAGTACAAAAAGCTGGGAGGAGAAAGGGAGGAGCGGCTCAGTTAACAGCACTGCACGCTTCTCTTTCAGTCTGCTAGAAGAGGTGGCAGTGATCAAGGGCCTGCCGTCAGGGCCGACTAGCAGGTGTATCTCTGTGATGGCATTGGTGGGCGGAAGTGGTTTGAATGACTTCATGTTGGATATTTCAAGAAAGACCACATGATGTTAATCCACATGATTTAGGTAACCAGTTTTTGTTTTGGAAACAAAATATCCTGGTCTCATTGAGCTGAACTGCTAAAGCTGAGGTCATAGTTAAGATCCAGTTTTGCCATAACTGAGCTTTGAGCTAGATAATATTTTAAAATACGGCTTAAATTTAATTGGGTGAAATGACACTGCCGGTATTTCATATTACAAATGTCTAGACATCCACATCACTGCTACGGCTTCTGTCGAACGAAACATTGTGCTTCCACATCTGTCTTTATTTTTATATGCTCTTTCACTGTCTATCAGGCTGTGGCTTTTCTAACTCACTGGGTGTTTCTGAAAATCCCCAAACAAGAGACCTATAATAAATTTATTACCATATTTTCCCCATGGCTAACCATGTATATTTTCCATGTCCTTGTTTCAGTAGTCCTGGAGGGGAGGGGGCAAATATGTATTTACTTCAGTCGATGCAGAAAACCATGAAATGTAAGCAATCAAATAATTAAATCTCTTGTTATATGTGTTTTAAAGAAATAACCCATAAAACTGACCATGTATTCAAAAATTATTATTATTATTGAGACTTTTAACCATTTTTGGACCATCCCTTATTAAAAAAACAGAACATTACGAGCTCGGCTGCAGGTTCGACTTGACTGTGTCTAATCACTTGGTCTTGCGTTTGAACTCTGAGGCTGATGGAAAGAGAAAAGCTGTGGAGAAAGCAGGTCCCACAGTCTTGAATTAATTAACCGAGGGATACTCCCACTTTTAGGAGGCTGGCATGGCAGAGGCTGATGTTTTCCTAACAGCCTTTTCCACAGGGATAGGTTTGCACTCATCTTTGATAGTTAACCCAGGCTGACCTTTCCTTGACTCCCACACCAATCCTGACCTGCTTCCTATTAGTGGCAGTCCAGCCGGGCTGGTCTGTGGGCCGTTTGTGCAGACATTGTACACTCACGCTCAGGGTTTCTAAAGTGGGAAGCCTAACACATCATCAAAACATGCTCGGAATAAACAGTGTGGGCTCATTTTTTCATTTTTGCATCTGAATTATACAGTCTGGTATTTTACAAGGGAGAATTTTAAACGTAATACGCTGTGTGGTTGCTACAGGCGCACAAAAAGTCATCTCAAAAATATCGACTGCGTATGGACGGATTTAGTGCGATAGTGTGTTGACTCCAAGCCGGAGGAATTTGTTTGTTTATCTGCATCTCCAACACACCATCACTTTTGTTTTGTTGTCCGTTATAAGGCCAAATTTTTGAAATAATGATTGTGGCTACGTAATCACCCTAATACCAGAGAAAGCGCCCTGATACAAAACTTTCATGTTGCAACGAAGTAGTATTTCTCCGAAAACTCAAAACCGCAGTCGAGTCTGTCTGTGTGGATTGCTGTGTTTGAGATCCTCACTTCTTTTTAAACTTATTGTCCTTTACAAATTGGCTCATATGGCGGGGGAGCTCTGAATCAGGGCATCCATCTTCAGCGGTGCTGGCTGTTACTGTGTGCTGTGCTCGGCATTTATCTTGCCGACTCGCAGAGGCGCAATAAACAGGGTGAAGAGACTGGCCCGAGGCTCTGCCGAGGGGGCACACTTACTAAAGGACACCAGACAGCTACCACCTGCATCTGAGTCCCCATGGAGCTGTGTGTGTGTGTGTGTGTGTGTGTGTGGAGAGGGAGGGAGGGAGGCTGGCTTGTGAGCTGTATTAATGTGTGTGCACTTCTTGTTGTCTGTTACAGTTATGTAGTATCCTTTTGCATGTGCATTTAACAATAACGCAGCTGGGTTTTGCTCCTGAATTTACCCTCAGGGATCAATAAAGTATTTCTGTTTATCTAGTGTATCTATGGGATATATTGTGGATGTAGGAGGAATTCTTGATCCTGAATTGCTCATGACGTTGTTGGACTGTAGTATTTGAGGATATTCACATAAAAGCATTAAAAACTATTTGTTAAAGGTATTTGCTTAAATAAAATAAATAAAACCAGCGGCGCAACAATAAGCTAAATAAATAAAATAAAATTCTATAATTTGATTACAAGAAAATAATAAATATATAAATAAATAGCCAACTACACTGAAAAAAGATCATATTTTTTAAGGTAAGTGGTTGCAAGCTATTTATTTAAGATACATTTATATAAATATAAAATGTTAGTTAACTAAACTTGTTTATTTGAATGTAGCTAAAATAAATTACAACCACTTAACTTAAAAAAAAATAAATAAATAAATTCAATGAATCATTTTTTTCAGTGTATTCTTTATGAGAACAGTCATTGTTGTTTTTTTTCCAGTCAGCATAATTATTTTTTTAACATTAAACATAATCATTTTAATCTACATATTGCACATAGTCTGTTAAAGGTATTGGGCAGACATTTTTAATAAAATCAGCAAAATAGGTAAGCAGGAGATTAGTAACAATTTGAAGGGGTAAAAATATTTAACAGGTAAAACAAATTATTAATAAAATTAAGTGAATAAGCAATTAAATAAATAAGTACAAATATTTAAATATATATTAATAAAAGTAAGAGAGAGAGAGAAAAAGAAAGGGACAAAACAGATTTTTTTTTTTTCTGGAAAAGTTTAATTGAGACTGTAAGGCACTCTGGATAAAAGCATCTGCTAAATGAATAATAGTAAATGTTTAAGACGTTATTGGAACAAAGAAAACACTTGTCCACAATTGGCAAAAAAATAAAATAATTGCTTTAAAAATAGTGTTTTACATACTTTTCTTCAATATAATTTGCAGCATAATCAAATATTTTTAGCAGTTAACATATTCTTTAAAAATCCAGACACCATTAAGGGAGAACTTGAAGTCAACAAAAATAGTGCTTTCTTTACTATTTTACGATGCTAAATTAATTTAACAGTTTTCCTCTTATTAAAATACTGTATAGAATTACATGGTCAGACTTCTCTGAATGGTGCTAGCGGAAGTGGTGGGAGTTCAGGCCGAGTTCCCAGTCGGGACTTTACAGTAATTGGACCAGATATGATTAAAACATTCCCCAGTCAGAGCTGCTTGGGCTGAGTTACTTTGAGCGCTGCATGTGTCCCAAAATATCAACAACCTGCCACGTACTGCAGACTAATGTGGCATATATCTGCGACTGAAAACACCTTCTGTTCCTGCTGTCTCTCCATTTACATCACCTCCTGTGATCGTCCAAGAGATCTAACTATACTGCACCACCCAAACACACAGAGATCTGATGGTAATATAGCACAGCCTTTCCAAGGCTCATTCTATGATGTTTATGCAAATGAGCGATTCGTAATTGTGAAGTGTTGCCAATAATGAATTCCATTTTTATGCTGACCTGCTACACAAGTACTAACTTGTCTGGGTGGTTTAGATGACTAACAAGTTAGAAGAAATAAACCAACACCATAATAGCTGACAGCGCATGTTCTAAAGTAAACTCTTTTCTGCTTAATTATACATTTCGTGTAAGTCAGGTTTTCTTCTATAACACTAATTCCTGGTATGATTAGCTTCTTAAAATAACACAGTCTGGCATATTCTCAGTTTTCAATTGTGGTTTCTACCTTAATAATTCACAGTGTTGTAGCACAAACTGCCCAAGCGCTGTAAGTCCATGTTATGTCACTGATGTAGCTGCAGAGAGAAAAAACCAATCCACAGCAGCTCAGAGCCCATAGAATGAAAATAAAAGCTCTCTCAGTTCAATACTGCCCCCTACATTTCAACCTGTGCACTACAGTTAACATGAACGCACATCAATGTTGATATCGCCTTACAGAAGGATGATTTATTTATTTATGTTATCTACATTCCTTATCAGACAAACTCCAGCAATGTTTATTCAAGCAGTACACATAAGTAACATATTTGGAAAAACATAAAAAATGTGATTTATATATTTATATGTTTATTTATTCTCTGTATATAAACTGATAATGGTCCTGTATTTTTTAATTACAGTATTTTAATTATCTATTTATTTTTATTTAAATGTTTATTGTAAAAATTTTTTGTTTTTATTTATTCTGCTTTTATTTAAATGTTTATTAAATATTTTTGTTATTTTATTTGATATCCAGACAAAATCCAACAAGAATTGCATAAACACACATAAGTAGGCTATCTTATTTGAAAGAAAAAAAGAAAAGTAATACATATTATTTAGGTTTTTATTTATTCTCTTTACTGTATATAGATTGATAATGATTTTGACAAAGTACATTTTCTTTTATTTGTAACAATTTTAATTGAGAAAATCTAACAACATTTAAATAAATGGTAGACATAAGTATTTTATTTATAAAAAGAACAATAAATGTAATTTAGATATTTTCTTCCTCTCTAATATATATATATATATATATATATATATAGTAACTATGACAATATATATATATTTTTTTTATTTTAATTCATCCTTTTACCAGAGAAACTCCAAACAACTTTTGCATACACAAACTATCTTATTTTACAAAAACAACAAGATTATTTATTCACTCTCTCTATAATATGTTTGATAATTATGACAGTATATTTTCTTGTTTATTTTATTTTTTACTCACACTTTTACCAAAAGAAACTCCAACAGCTTTTGCATACAAAGTGCACAAAGTATCTTATTTAGAAAAACAACAATAAATATTATTTATATTTAGCAACTGATATGAATCATAACAGCTTTGCTGACATTATTTTAAATGTATTGCCATATAATAAGGTTGCTGACATTGTTTAGAGTGTATTGATGTCTAACGACTTTTCCAAACAACAAAATGAAGAAATGATAATTATGGCGAGAGTATATTGATTGTGCTTTCAGTGATTTTCTTCTGCAGATGCAGGCTATTGTATTCAGTGACTGATATGTTAATGATTCCGAATTTTACAGAGAGCTGTTCGCACCATTTGACTGCAAAAAGCGGTAATCTAATTTGTATTTGTAATTTTATTAGATGTAATCATAAATGCTCATCAATGTCCAACAGCAGCACAATAGGGAAGGATGAGTGTGCGTTAAAATTAATGCTATTAAGAGAAGCTTGCCTTCAATCAAAAGGCCATAAAACTCATCATTATCAGACATGACCCCTCTGGAGACCCATCCGCCCGCTCGCTAACCTGAGTTATGGCTCAAATCACTGCTTTCATATTCTACACGATATTACATGATCGTTCCTGAGAACGCTACTGATATCTCCTTCGGTCCTTCTCATCGTCTTCTCCTTCCAAAGCCAATTTCCACTGGTTCCTGATGTCTAAACTTCGAGGTTCCAAAAGAGGGTTTTCACAGGGATGCCATAGAAGAACAATTTAGTGAAAATTCTAAAAAGAACACTTTTTCCTAGTAAATAACTACTTTTCGATTTTAAAAAGGCCTATCTAAAGAACCTTTTAGTGATTCGAATCAGTGGCGCAAAAATGGGGTATGCAGTATATGCGGTGCATATGGGCGCACCGCCGAGGGGGGCGCCAAAATAATGGATTGACCAAAAAAAAAAAAAACATGTTTTTAAACTATTCTTGAGCTTTTAAATCAGGATTATGCTCAAAATAGAGTTTTTAAAATATTAACTATTAAACGTAAGGCCGAGCCACAGACAGCGAGGTACCCCCCCCCCCCCCGGGAGCGGGAGCGGGAGAGGGGGGTAGCCTATGATGTGTGGTGGGCCGCGTGGGCACCTATTTGCGGCACGATGGAGAAACCAAAGAAGTTGTCAGGAGCTCAAGTCAGAAAAAGAAAAAGAGAAAAGGAGAAGTTGTGTGTGGGGATGCGTCAAAAAATGTTAATGTGGGTTAAAGACAAAAACAGGTATGAACTGCGATTGAAAATGTCACTTAAACCTAGCCTATGCTATGAATTTACCAGAAAACTAGGCTACATGCTGCTGCCAGCTAACTTACTTGGGTTAGGCAGTCGGGAATTGCATAGCGATTTCTTGTTAATGCAGACAAGGCAAGGATTTAAAATCCGTTTGTCAAACTGAATGAAATGTGAATGAAATAAAATGAAATGTGTGTGCATCCTGAAAAAGTATCCTCAATGTCTATCTGATTAGCACCTAATAACCTTTCATGGATAGCTATTGATTGCTAATGATAGGGATAGTGTAATGAAACCTGTTGAATTTTCGTTTTTGACAGCAAATATTATAGTTTTTTTCATTTTAATCAACCTCATCTGGCGGGCCAGATATTATTGTCAGCGGGCCAATTTTTCTGCCGACCACTGCTATGGAATCTTTGGTTGTCTCACATTCTTTTGGCTGTTTGCTCATCCCATCATGCAACAGTTTAGCATTATTACCAATATTATAACGATTTGAAAACTAAACATGCCTAAAAATGAACATCAGATTTTAACTTAAAACACATACTATAAATGCAACGTTTGTTTGAAGGGATTGTGTGTCCCTTTAATGTGAACACTATTACTTCAACGCCCACCATGAAGCAAATGTATGTCCACCAGGAGGGGTATATATTGATCAGACACATATTGTAACACAAGGTTAAGCTAGGGATAGTTGGCAATGACGTGTCCGGTTCAGAAAAATTGACTGAGTGATTGACGGAGTGGATTTCTCTTCCACTGACATCTTCGCTGATTGTGTCATTTTAGTGTTCGGATTTGTCCGTGGGTGCTCGTCAATCTCCGTGGGTGCTCTGGCCCCGAAGTACCCACGGAATCGGCGCCTATGATTATATATATATATACATATATATATTGTGTAAAGCAACTATACTTAATGGTACATTGATTTAATTCAGGTGTGAGAATGGAGACAATGAAAAGAATCAGGAATCAGAGTCAGGAAATGAAAGGGAAAGAAACAGGTAGGTCTAATATGAGGAAGAGT